>JAZKJV010001838.1:0-600000 GCA_037367405.1 Ottelia alismoides | reverse complement strand
TTTCATGAACACTAATTGTGACTCGGTTGCTTGAAGATTTTACATAATTTCAGCCGCACAAACATTTCATCAATTTCATTTCTAATTCTTCCATGTATAGTCGTTCGGGTTCCTCTTCCCGATTATTGGAGGTAGCATAATAGTATCATCTTCTGCTCCCCAATAACGTCTATCTAGGATGGAATGAAAGAAGTTGTACGTATGACAATAATATTCGCTGGAATAATACTGTGAGCATAGATCATAGTTATCCAAGTGTGCACGCGTATGTGAAGCTGTGGTATAACATGTGGACATACAAAGTGTTCCATCTGCATAAAACTGCGCATGCATTCACTTTCTCGACCATTTAAGTTGACTTTATATGCATATTCATCGTGATCGCAGACTTGAAATTGTGTTAGTGAAAATCATCGTGCGTGGCATGGTCTTATCTCTCTAGTTTGTATCTCTAGCAAGTCTTCTATTTCTTAGTTAAATATGTTGTCATTCCCTCTGACTCCTCACGACGATCATTGAAATAACCATTAATTCTGAGAAAAATGTTAAAATCAGAGATATGACTCATAACCATGTGCTCCTCTGAAGGCTCCATTAAAACTTTCAGATAAATTTATTGTCATGTGTTCGTAACGATGTCCATTATCTAAACTTACTCCCCAATAACTCTGATCACCATTGTCTTGAGATACCATCCATTCGAAAGCATTTCTGTCAAGCATGTTAAGATCTCGCATCATACTATTAAACTTGTTTTCACATGGCTCCTCCCCAACAGCGTAGAATCTGTTTTGAATTGTACGAGTCTTATGTCCAGCTTTGTGTATGTTTGCACGCATATGTCAGACACAATGACGATGAGTCTTAAGATCCCTCTTCTGATGGAAATAGACCACGCACAGCATCCTTCAACCCAGGAAATCGATCAATTATAAAACATATGTCCGTGCAGTCGATGATTTGTCTTAATAAATTAAGAAACCATCTTCATGCCGCAATGTTCTCGTTCTTTTCGGCTATAGCAAATGCGAACGGAAATAAGCTATTATTTGTGTCTATCGTTGTAGCCACGTATATATGACATGCGTATCTATCATACAAATATGTTCCATCAATCCTTAAAACAAGCTGACAAAATTTGAATGCTCTGCGGCAAGGTCCAAATGAAACAATCTCTAAAAATGCACAGTACTCTTGTTTTCACCTCCTTTTATCTTGAACCACGTTACACGTATAAGTTCCGGGGTTGTGTCATTCTAAAGTACGAATGAATCTCTGAATATCACGATATAACTCAACATCATTCCCATAAACAGTATTCATTACACGTCTTCTGACATTACAAGTTGTCATGTAATTATTTTCAGTCTTTAACTCATCTTTTATTTATACATAATTGCACCCGAGGTCATACTAACTTGTGCTCTGAAGAACAAAATATGCTTGTTTGAGGCTTTAGGTTTATATTGCATGTTTTCCATACTCCATTTTTGCAGGTTATATTGTAAATTCTTTTTTGATTTGTAACTCCTACCAAACAATAACTTAATGCAGAATAATCGGTGGGATCAGCTTGTCTCTCTACAATGGCTAAATCTTATACTAATGCAATTTCATTATCAAACACATGAGGTAACTCCTCCATCGATACTCCATCAGCATCTTCATTATTAGCACAATAAGAATGTTCCCTAACCTCGTTTTCTAAAACTAGAACTAATGAACCATATCCAAAATCATGACAAGTCTTATCACGCATGTTTTCATCCTCTCACGAATGAAATTCATTTTCAGACTCTTCACTTTCATCTTCAGATATTGGTGTCGGCAATTCATCTTCAACATTTACTTGTGAGGGATCCTCGATATCCTCAAACACAGAATCATTTGTTAGCCTGATTGAATTATATGTTTATCAGTTTAGAGAAAGAATTTTTTTTATTCCTTAACTTAAATGTGATTATTTACCTCGATGATGACAGCATGTTTTCCGGACCAAAAGGGGTAGCTTCTACAAAAAGGTGAATGAATCTCAAATTAATGATTGAACTCATCATAGCTAAGGTGGATTCATCATCGTGAATTGGTACTGCGAAGAATGTTGACCCCTCATACAACCACTTACACGTTAATGTAAGTATATACTTATCGAGCGGGACACCAATTGCTTTGGATGCTCGATCCAGTAGATTAAAGTATGTTAATTGTCCAGGTAATACAATCATACGTTTATTGCCCCCAATATAGTCTACCAGATCCAGAGATACTAACCGATCCACTCCAATATAATAAGACAGGAACGGTGTTGGAGGTCATATGTACGAATCAAATACATGATTTGATTAGTTAATTTGTGTTCAGAGCATAATAATAATGTACATTTAGACCATTATTAAGTTATTAATTAAAAAAATAAAATTAAATATTTATTTTTTTAAATATTTTATATGATAACAATGATTAGTTAATAAAAACTCTAACCTAGTTTTGATATTAATTATTTCAATTTAATATAAACATTATTTTTTTCATCTTCTGCAGGGTGGTTGCTGTTAAAAAAACTTAAAACACATATGATTGCTGTTGAGAAGAGGAACTACAATGAGATGTTTATTCCAAAGAGCTAGGGTCTCTTATGTAGAGAGAAAACCCTAGAGAGTACAAGGGTTACGGAGCCCGAAGGGTCACAGACTCACAGGGGGTTACGGAACTGGAAGAGTCACAAAGGGTTACGGAACCCGAAGGGTCACGGGGGTTTACAGAACCTGAAGGGTCACATGCATAAATATAAATATAATAACTCTAACACTCCCCCTCAAGCTGGAGTTGAGAAAACTGCATCTTGTAACAAAAAGAAAAAGTATACACCACATCTTCACACGATGCATCATAAGAACATATGTCCGCTGCTGGTAGAAGACCTCGCTCGAGGACGGGTCTGCAGCTTTCAGGTCACCGGAACGTATCTCTGTCGTAGAGTCGCTGCGATATCAGGTTACCGGAACGTATCTCTGTCGTGCCTGCAGGTCACTGGAACATATCTCTATCGTGCCTGGAGAAGAATCGATGTAGAAGTCTAGCGCGGAGTGGTAGTCGGGTCGTAAAAGAAGAAGTATACGCCCTGACGAAGAAGTCGATGCTCGGTGAAGATAGATGAACTGAGTAGTAATCTGGAGCGGAGGTTTGTCAGTCATGGTAGGGCAATAGACGTCCTGAAGAATCATCTCTGAGGCGGTGTCGAGGATGCAGTAGGTGCGTCTGGAGTTGCTTGAGCCTCGGGCGACTCTTTAGGTGCCGTTGGAGGTGGCAGCTGGTGTTATTGGGGGACTCGAACTACCTTGCTCGAGACCATCGAATCCACAAGCGACGCAGGAGGTCCAGCCCTCTCTCCTTGTCGGCAGAGAGAGGGCTGGTGGTGGCGGCGGATTTAGGGTATTAGGCTTTGATCTAGGACCGTCGCTCTGATACCATGTAGAAAGAAGGAACTAAAATGAGATGTTTATTCCATAGAGCTAGGGTCTCTTATATAGAGAGAAAACCCTAGAGAGTACAAGGGTTACGGAGCCCGAAGGGTCACAGGGGGTTACGGAACTCGAAGAGTCACAAAAGGTTACGGAACCCGAAGGGTCACAGGGGTTTATGGAACCTGAAGGGTCACATGCATAAATCAAGCTTGCAAAAGTCGGCCGACTAGGCCGACTAGTCGGCCCGACTAGTCGAGTCAGGGGGTAGCCGACTCGACTAGGCCTAGTCAGCCTTTAGTCGGTCCACCCGACTAGTCGACCGACTAGTCGACCTAGTCGGCCGACTAATCGGCCGACTTTTACAACAACCTTTTTTATTTTTTTAGTTTTTCATTTTTTTAAAGCAAACATATTCTATCATGCTTAGTTTTATATTTAAAGTTAATTACTTCTTTTGTTTCATTAAGATGGTATATAAAATGTACAAATATATGTATATATAAGAATATATGTATAAAAAATGATTTATATATATAAATTAATTAAAAAATTCAAAACCGACTAATGAACGACTAAATCCGACTAGTCGCCCGACTACCGACTAATCCTTAGTAGGTGACCCCGCCGACCGAGTACCGACTACCGCTTTCTGCAACCTTGGCATAAATATAAATATAATAACTCTAACAATTGCAATTGCAATATATAAAAGATCCTATTTTTGATGACCATTTAAATGACACTAATATTCTTTAAAGTGTCTAATTTTGCACTTCTAATTAATGGATGCAATCAAAAATAAAATAATAAATGTAAATTTACCAAAATAACGTGTATCTTCATATCGAGATGATATATCCGAAAAGAAAATAATAAATATAATCGAATATCTGCAATAATATATTCATGAAAATTCGCCTTTGCTAATAAAATACCTGTAAAAATATTCACGAAAAATGGTTAACGAAAAATTCTTACTCCTACTTGAATAAGAATAGCAGATTGGGAGAGATGTTAAGAAGTCGAAATGTTGCTTAAGAATATGGATTGAGAGAGATGGGAGAAGTAGAATTAAGAGAGGAAGAAATAGAATGGGAGAGGGAAGGAGAATGTGTGAGGAATGAGGGGTGAGGGTGGGAGTATATATAAGATTTGGAAGAGGAGACCGTTGGCAAATTTGTTAACGGCTCTATCCCAAATCGGTTGGAGGTGGTATCTGAAATCAGCACCTCAGGTGTCGATCAATGCCTATTTTTAAAACAAATTTTCATGATGCCTATTTGTTAACATATATTATTTACTTATGTACTCTTTAGTTGTTTCCAGTTCCTGCCGTACTCTTTATGTAATTTACCCATAGGCTACTCTCCTATATAAAATAGCCTAAGGCTGATGGAATAAACAAGCTCCTTTATTTTCCCAACATGGTATCAGACCTAGACCGGAGTTCTTGAAATCCTAACCCTAACCCGCACCGTCGAGCCCCTATCTCTCTCCTCGCACCGCCACCGGCGGTGCCTCTCGGAGCATCTCGCATGCGCGTCGTCGAGCCCTCCTGCGCACGTCGCCTGCGCCTCCTGCGTTGTGCCGCGCGCCTCGCGCGCATCTCTAGCGTGCTCTCCAGCGTGCTCCTCGTGCACCTGCACGCATCTCCTGTGCCCCGCGTGCATCACTAGCACGTGCCTTGCGCTTCTAGCGCATCTCCAGTGTGTGCTTGCCGGTACGCCCTCTCGCGTAGCTTCCCGCGCGCTCCCTGCGCACCCTTGTGTGTGCCTCTTCCTGTGCACTCTTAAGTCGTGATTCAGCCCTACACGTATTTCTAGCGCACACCTCCAAAGGAATGGGTTTGGTTGCTTGAAGTCTATACATGCAACTAAACTCATCTATGTCCGTGTAGACGATCTTATTCTCAGTCTACTACTCCAGTCCTTGGTTACAAGTATGTCTGAAAGCAAGGCAGATATCCCATCTATAGGCGCATTCCGAGGTCCAGCGTCGATTGTGAAGATGGATGGTTCAAACTATGAACTGTGGGCAATGCAGTTGATGAGTATGATGAAGTCAACCAGTAAGAAACGCATTCTTACTGAAGAAGAGCATGCTGAGAAGACTGGAGTTAATGCCTCGTGGGAGGCAGATGATGCATATGCCAAAGTATGGCTATCTGGAACTCTGGCAATCGAGATTGCCAATGATATTCTTCATCAGCCCACAGCCAAAGATATGTGGGACATTCTAGCCGCCACATATTCTCAAGCGAAGAATGAGACAAAGATTATGCAGCTCCAGCATGACATATTCACTATCAAGCAGAATGGGCGTCCTCTACACTCATTGTACACATCCCTACGAGGGATGTTCGAGAAGCGGTATAGCTTTATGCCCCTGACAGCCACACCAGAGCAACAGAAGACCTACCGGAATGCTACTATGGTAGGAGTTTTTCTCGCTGCCCTTGACCCTAAGTATGAGGCAGTACGGTCTCAGATCTTGGCAGACTCTACTAGTCCTCCTATGGAGGAAGCCTTTCACAGGTTGAGCCGGATCATTGTACCCTCTACGGCGACGAATCAGACTGCCTCAGCCATGGCAGCCAACAGAGGTCATGGAGGTCACCATTATACACGTAGACGTGGCCCTCGTGGTAGAGGAGGTCGTACTCGGCCAATGTGTACCTACTGCCATCGCACCGGACATACTGAAGACGCATGCTACTCCAAGCATGGATTTCCTGCATCTGCACGAGTTGCTGAGCAGATAGAACCTCCATCTGTTGCCTCTTTGGATCAGCGCTTTGATGATCTTGTTGCCCGTCTAAGGGGCATTATTCCTCCATCCGGCCCAGCACACACACACTACTGAGAACCAGCCTGACGTTGTTGCATCCAAGGCCTTAAATATCGGTTTCGATCACCATTTCGGTGACGACCAAAACAGAATTTCGATGGAATTTCGGTCAAATTTCGATCGAAATTTCGATCATTTCGGTCATTTTTTGTATTAGGACCCCCATATTTCGGTCATTTCGGTCGAATTTCGATTTCGACTGGATATCGATATTCGACAGAAATTCGACCGAATTTCGCTGAATTTTGAGGCCATGGCTGCATCCGCCTCTGCTTCTACCAATGCATCAGGTAGCACACACGCATTTACTAGTAGTGGATCAGATACTTTAGCATGGATTATGGACTCTGGCGCCACATATCATCTATGTGGTGATCAAAGTCTACTTACAGGGTACAGATAGATCCCTCCAGGTCGAACAGTGGTCATTGCCAATGGCACACATTCCTTTATTACTGGTCAAGGGGAGATTAGACTGACTCCATCTATGCAGCTCAAGAATGTGTTACACGCACCTGATTTTTCAATGAATTTATTATCTATCAGCCAAATTACAAAGGATTTACAATGTCGGGCGATTTTTGATCCATCTTCTCTTGTTTTTCTGGACATCCTTACGGGCAACGTGATTGGGCGTGGCTATGAGCAAGGAGGCCTCTATCGCCTATGTCGGACTTCTTTTGCTAGAACCTCATCTCTACCTACTGGACCCGTCTCTCCTCTACCATGGCATCTGCGCTTTGGACATCTGCCGCTTCAGAAGTTGCGTCGTGTTTTACCTCAGGTTTTGCCTCACACATCTATCTAATGTGAGACGTGTCAGTTGGGAAAGCATCATCGGTCTACCTTTCCCAGTCGTCAGTGTCGGAGTAGTACCTCCAAGTTTGAGTTATTTCATATTGATATCTGAGGTCTGAGTCGTGTTCCTGATCATCAGGGACACAGGTTTTATATAGTTATTGTGGATGACTTCTCTCGTGCGTCATGGGTATTTTTGTTAAAGAATAAATCTGAAGCAGGGAATATTATTATCAATTTTCTTAATGAGATTTGCAATGTTTTTTCTGCCTCCGTTAAAATTGTGAGAAGTGACAATGCCCTGGAGTTGTGTACTCATGCCCTAGCCAGTTATTTCTCATCCAAGGGGATTATCCACCAGACATCATGTGCCTATACCTCCCAACAGAATGGGATTGCAGAAAGGAAACATCGTCACTTACTAGATGTCACCAGGTCACTCCTTATACAGAGTCATGCTCCTCATTCTTACTGGGGTGACGTTGTTCTTACTGCATGTTACCTAATCAATCGTATGCCGTCATCTGTTCTAGGTGAAGAAATTCCGTTCTCCCTTATCTTCCCTAGAAAAGAGTTATTTTCTCTCACTCCTCGTGTGTTCGGCTCGGTTGCCTTTGTCCACCAGTTGTCTCCTGGTACTGACAAGCTCTCTCCTAGGGTTGTCAAGTGTGTGTTCGTTGGGTACTCCAAAACTCAGAAGGGGTACAAGTGATATGATCCATTGCGCAGGCGGTATCTTGTTAGTGCAGATGTCACATTTTTTGAATCTGTTATGTATTTTTCAGCACCAGGTGATCAGTTGATACCTCCAGCTAATACTGGTGCCGTTTACATGTCACCACCACCACCATCACCACTACCACTACCAGAACCGTTACCATCTTCTGCACCTCCCATTACTATACTTGTTTCACCACTACCATATCATTACACCCGCAGGCCTACCTCAGCTCATGGTCATTGCTCATCACCGAGCTCGCCTAAGGTATGTTCTGAAGATATTATTATTGATGGATCTGATGATGTTTCTGAGCAGGATGTGTTACAGAGGACAGACGAGGATACAGCTGATTTAGATATTCCTATTGCTATACGAAAATCGAAAAGGAGTTGCGTGTCATATCCTTTAGCAGCTTCTGTGTCGTTTGATCGACTAACTGGAGATTTCAGGAACTTTGCAGTCGCATTGTCAGCTGTAGCTATTCCCTGGAATTACCAAGACGCTCTGAAGGATAGTAGGTGGTGTCGAGCAATGGAGGAAGAAATGGCAGCATTCCAGTCTAGAGGAACGTGGAGTTTGGTTCCTATACATGCTGATGTGTCACCCGTGAGCTGCAAGTGGGTATTTACAGTCAAGCAGAATGCAGATGGAAGTATTGACAGATACAAGGCTCGCCTTGTTGCTCGTGGCTTTACACAGACATACGGGGTGGACTACCTTGATACATTTTCGCCAGTGGCCCGCCATTCTACTCTACGGATTCAGCTGTCAGTTGCGGTTACTCGTGAGTGGCCTCTTTATCAGTTGGATGTGAAGAATGCCTTCTTATATGGTGATCTACAGGAGGAAGTCTACATGCAACAGCCACCTGGGTTTGTTGTTGAGGGGGAGTGTTCCAAGGTGTGCATACTTCATAAGGCTATCTATGGCCTTAAACAGAGCCCCAGAGCATGGTTTCAGAAACTCTCAGACCTCTTTGAAAAACAGGGATACAAACGTTCTAATGCTGATCATTCCTTGTTTGTACAAAAGACTTCCAGAGGCACTATTGCAATCATGGTTTATGTAGATGACATCTTAATTACAGGTGATGATGTACAAGGAATAAAGGTGGCGAAAGAGATGCTGGGTCGTGAATTTGTTACCAAGGACCTCGGAGTTCTTAGATATTTTCTGGGGCTCGAGTTCGCCAGAAATCTGTATGGGCTAGTAATGTCTCAGAGAAAGTATATTACAGACCTGTTGAGTGAAACAGGAATGCTTGGTTGCCGACCTGCTACCACACCAATGGACCCAAGTATGAAGCTATATGATGATGATACGGAGAAGGTGGATAAGAGAAGATACAGAGAACTGGTGGGCAAACTTTTGTATGTCACTATCACTAGGCCTGATATATCCTTTGCAGTAAGTCGAGTGATCCAGTTCATGAAGCAACCACGCCAGGTTCATATGGATGCCATACATATGATACTCAGGTACCTCAAGTCATTTCCAGGTGTGGCTTTGCTGTTCAAGAAAGGCAAAGCGATCTCTATCTCAGCATGTGCAGATGCAGATTATGCAGGGTGTCCCAACGACAGGAAATCTACATCGGGGTTTGCTGTATATGTTGGAGATTCTAATCTCATGGAAGAGCAAGAAACAAACTGTGGTAGCAAGGTCTAGTGTTGAATCTGAATACAGGGCTATGGCCCAGGTTAGCACAGAAATGATGTGGGTAAAGGCTGTACTTACAGATTTACATATAGAAGTTCCACTTCCTATGGCGTTAGAATGTGACAATCACGCGGCCTTGTTCATTGCAAACAATCCAGCATTCCATGAACGAACCAAGCACATTGAAGTTGGCTGTCACTTTATACGTGATATGATCCAGAAGGGATTCATTGCTACATCTCATGTCAGTTCAGAAAATCAAACTGCAGAAATCTTCACCAAGGCATTACTACGAGGCTCATTCCAGAAGTGTGCATCCAAGCTGAGCATGATTGATATCTATGCTCCATCTTGAGGGGGAGTGTTAACATATATTATTTACTTATGTACTCTTTAGTTCTTTCCAGTTCCTATCGTACTCTATATGTAATTTACCCATAGGCTACTCTCCTATATAAGAGAGCCTAGGGCTGATGGAATAAACAAGCTCCTTTATTTTCCCAACACTATTTAATTAATTACATATTTTTTAATAATTATTTAGAAAAAAAGTCCCCTTTAAGACCATGGCCTTAAATTCCATCGAAATTCGGTCGAATTTCGGTTTCGGTCAAGTACCGATTTCGAAACATGTATGTATTTCTGTTTCCAGGAATTCGACCCCATGTTGGCTTATATTCGATCGAATTTCGGTCCATGTCGACATCTTTCGATCGAAATGACCGAAAGGTGGATTCTCTTCACATGGGAGCATCGAATTTCGGCAGAAAAATGTTCTTGTCGGCTACTTTCTGCCGAACTGGTCAAAAAATGATGAAATGACCAAAGATAAGGGAGAAACGACCAAAGTTGGCTAGATTCATTGAATTTTGGACACACTAGGCATATTTTCTTTAAATTTTGGACTCACTAAGCCACCTAAGCTAATGTTTTAGACACCTATAAAAAGATATTTTGGAGCTCTACCATATTATATTGGTTGCATGCCCAAGACAAAGATTCTTTGGAGGCCTATAAATGGTGTCACCCACTGCACCATTTCACCACACACAGAACTAAAAGAGTTCTCACAACTCACAAGACTTCTTGCTCTCCTTTCTCTCTCCTTTGACGACAAGTCTTGCTGTGTTTGTGACTGTCTGTAAGTACTTGCATTATAATTTCTTGCTATCCACGATTAATTCTCAATTTCTCACTGCTCTTAATATATAATGAATGGCTTTACACCATTTTGGAAAATTAAAGCAGAGTTCAATAAAGATGTGGGCAATCTATGTAGATAGTATAACTGATGCATAAATGTAGACCGCCAACTTTTGATGTTTCTGCTCCGTGTTTACTGTTAAACTCTTCAAATGACCATATTTTACTGAAAAATATTTGTCTATTTAGATAATGCATCCAAAACCATTGTTATCAGAGTATGCAGCGAGACCCCCGTAGTAGTGGGGTATAGCGGCACGGGGGGACATCGGACCATTCTACATATGTGCTTAGCAGAACATATGGTTAGGAATCAAATCATATAATCCATATCATAGATATCTGTAATGACAACTATAGCCAATAAATCCCTCTTTGATAAATATTTTAGTGATAGTTATAGTCAATAATTTCTTTTGATTAGGTACAAATTTAGTAGATTGGTTTATGAATTTACATATCCATTTTTTCATATTCTTATCTTCATAATATCATCATATATTACATTGTTAATTTGTTAATACCAAGGACTCAAATATCGGATTTTGGTTTCGTTTTGGTAAGCCGAAGAGTGAATTTTGGAGGAATTTCGGTGAAATGAACGAAAATTCTGGAAATGACTTCAAATCTCAATTTTTTTATAAAATTAAGATTTCTGCTGTTGTTCAATCATTAAATGAGATAAAAATACAAGTTTTATTCTAATGATAAGATATTTTCATGATCAAGGCCTTAAATATCAGTTTCGAACATTATATCGGAGACTCGCTGGAATCAAATTTTGGTACATAATATTAACTTTTAAGTTTTGACATTGAAATTTTCCTTCAAGCTCAAAACGAAGTGAAGAAAAACAATGGTTTTATATGCATAGATGTCTTTCAAATTGAAATGTCATATATTCATATTATAATTATACAAGTCCACAACCACAAGATTACGTAACATGATATATGAAATTCTAATCACATAATGCACATGCACAAATGCACTACCTTACTACTAGTAGTAGTCTAGTACCACATTTCTTTATCTAGGAAACTAGGAATAACATTCATCCAAAACAAGAATTCCTAGGTGGATTCATGTACCATGTATGATTCCCCCTCCTCCATAATGTGACCTAATCGAGTCTTTATATTCCACGTAATCCTCCAATGTTATATAAGAGTACATGATTTTGTAATCCATTAAATACTCCATGTATTCATGCTCAGTCACGTGTGCAAGGAAGCCAATCTTAAGATACTCGTCACCCGAAGAGGCAGAAGCCGCAGAATCACGTGGAGGTCGACGCAAGGAGGATGCAACTTGAGAACCTCGAGATGAAGAAGATGGAGCAGGAGCCGCACGAGGAGAAACCATCTGAAGGGGTTGAGATGGAGGTACTAAAAGGTAAAAATCTGGAAATATACCATATCTTGATCCAGCATTAATATGCGAAGAGGTATTAGTATGTTGTTGTTGATTTCCCGGAAATACCTCATAAGTACCATTGTAGCCATATCCGGAAGGGAAAACATCATATGAATCATTTTCCCTTAAGATCCATATCCACTGAAGGGGCTTGAAGTTGCCCCGCCAGCAAATATCGAATCTCCAACATTCATACTCAATTATCCCACCGAAGATATGAGATCTTCCATAATGGTCTCATCCTGGACTTGTCCCCGAGAGTGGGATTGCGGGTACGAGGAGTACGGACGGTAATCAATTTGCTCTGCAGCTGGGTCTCGATTCGGACTTGGAATATATTGATCATGTATGTTTGTACGGTAGCCTGTGCATTCTAGCCCAGGCAGTCCAGCAGCATGTACTCCTTAGAATCCAGATCTAATATTATATGCACCCCCACCAGATGTTGCCCCTTCATCTTGCACATAATCTTCTGCTGCAACAACACCTCCTCTACTACCACCTGATTTGGATTTTGATTTAGACATAGAGGAGGAGTCATCGGAATCACTTTTCAACCCTCCAACTGGGTCTGGATGTCTCCCCGATCTAGCCATGTAATCTTCAACATTTGCCTCCATTTGCAAGACAATCTGTATATTTGATCCCCCTCCTCTCTCGTAGAGTACGGGAGTGCCATTATCATCCATCTACTTTTGCAAACGTCTTCCTCATTGTCTTCTTTAATCTTGAATATATATATGCAAGGTCTATGGGATCTATGTATTCTTGCTTGTCGTTTCCTTCTCTTGGATGCTTCATTTTCAACGTGAGGTTGTAGCGGATATAGACAAAATCATGTAGCTTCTGTACTCCCAAGGAATTTCACCTTTTGGAATGGATGAGGTTAGATGTGCTCCAATTTCTCTCGCATTCTCCAGCAGACGCAGTCTGCGACAATACCTTCACAACCACTTGTCGTAAATTAGGTGCATCTAATCCATACAGGATCCACCATTTACCCATAAGGTACAAATTATTTGTCATGCTAGATAATTATTAATATATTACTACCATATAAGATAAAGGCAAAACTATATAATTGATTGATACTTTACGATCATACATTAATACACATCTGGAAGAGTATTATTACGACCGTTGATCGTGGTCATTCTTCCAAAAGAACCCAAGGCCTCCCAAAAGTATTTTATCTACAAGATAGAAAATACAGGTTTCAATAATAAAGTTTTTTTTGAAGCTCAAAAACGGGAGACGCACTCGTTGGTGCTCGTCCTATATTTATTAAAAAGCAAAGTTGAGAAAAGACTTACAGCGGGTAGACGGAGAGACGAAGGTTTCAATAATAAAGTTAAGAAGAGAAGACATCAGAGATTTCGATGATATGATATTGTATGCCTCATTCATACAATTTGTTTGGACATCTCTTAACTTCACTAATTTCTCTATCACAACTTGAAGGGTCGATAAGAGCTCAGGACGAGTGCCAATGTTGTGCTTGTAGTGGCATTTTCGGATTAAGATAATACATTGAAAATAGACAAAAAATACTTTATAGTGATTGAATAAAGTTAAAAATATTAACTTAAAAAGCATAACGTGCAAAATGCATACAAGCTTGATGAAGAGGATGTTTCGACCAACGTTCGTCGATGATGCTCCACCACACCTTATAACCTTTTTCCTATATTTTTCTCAATTTCTCCTTCATCACCCGCATAGCTTCATATATCACACCAATGGTTGGATTTTTGTCATTATCAACTATTCTCAAGACTAACGCAACCGGCTCCAAAATTTTCATCGCTCGGGCAATGTCATTTCAAAATTTGACGTTGTTGATCAAGGTTTCTGCCCTTCTTCCTTGATCGGTGCGAACCTCGGGAATCTCGAACTATTCTCCTGAACAACACATTTTCTTCAAACCAACCTTATGTTGTTGCATGTTTTACAACACTATGAAATTGTTGCAAATCTTGTAATTCCAGGCCTTACGACGTCACTATCACACATCCTTCGCATCAATGCTAGGAATTTTGAATGGTTGTAGATGAATGTTGTATTTGATCGTACATTATCAACAACATTCATGAGGGTTTCCTCTTTCCAAAATCTTTAAGGATCAGTTCTATGCAATGTCCAGTACAAGATGTCCAAAAAAGGCCATACCTGTTGGAAGACATGATCATCTCCCTAGCCTTCTTGAAATTACTCTCATTGTCAGTCACAATTTGAACAATATTCTCTTGATTGACCTCTTCTATGACATCTTTCAAGAGTTTGAGTATTTACTTGTGACTCTTGACATGCTCAGATGCATCTACAGACTTTATGAATACCGTCTTTTTTTAGCCTCAAGAAAAGGAGGGGTATCACGCATAGGTGCCCACCCCATATTTATTAGAAAGCAGAAGAAAAAAAAAAGAAAAATTACATCTTACAAAAGCCACGAAACAATCTGACGCTTATAAATATCGCCTTTCCATCACAATATACGAGAAATTGATGATTTGCTTTCTCGTATAGCTTGCTCAACCATCACACATGAGGGTCACGCCATACTCATGCCACTTCTTCAGTTCGGCAATATACTCCCCAATCTCCTTCTCCATGGGAGATACTTGTTCATTATCTCGTACGGAGTAGGACTTGTCACGCCTCCACCTACAGCAGCAATCTCATTAATTGTGTGTTGCAAGAAGGGTCACTTTGCCACATTTGTCGGAATACCCTCTCCAATAAACAACTTTGTAACAACCCTTCATACTCGCTCCCTCATATTACCGAACATGCCTTTAATTTCTTTTGCTTTGGATCTTTGTTCGGAACATAGTGACTGGAACTGCTCCTTCTTAGAAATGCTTCTATGCCATTTTGCTTCTTCTTTAGTGGCACCATAGCCGCACCACTTCCACTGCCGCTTCCCGAACCAATATTTATTGGGAACCTTGAAATACCACCGACAAGTCCAAGGCCACCACGACCACCAAGTTCCCGTCTCTCATGCTGCTCCTCATAGAGTCGCGTAATGTTGCCTTATATGCATTTCTCTCAGCCTCTGTTTGAATATCTTGTGGATATTGGATATCATCATCATCGGAATCAGACAAGACATTGAACTCTCTATGGAACACGAATTCATTGAACTCCTTATCTCTTTGCCCCTTTTCCTTCTTCTCATTCCTCGCTTCCAAGTGAGCATTTACTTCAGCTCTGATATCTTTTGGACATGTAGAGCATTTAGCCAAATTCACGTAGCCGCCAACGAGATGTTGTTTCAGTCTTGTCATTCATCCTCCTCCAATTATCTTCCCACAAAATTTACACTGAGGTTTTGACTTGTTGCCGTCAGGAGCAATAGCATATTTCCATCCAATCTCTCCACCAGCCATTGTAAGTTGTCCAGACACAGATTGAGAGTCAGCACTAGATCAGAAGCCATTATCTTCACCTCTTGAGCATTAACAAATTAACAATGTAATATTTGATGATATTATGAAGATAAGAACATGAAAAATGGATTTGTAAAATCCAGAAACCAATCTACTAAAGTTATACCCAATCAAAAGAAATTATTGAGTATAACTATCACTAAAATATTTATAAAGAGGCAGTCATTGGCTATAGTTGTCAACTTGTCATTAAAGATATCCGAAGTGTTGATATGGTCCATGGATCATATGATTTGATTCCTAACCGTATGTTCTGTTGAACACATATGTAGAACGGTCTGATGTCCCCCCAGTGCCACCATACCCTACCTTGCGGGGGTTGCGGGGGCAGCGCCCCCGTCCCAAAATTTTTTCTTATATGGCAATTCACCTTCGCATGCATTCTCTGATAACATTGGCTTTGGATGTCGAAAATGATGTATATTTAGATGTTGATTTCAGCATCGGAAATTTGTTGTAATTTTCCAAAATGGTGTTACAGGCATTCACTACATATTTAGAGCAATGAGAAATTGAGAATTAATCGTGGATAGCAACAAAATTATAATGAAAGTGCTTACAGACAGTCACAAACACAGCAAGACTTGTCGTCAAGGAGAGAGAAAGAAGGCTTGTGAGTTGTGAGAACTCTTTGAGTTGTGTGTGGTGAAATGGAGCAATGGATGACACCATTTATATGGCCTACAACCAATATAATATGGATGAAATCCAAAATATCTTCTTATAGGTGTCTAAAATATTAGCTAGGTGTCCTATTGAGTCCAAATTTTAAAGAACCTATACCTAGTGTGTCCAAAATTCAAAGAATCAGGCCAGCTTTCGTCATTTCATACTTTTCTTTAGTTATTTCACTATTTTTTGATAATTTCGACCGAAAGTAGCCGACAAGGAGATATTTCGGCCGAAATTCGATGCTCCTATGTGAAGAGATTCCACCGTTCGGTCATTTCGACCTAAAGATGTCGAAATGGACCGAATTTCGGTCAAATATTGGCCGACATGGGGCCGAAATCCTGGAAACAGAAATAGATACAGATTTCGATATAGGTACTTGACCGAAACCGAAATTCAAGTGAATTTCGTTGAAATTTAAGGCCATAGTTAATGCTCAAGAGGTGAAGATAATGGCTTCTGACTCTAGTGTCGACTTCAATCTGGGTCTGGTCAACTTAGAATGGCTGGTGGAGAGATTGGATGAAAATATGCTACTACTTCTGACGGCAACAAGTCAAATCCTCAGTGCAAATTTTGTGGGAAGATAATTGGAGGAGGAAGAATCACAAGACTGAAACAACATCTCGTTGGCGGCTACATGAATGTGCTAAATGTCCTACATATCCAAAAGAGATCAGAGATGAAGTGAAGACTCACTTAGAAGGGAAGAGTGAGAAGAAGGAAAAGGGGCGAAGAGAATGAGTTTAATAAATTCATGTTCATAGAGAGTTCAATGTCGTGTCTGATTCCGATGATGATATCCAATATCCACAAGATATTCAAACAGAGGCATAGATAAATGCATATAAGGCAGCATTACGCGACTCTAAGAGGAGCGAGCATGAGAGACGGGAACTTGGTGGTCGTAGTGGCCTTGAATGTGCCGGTGATAGTTCAAGGTTCTCGATAAATATTGGATCGGCAGGCAGCAGTGGAAGTGAAAGTAGAGCAGCTATGGTGCCACCAAAGAAGAAGCAAAAAGCATAGAATCATTTCTGAGAAGGAGCAGTTCCAGTCACAATGTTCCGAGCAAAGATACAAAGCAAAAGACATTAAAGGGCATGTTAGGTAATATGAGGGAGCGGGTAGGAATGGTTGTTACAAAGTTGTTTGTTGGAAAGGGTATTCTGGCAAATGTGGCAAAGGACTCTTCTTGCAGCACACAATTGATTAAATTGCTGCAACATGAGAAGGCGTAACAGCTCCTACTCCGTACGAGATAATGAACAAGTATCTCCTCATAGAGAAGGAGGAGATTGGAGAGTATATTGCCAAATTGAAGAAGTGGCCTGAGTATGGTGTGACCCTTATGTGTGATGATTGGACAAGCTATTCGAGAAAGCAAATCATCAACTACCTCGTCTATTGTGATGGGAAGACGGTATTTATAATGTCTATAGATGCATCTGAGCATGTTAAGAGTCACAAGTACATACTCAAACTCTTGAAAGATATCATAAAAGAGGTCAGTCACGAGAACATTGTTCAAATTGTGACTGACAATGGGGGCAAATTCAAGAAGGCTAGTGAGATGATCATGTCTTCCAACAGATATGACATCTTCTGGACACCTTGTGTTGCACATTGCATAGACATGATCCTTAAAGATTTTGTAAAGAGGAAAACCTCATGAATATGGTTGATAATGCACGATCAATCACAACATTCATCTACAACCAATCAAAAGTCCTAGCACTGATGCAAAGGATGTGTGGCGGTGACATCGTAAGATCTGTAATTACAAGATTTGTAACCAATTTCATAGCAATACAAAGCATGCAACAACACAAGGTTGGTTTAAAGAAATGTTTTGTCAGAGGAATGGCTCGAGATTCCCGAGGTCCGTACCGATCAAGGAAGAATAGTAGAAATCTTGATTAATAACGTCAATTTTGGAATGACATTGCCCGGGCGATAAAAATTATGGAGCCAGTTGTGTCTGTCTTGATAATAGTGGATGGTTACAAAAAAACTAACATGGATATGATATATGAAGCTTTGTGGGTGATGAAGGAGAAAGTGAAAGAAAATATAGGAAAAGGTTATAAGGTGTGGTTGGGCATCATCGACGAGCGTTGGTCGAAAATGACGTCGCATCCTCTTCACCAAGCTAGTATGCATTCTGTACGTTACGCTCTTTAAGTTAATACTTTTAGCTTTATTCAATCATCACCATTAAGTAGTTTTTGTCTATTTTCACGTATTATATTAATCCGAAATACTACTACAAGCACAACATTGGCACTCGTCCTGAGCTCTTATCGACCCTTCAAGTTGTGGGGAGAAAATAGTGAAGTTAAGAGATGTCCAAACAAATTGTATGAATGAGGTACAGAATATCATATCTTCGTAATCTCCAATGTCTTCTCTTCTTAACTTTATTATTGAACCCGGTGTATTCTATCGTGTAGATAAAAAACTTTAAGGAGATTTTGGGTTCTTTTGGAAGAATGACCGCGATCAACGGTCGTAATAATACTCTTCCAAGTGTGTATTAATGTATGATCTTGAAGTATCAATTAATTATACAGTTTTAACTTTATCTTATATGGTAGTAATATACTAATATTACTTATCTAGCATAGTGTATCTTGTAGGTGAATGGTGGATCCTGTATGGATTAGATGCACCTAATTTGCGACAAGTGACTGTGAAGGTATTGTCGCAGACTGCGTCTGTTGAAAGATGCGAGAAAAATTGGAGCACATTTAACTTCATCCACTCCAAAAGGCGAAATTCTTTGGAGTACAGAAGCTACATGATCTTGTCTATATCCATTACAACCTCAAGTTGAAAATGAAGCATGCAAGGGAAGGACATGACAAGTAAGAATACACAGATCCCATCTATCTTGCATATATATTCAAGATTAAAGACGACACTGAGGAAGACGTCTTGCAAAAGTGGATGGATGATAATGGCGCTCCCATACTCGATGAAAGAGTAGGGAGACCAAATATACATATTGCCTCGTAAATGGAGGCAGATGTTGAAGATTACATGGCTAGATCGGGGAGACATCCAAACTCAGCGGAGGGTTGGAAAGTGATTCCGATGACTCTTCCTCCAGGTCTAAATCAAAATCCAAATCAGGTGGTAGTAAAGGAGGTGTTGTTGCAGCAGAAGATTATATGCAAGATGAAGGGGCAACATCTTGTGGAAGTGCATATAATACTGGATCTGGATTTGAAGGAGTAGATGTTGGATGGCCTGGACAAGAATACACGAGCTATCGTACAAACATACATGGTCAATATATTCCAAGTCCAAATCGAGACCCAGTTGCAGAGCAAATGGATTACTGTTCGTACCCCTCGTACCCGCAATCCCGTCCTCGGGGACAATTCCAGGATGACACCATTATGCAAGATCTCATATCTTCGGTGGGATCATTGAATATGAATGTTGGAGATTCGATATTTGTTGGCAGGGAAACTTCAAGCCTCGTCGGTGGATATGAAACTCAAGGGCAAAATGATTCATATGATGCTTTCCCTCCCGGATATGGCTATAGTAGTGGTACTTAGGGGGGTATTCCCGGGAAATCAACAACAATATACCAATACATCTCCGCATATTGGTGCAGATCAGGATATGATATATTTCCATATTATTACCCTGCAGTACCTCCATCTCAACCCCTTCAGATGGCTTCTCCTCCAGTTGCTCATGTTCCATCTTCTTCATCTCGAGGTACTCAAGTTGCATCCTCCTCACGTCGACCTCCGCGTGATTCTGTAGATTATGCCTCTTCATGTGAAAGTATCTTAGGATTGGCTTCCTTTCACACGTGACTGAGTATGAATACATGGGGTATTTAATGGACTACAAAATCATGCACTCCTATATGACATGAGAGGACTACTTGGAATATAGGGACTCGATAGGGTCACGTTATGGAGGAAGAAATCATACAGGGTACATAGATTCACCTAGGAATTCTTGGTTTGGATGAATGCCATTCCTAATCTCCTAGATAAAGAAATGTAGTACTAGACTATTACTAGTAGTAAGGTAGTGCATCTGTGCATGCGCATTATGTGATTGGAATTTCATGTATCATGTTACGTAATCTTGTGGTTATGGACTTGTATAATTATAATATGAATATATGATATTTCAATTTGAAAGGCATCTATGCATATAAAATCATTGTTGTTCTTTACTTCTTTTGAGGCTTGAATGAAAATTTCAATATCAAAACTCAAAAGTTAATATTATATACCAAAATTTAATTCAGACAGACACTGATATGGTGACCGAAACTGATATTTGAGGCCTTGATCATGAAAACATCTTATTATTAGAATAAAAACTTGTATTTATATCTCATTTATTGATTGAACAACATCAGAAATCTTAATTTTATAAGAAATTGAGATTTCGAGTCATTTCCAAAATTTCCGACCATTCCACCGAAATTCCACTGAAATTCTCTTTTCGGGCTTACCGAAACGAAATCGAAATTTGATATTTGAGGCCTTGTTTAGGACAAGATCGGGGGATTTATGCTTGCTCTTGAAAACTCAAATTTAAATCTTTTAAATGTAATTTTCACGATGCAAGTTTTTCAGCATCATTGTTTACATATTTAAAAGAGGTATTGTAAATATAAATTATTTTATGTCCCGATTGCAAGTTGTATGAACATCTAAATTTATGTGTTTACATATTTAGAGAAAATTTCATCATCTAATTTTACATATTTAAAGCATATCAACATCTAAATTTAAGAATATGTGTATATATATATATATGTAAATTTAGATGCACAGATAACTTATTCTTAAATTTACTCGTAAATTTAAGAATAAGTTATATGTGCATCTAAATTTACATATATATATTTATTTAGAGCAGATTTCAACATCGAAATTTACTTGTAAATTGAAGAAGAAGTTGTATGTCTATATAAATTAAATATTTAGAGCAAATTTCATCATCTAAATTTACATATTAAGAGCATATCAACATATATATTTACTCATAAATAGAAGAAGTTGTATGTACATATAAATTTACATATTCACATATTTAGATCAGATTTCAGGATCTAAATATACATATTTAGAGCAGATTTCAGTATTTAAATATACATATTTAGAGCAAATCAACATCATTCGTGACCAAGGTTTTAAAAAACGTGAGGCGTATCGAGGCGTTTTCCTAGTATTGCCTCGAGGCGTAAGCCTCGAGACGTATCGAGGCGTAAGCCTTACTTGTGAAAGAAAATTTTTCATAAATATAATAATTAATCGTAATTACAATTTTAAAGTTATAGAAATTAAATAGTTATGATTAAATACACAACTCCATGATATTTCAAGGCTAACACCATGGTTTAGACATCCAAGCTGTTATATAACTCTCTTTTTTTAAACTCTAAATCTGTAAAGAGTCAAATAAATATGGATATGTAAGCACAATAATGGGTAACTTTCCGCAAAATTTAAAGTTTTGAATAAAATTTAACTAAAGGGACTAGATGTAATACCATTTTCCAAATTAGATGAGATACATGTCATTCAATTGAGAAGGATAAAAGAGTAAGCAATGAATCTGTGATCACTGTTTACTTTACCATGATGATGGGGGGATAAAATACTTGAATATTGCATGTTATGATCATCTTTGTTCATGCATGCTTTGATGTGAATTAATTTAGTCCCGATTGAATAGAAGAAAAGATGAGACATGTTTACAAAATATACTTTTCAAAATTTAGGTCAAAGTAGGGGACTTGCATCCTAACATTTTTATAAAGAAAGCATTTATGTTTGATTCATACTAAAGAGTAGAGGCATTGGATTTAAGGACTCAAGACTCAATTTTTTGTTCATTTTGATTTATATAACAAAGTGGACATAAGCTTAATTGTTAATATATTAAAAAAATACATTTCAGTGAATAATGAGCTTAAAGACTTGAAAATACTTGTCTAGGAAAGATGAAAAGTTCACAATCAAAAAGAAAAGGAAAAAATATTGCAGAAAAAAATTAAAAAAATAGCACATATATGAGGCAGCGTCTCGAGGCACGCCTCGAGGCGCACGCCTCACTGAGGCTGAATGAGGGAAAAACACCTCGAGGCGCATTTTTAAAAACAGTGTCCGTGACATAAGAAGTAGAAAATCTATGCAATTCGGTTTCATTTATATGGATAGATTCTACAAAGATAAAACTCGCAAAAATAAAATGGGGAATTATGCTCATCATTTATTAAAGCTAGAACTTTTGAAATTCACTATGGATGGAAAATTATGATGCAAATACTTACAAACACACCGCAAGACTTGGACTCAACATGCCATACTCCTCGAAGTCCTCGTAGTCAAGGAGAGAGCAAGAGGGAGAACCCGATGAAAGACGAAGTTTCTAAGGGTGGAGATGGCTTGGCTCATCATTTAAGAACTCCAAAATATCTTCATGTTGGGCCTACAAGCAATAGAATATATTGGACCTCCAAAATATCTTCATATATGTGTCTAAAATAATAGCCTAGGTGTGTCCAAAAGTCAAATAACCTAACAAACTTTGGTCATTTCACCCTTATTTTGATCATTTCGGTTGAAAGTAGCCGACAAGAAGATATTTTGATCGAAATTCAGTCATATGCTTAAAATCCTGTTTTCTATCATTTCGATCGAAACAGCTGAAATTGATCGAATTTCGATCGAATTTATATCAACAAGGATCCAAAATCCTGGAAACAGACATGTATGGGAGTTTCGATTTCAAGACTTGACAGAAACTGAATTTTGATCAAAACTCAACAATATTTGAGGCCATAAATGGCATCCCAATCCAATAACAATTCAAACTCCATTACTACAGAAAAGTCCTTGTGTGTAATAGTGGGAAAACAAAATTCATTGTATATAGTGACAAGTTTTTTAGGGATTTTTACACCCATAACCTTGAGTAATTTCGTAATTACAATCATAACCCTGTATAATCATGAATTACATGAGAAACCCCGAGTAATGCTTAACTCTTATATGACATAACCATGTGTTATGTTCCGTTTGGGATATTAGTTATATTTGATGGTTTCTGTTAAAAAGACAAAATTGTCCCTAATGTTCATTCTTATTTACAAAACATGCCATCGTTATCCTCTCTCCCTACCGACCAGCACCACCTCCTCTTCCAGGCCATGCACCGGCGCATCCCCCCCTCCCCCCGAGCAAGCCCTCCGCGAAACCCCAATCCCTCCCCACCGCCGAGCACCTCTACAACCGACCACCTCTGCAACCCCCTCCCCCCCCCCCCCCCCCCCGAGCTTCTTCTTGTCCCGGTCGAAGCTTGCCGAGCTCCCCCTGCCCGAATTCGAAGCATGCCATCCCCAGTCCTGACCTCTGCTTGAAATTGCCGAGCTCCTCTTCAAAGCCCCCTCCTCCCCCTGCTTCGCGTCAAAACTTCCCCTGCTCGAACCCCCCCCCCCCCCTCGTGCCCTGCTCGGAGATGCTCGAAGCCCCCCCGTACCACAATCCTCCCCCCCCCCCACGTCAGTCCTTCCCCTGGTCGAATCCCCCCGCGTCATGCTCATCCCCTTGCCCCCACGTCAATCCTTCCCCTGCTCGAAGCCCCCCACCACCCTCGCCGAGCGTCCCCCTGCTCGACACCCCCACCCCAACCCCACACCTTGCGCGAGCTTCCCCCCTACTCGAAGCCCCCCCCTGCGACAAGCACATCCCTGCCCCCCGCGCGCCGACCTGCAATCCCAATCCTTCTCCCTCACGATTCAGTCCCTCACCTCTGGTCGAAGCCCCCCCCCCCCAACCACCCCCCCTCGCGCGCACGTTGAGCTTCCCCTCTGTCGAAGCCCCCCATACCCGCCTCCCCCCAACCCCACACCCCGTGCGAGCTTACCCCCTGCTTGAAGTCCCCCTCCGCCAAACTCATCCCCTCCCTCCCGCGCGCCGAGCACCGACCTGCAACACGAAGCTGCCTGCCGGGATTCTCCCTGCAAGCTTGCCTATTTCTTTTTCCTTTGGTTTTTTATTTTGGCTAATCCTAACCGTTATATCATAGATTGGTTAGATTAACTCACTCATATGATTGGTTTAATATATTAAACTAAACGGAGGATTATGAGTGTGAGACGGAGTGAATATCGGGGGTTTCTCATGTAATTCATGATTACGCAGGGTTATGGTTGTAATTGCGAAATTACTCAAAGTTATGGGTGTAAAAATCCCTTTTTTATTATTTACTATAACAAAGCCGTTGTTTTAAAAAATGATTTTGGTCAAAACTGCCTTTTGAAGAAGTGGTTCTCCGCTTGTAACGTGCATAAACCTTTGGCCTATAATCAAGGGATTTATACACCCATAACCCTGAGTAATTCCGCAATAACAATCATAACCATGCATAATCACGAATTACATGAGAAACCATGAGTAATGCTTAACTCTTACATGAAATAACCTCATGTTATATTCTGTTTGGGATTATCCGTTATATTTGATGGTTTCCGTTAAAAAAGACAAAACTACCCCTAAAGGTCATTCTTATTTACAGAACATGCCATCCTCTCTTCATGCATGCCCCTCTCCCCCTGCTCGAAGCTCCCTCCTGCTTAAAGCCTGCTCGAAGCAGCCCACTGACAATCCCCCCTACTCGAAGCCCCTAGTAGCCCGTCGCCGCCGCCGAGCAGTGTCGACCCCTCCGCTCGAAGCCACACCCCCCTAGCCCGCTCCTCCCCGGCTCCCCCCCCCATCATCGCCCCCCGCCTGCTCCTCCCCTACTCGAGGCCCCCCAATCCCACCACCCCTCGCACCCCTCTCCCCGCCGAGCACTCGAGAGGCCCCCACCCCCGCGTCGACCCTTCTGCTCGAAGCCCCCCCCCATCGAGGCCCCCACCCCCGCCTGCTCCTCCCCTATTCGGAGCCTCCCCCCACCCCCCCCCCCCCCCCGATCCCTGGCTCGAAGCCTCCCGCATCGAGCCTTCCCCTCCATCGCTCGGAGACACCTACCCCACCCACCCTCCGGACACCGAGCCTTCCCTCCCTCGCTCGAAGCCCCCCCCACCCCCCTGTCGCACCTCTGCAAGGGATTCTCCCGCACCTCTGCAACATGTCGATCTGTCAGCCCTCCCCCCAGACCCCGCCTCCACCCCACCTCGGGAGAACCCCTCTCCCCGCACCTTTGCAACCGCCCCGCCGTCAACCTCTACAAGGGAACACACCCTCACCTCGGGCACCCCCCCCCACCCCCCCTTCGTTGATTTGCAAGCACCCCCCACCCCCCCGGGTCGATTTGCTCGTCGTCGATCTGCAAGCCCCCACAGGACCCCGCCTGCAACCGCCTCCCCCCCACCCCCTGACCGCTGCCTGCCTGCCATCCTTCATTCATCGTTGAAGCCCTGCAAGCCCCTGCATCGAAGCCCTCATGCCTTGCAAGCTCCCGTGTCGAGCCCCCCCCCCCCCAACTGTCTGCCATCTTCATTACTCGTTCCATGCACTTGCAAGTCCATACAAAAATATTTTCTTTTTCCTTTTTGCCATCCCCAGTCCCGACCTCTGCTTGAAATTGCTGAGCTCCTCTTCAAAGCCCCCTCCTCCCCCTGCTTCGCGTCGAAACTTCCCCTGCTCGAACCCCCCCCACCTCGTGCCCTGCTCGAAGATGCTCGAAGCCCCCCCGCACCACAATCCTCCCCCCACGTCAGTCCTTCCCCTGGTCGAAGCCCCCCGTGTCATGCTCATCCCCTTGCCCCCCACGTCAATCCTTCCCCTGCTCGAAGCCCCCCCCCACCCTCGCCGAGCTTCCCCCTGCTCGATACCCCCACCCCCCCCCCAACCCCACACCTCGCGCGAGCTTCCCCCCTACTCGAAGCCCCCCTGCAACAAGCTCATCCCCTGACCCCCGCGCGTCGAGCACCGACCTGCAATCCAATCCTTCCCCCTCACGATTCAGTCCTTCTCCTCTGGTCGAAGCCCCCCCCCCAACCACCCCCCCTCCCCCTCGCGCGCACGTTGAGCTTCCCCTCTGTCGAAGCCCTCCATACCCGCCTCCCCCCAACCCCACACCCCGTGCGAGCTTACCCCGTGCTTGAAGTCCCCCTACGCCAAGCTCATCCCCTCCCGCTCGCGCGCCGAGCATCGACCTGCAACACGAAGCTGCTTGCCGGGATTCTCCCTGCAAGCTTGCCTATTTCTTTTTCCTTTGGTTTTTTTTATTTTGGCTAATCCTAACCGTTAGATCATAGATTGGTTAGATTAACTCACTCATATGATTGGTTTGATATATTAAACTAAACGAAGGGTTATGAGTGTGAGACGGAGTGAATATCGGGGTTTCTCATGTAATTCATGATTACGCATGGTTATGGTTGTAATTGCGGAATTACTTAGGGTTATGGGTGTAAAAATCCCTTTTTTATTATTTACTATAACAATGCCGTTGTTTTAAAAAATGATTTTAGTCAAAACTGCCTCTTGAAGAAGTGGTTCTCCGCTTGTAACGTGCATAAACCTTTGGCCTATAATCAAGGGATTTTTACACCCATAACCCTGAGTAATTCCGCAATAACAATCATAACCATGCATAATCACGAATTACATGAGAAACCCTGAGTAATGCTTAACTCTTACATGACATAACCTCATGTTATATTCCGTTTGGGATTATCCGTTATATTTGATGGTTTCCATTAAAAAAGACAAAACTACCCCTAAAGGTCATTCTTATTTACAGAACATGCCATCCTATTTTCATGCATGTCCCTCTCCCCCCTGCTCGAAGCTCCCTCCTGCTTAAATCCTGCTCGAAGTAGCCCACCGACAATCCCCCCTGCTCGAAGCCCCCAGTAGCCCGTCGCCGCCGCCGAGCAGTGCCGACCCCTCCGCTCGAAGCCACACCCCCTAGCCCGCTCCTCCCCAGCTCCCCCCCCCCATCATCGCCCCCCGCCTGCTCCTCCCCTACTCGAGGCCCCCCAATCCCACCACCACTCGCACCCCTCTCCCCTACCGAGCACTCGAGAGGTCCCCACCCCCGCGTCGACCCTTCCGCTC
This sequence comes from Ottelia alismoides, assembly GCA_037367405.1. Lineage (NCBI taxonomy): Eukaryota > Viridiplantae > Streptophyta > Magnoliopsida > Alismatales > Hydrocharitaceae > Ottelia > Ottelia alismoides. The sequence goes on along the minus strand of JAZKJV010001838.1, from coordinate 572,711 downwards.
GAAGCCCCCCCCCCATCGAGGCCCCCACCCCCGCCTGCTCATCCCATGTTCGGAGCCTCCCCCCCCCCCCCGATCCCCGGCTCGAAGCCTCCCGCGTCGAGCCTTCCCCTCCATTGCTTGGAGACACCTACCCCACCCACCCTCCGGACACCGAGCCTTCCCTCCCTCGCTCGAAGCCCCCCCCACCCCCCTGTCGCACCTCTGCAAGGGATTCTCCCGCACCTCTGCAACATGTCGATCTGTCACCCCCCCCCACCCCCAGACCCCGCCTGCACCCCACCTCGGGCGAACCCCCCTCCCCGCACCTTTGCAACCGCCCCACCGTCAACCTCTACAAGGGACCACACCCCCACCTCGGGCACCCCCCCCACCACCCCCCTTCGTCGATCTGCAAGCACCCCCCCACCCCCCCCCCACCCCCCGGGGTCGATTTGCTCGTCGTCGATCTGCAAGCCCCCACAGGACCCCGCCTGCAACCACCTCCCCCCCCAACCCCCTGGCCGCTGCCTGCCATCCTTCATTCATCGTTGAAGCCCTGCAAGCCCCTGCGTCGAAGCCCTCGAGCCATACAAGCCCCCGCGTCGAAGCCCTCATGCCCTGCAAGCTCCCGTGTCGAGCCCCCCCCCCCCAGCTGCATGCCATCTTCATTCCTCGTTCCCTGCACTTGCAAGTCCATCCAAAAATATTTTCTTTTTCCTTTTTTTAAGATTTGATCAATCCCAACCGTTAGATCACGGATTGGTTAGATTTAACTCAATCATCTGATTGAGTTAATGAACTCAACTAACGGAAGGTTATGAGTGTCAAACGGAGCATTTATTCAAGGTTTGAGGTATAATTCGCGATTATGCAAGATTATGATTGTTATTACGAAATTACTCATAATTATGGATGTAAAAATCCCTATAATGAAAGCCATCTTTCAAAAGACAGATTTGTTAAGCTAAACAACGACAACAAGTTTTGCCATCATATACGATGATTTTTTTTTCACGACTCATACAGCATTATCATAAAAACAACTTGAATCAGATGCAAACTAAACTCAGATTAAACAAAACTAACAAATAAAACATTCAAAAATGCAAAAAAGGAAAAAGAACAAAAAAGAACGATGGAGAGAACTTACCCTGAGCCCATCAGAGAGCACCGAGAGGGTGATAAGCTTGGACTTGGGCACCTCAGAGCATCTTGTCGAACCCACCCTGATCAAACAGCACCTGGTTGTTCACCTTCTACTTTTGCTTCCCCTTGCTCCATTTCGGCCATCAGGGAAACAGCACACGTCTCAAATCAAAGCGCAAAAGTTAGCGGGTCCAAAGCAAAGCCCTAGAAAATGGGACGAATCAAGGACCTTCTTCTTCTGCTTGCCACCGCCGGATTTGGCGGGCTTCGAGGACGGAGGGGAAGCCTTCTCCTTCTTCGAGGCATGTACCATTTGCTGTGGGGATCGAGAGCAGGAGGAAGTTGGTTTTTGCTTTGGTGGGTTCGACCTCAAGCAAGGAAGGGAGGTGAGAATTATCTCTCTGCCAAAACCCTATTTGCTCGTGGCACGCTTGTGTATATTTGAAAGATTGGACCGTTAGTTGGAATCTTTTTTTATTATTTTTATAAATTGTGCTATTTGAGAAATTGCAATATCAGTTATATATTTTTTTAGAATATCACTTATGACACTCACTTCTTATACCGTTATTACTTGTACCCTTCCATTAGTTTCATTGTCAATGAGTTCAACTAAACCATGATTTATTCGAACCATAGTTTGATTAACAAGGATGTAAGTGTCAAAACAAACCCCTCCCTCCTATGCACAATGCCTCCTCCTATCGCCAGTCCCTCCGTCTCTCTTGCTCCTTAGCCTCCTCCTCCACTAACTCCAGGTCCCAACCTCACACCGGTGGGTTTGAGTTGTGGTGTTTCATGACTATGGATTCTTCACCTCTTGCAGTTGAGAAGTCCTGGAGTGAAGGTGGCAGTGATCGGTAGTGGGTGGCAAGTAGCCTCATCGGAAGAATCTCATGTGAAGGCCTCATGGCAGAGGAGGAAGGGGGGCTGCAAGGGGAGAGGCGGAGGAGGAGGAGGGGTTGGGGGAGGATGCGGAGGAGGAGGTGATAGGAGGAGGAGAGGCTGGAGGTGAGAGAAACAATGGGATTTTCAAACATTCGTTTATAATTTTTAAATTTGTGATTAATTGGTTAATGAAAATTCCTCAAAAATCAAATAAAAATCATCATTAGATCTGCAATAAGTAGTTTTATCCGTGAAAATGCAGACATTTTGATGGTTTGGTGGATGAATGAATGTGGAGTAAAGAGAGAAAATAAAGATGAGGAAGAAGGAGAAGAGTGGAGGAGGAGGAAGAACAAGAATGAATGGGTAGAGGAGGAGGGGTTGGAGGCGTAAGGAGGGGCTGAAGGTGGCAGAGGAAGGGGAGGGGTAGAGGAGGAGGAGGGGCTGGAGGGAGAGAAATGGGTGATTTTCAGACATTTGTTTAACAACCTCAAATTTGTGATTAATTGGTTCATGAAAACTCCTCAAAAAATCAACAAAAATCAGCAATAGATCTGCAATAGGAGATTTATCTATAAAAATACAAACATTTCAATGATTTAATGTATGAATGAAGGTGGATAAAGAGAGAGAAAATGAAGAGGAGGAAGAAGAAGAAGAAGAATGGAAGTGTGGAGGCGGAAGGGCTGGATGGGGAGGGGCGGAGGAGGAGATGGTCAGAGGAAAGGCGAAGGAGGAGGTGGTCAGAAGAGGAGGAGGAGGAGGAGGGGTTGGAGGGGAAGGTAGTCGGAGGAGGAGGAGTAGGGGCAGAGGAAGAGGTGGTCGGAGGAAGAGGAAGGGTTGGAGGGGGGAGGAGGGAGGAAGGGTGGAAGGAAGAAGAAAAGGAGAAAGAAAAAGACAATTCTACCCTTGAATTTTTATCCCATTACTCTTATATCCCAAAAGTTAACTTCCATTTGGGATGGAGATAGCTGACAACTAACTCGAGGGGTACAAGTGATCATTGGGGAAGAAGTCGGGGGAACAAATGATATTTCAAAAAAGTGAGCTACATAATTGATATTGCAATATCTTAGAGGGACACAAATGATAAAAATCCTTTTTATTGATAAATTTGTATTATTTTTTATTAAATCTCACAAAATGGGTTAAGTGTTGCCAAAGCTTTTAAAAAAAATGCTCTTCGGCAATGCTAAAGTTTAATGTCCTTTTGTTTTAGGAGGTGTTTACATAGAAAAATGAACTCTGAGAATTGTAAGCCCTCTACAATACCAACAAGAAATCAATTCAAGCGTATGTGAATGTCCTTGAAAGCAGAGTTGATGAGACATTGCAAATTGGACCTTCTCAATGATGTCCAGCGATAATTACGTTGTTTCCATATCCACAAAACACTAGCACCTTCTCAATGACGTCCAACGATAATTACGTTCTTTCCATATCCACCAAACACTAGCAGTTAGGGAGACCATTAAGCGATCACCAATACTTTCATTCATTTCATCCCTTGTCTTGATGTCTTTCAAGGTGTCTTTATTGAATAGGGAGATTGATGGTGTTGCAAACATCTTTCAAACCTCTCTAGGAAAAGGGCATTCCCAAAACAAATGATTTCTTGATTCAAGTTGATGGTCACAAAACATGCATCTTAAATCAGAGCAAAAATCAAGTCAAGCCAAGAATCCCGTGTGGAGATCTTGTTTTGACCTCCCGTAAAAGGCAAAACTTCTGCTTTGGAGTTATCTTAAAGATCTACACATCCCTTCCACCAACTCGCAGGTTCTACGTAGTTCTCAACCAAATCAAAAGCATCTCAAGAAGAGAAGCCCCTTGGTCTACATTCCACTATGAGGGGATGTGTGGCCCACAATGGGCAACAATAGAGGTCGCACCTCAAGAGTCAAGCATGACTTCCATAGTAGGGAAGAAGCCCTAGGGAGGGCCACATCCTAGAGTGATTCATTGGAGCAGATGGAATCAACCCATAGAGAGTTCACAACTGAAAGACATCTCCATACGTAGGAAATAGTATACACTTTTGATAAGGTCTGGTAGAAATCTAACAAACACATGAATCAAGAGAAGGCCATGTTTGGTTGGTTGGAAAGGAACTACATTGGAACTAAGTCAAGACAAGGATGTAATCAACAATGGAACGGAAAGAAATAAGTTTTTCCATTCCATTATTTGGTTCACAATGGGAATGGAAGCATATATAATTGTTATAAAATGAATTTATTTATAGTTTTATTTTAACTAGATATCTTTTATATTAACTTCACTATGAAAAAAAGGATATCGATATATATGTGTTTGATCCTTTTCCATATATGTTTTATGCATATTTCAAAATTTATACCAATTTTTAAATGAATACATATACATATACCACTTTGATTCATAAATATATGCATTGGTATAGATTTATTTGTAAATCTTTTTAGATATGACTTTTTTATAAAGTAAATATATTTAATATATTTGTCTCATCTAGATAGCCTTTAAACAAACTTTAGTATACAAAAGGATAAGGTTATATCCATACGACTCGCTACCATATCCATTATTCTTTTCGACATATCCATATATATATATATTTTAAATGGATACGGATACCTATAACACATTGGTATTCATAAATATCTATATAAATATCCATAACCATATTTTGATATAGCTGATATGAAATAAATAAATATAGTTTACTTATTTCATCTAGATATCTCATATACTAATGTTAATCCGCAAACATATATGTATATATCCATTTAAATGGATACGGATACCTATAACACATTAGTATTCATAAATATCTATACAAATATCCATAACCATATTTGATATAACTGATATGAAATACATAAATTTAGTTTACTTATTTCATTTAGATATCTCATATATCAATGTTAATCTGCAAACACATATGGATATATCTATGTTCGATCATGTTACCATATATATTTCAAATATACATATTCGTATTGATTTTAAAATAGGTACCGATTCGGATATTACTTTGATATCAGTATATATCTATATTGGAATCTGTATATTTGTCTCGATAATAGTTATAAATTTATTTGTAATCATATTCTATATAACTATTGTGAAATAAATGTATTTAGCATATTTATCTATCCAAATATTCTTTATACCAACTTTAATATGCAAATAGATATAGATACATCCATATCTGATCAGCTATATTATCCATTTTTCACATAATCTGATGTGTATGGGTACCCATTCTAAAATAAATGTGTGTACAATATCATTTTGTTATATGTATTCATATTTTAATAGAGATAAGGATAACATATCTGACTGTTAGCGTCCCTATGTGGATATGTTTATAATAATAGTTTATAAAACAATTCCCTCACATTTACAAGGAATAGAATCCCAATCCTAAAGGGTACCTAAGAATGGAAATTTCCATGTACGAAGGAATTGAATTTCTGTTGTAATCATCATCCCTACCTTATTATAATCCAACGAACACAGAAATGAATCTGTGTGAATGATGATTCCATTCCCCCCTCGAATTCAACATAACAAATAGGTCTAAGGCCTAATCCACCTTCCCTTCTTTGGAGACAAGCAATGCTCCATGCTATAATGTTGTCTATAGTCCCAAAAGAAGCCTGACAATATTTACCGAGACAGATCACCATTAAAGAGGGGATTATAGTCTCATCTGTTAGCGCAAGCCTCGTGGATAACCAAATGGTCAAAACTGTCGTCGGCGGTTGAGGCAAGGCCGAGTCTCGTGGGAAAACCGTTTCTTCTGGGTGTGGGGGGCGAGGGCAGACTGTGCGAGGGGTATACAAGCCCTATAAATAATAACCTCCTCCGAAAGGAGAAAACATCTCTCGCATTAGGGATCCCTCTCCCAAACCTATATCTCCTTCCCATCTCTCTCTCGTTCAAGCAAATAAGGTAGTTGGCGACGTAAGTATTCTTCCTTCATCATCCGCCCAAAAAAAGGTAGAATTTCATTGATACAGAATAATTAATTGGAATCACTATATCTTGTGAGAAGATATCACACGTTACATTCAACTAAGAAAATATTATCGCAAAAGAATATGTATTCATATATTTGTTTATGGAGATCTTTCATAGCTATTAGTAAACAAGATTAATGTTGTTTTTTTAATGGATACCAATCTTCCTGTGGGAGAGCTGAAATTTACTAAATGATCGAGGCTCTACATCATAAAAAAGTATACCAGTAATACTAATTTCCTCAGGGAAACAAACATAATTTGAATGTCTGCTTTTCTATCTTCTGGTGTTAAATCAGTAATAACGAATATTATTCATTGTAAATTATCTTCTATTATTGTAATTTGCGAAAAATTAATTTCGTTGCTAAAAGTTCATATAGCAATTATCTGTTTATTCTTCATTATAATTTATACTAGTTATTGCTAACTTAGCAATAGTTAAAAAAATCAAGTAATGACCATTATTAGGACTCATTGCTTACACTACATCAATAAATTTGAAATTCATTGCAAATTTAAAAAATAAAGCAATAAATAATGCTCGTCATTATAAATTTAACAACGAAAGATGTGAAAAAATTTCATTGCTGTAAGTCAATTTTGTTATAATAGCAACGGTTTCTAGAAGCCCGTCGATGCCATCTTTACCGCACCATCGCCTCTCCAAACAAGAACTCCACCGCTCTGCAACCTCCTACATCGACAACCAACATCCGACATCGTATACAATGACATATTCCTGCGCTATCCAACCACCTCTTTTGCTTCCCGTTTCATGGAAGAAGCTCCATCAGTTGGTCGCATTACCAAAGCGGATGTGATCAACTATGTGCTATGATCGCAATCTCTTACGAGTGTGATTTAAGGCCATGGCAATGAGCTCGTCACTACTAACAATGAATCCATATTGAAGGTAGGCAGTCTATCAACATAAAAGAAGTATGATGCAATGGTGAAGGCATAGATTACGAACAGTTACATTCAATGACTTGCTACGGATATTGTGCACTATAAGATTGCAAAGAGCATGTGAGAAAACCTGCAATAGACATGTTACGAGGAGTATATATCTTAATATGGGAGGATGGGAGATCTCTAGCACAATGTTAGTTTTCTTTGAATTATATTTAAAAGGTTGAATACATCTATGCATGTTCGTATTTTTGAACGCCTTAATAGTTTATATATCACAAAATTGTTCAAACAATTCCCTAGAGGTATAAACCCTCCATATGATGCCGCAAGGATCCGTTTGGTTACCGGGTTACTTCGGGTAATCTGATTTACACCCCCTACATTCCTGAGTTAGAATTCCATCACAAAACAATGTGGCATCACATCACATTTCTTATTTCAACTCTCTCCAACCCTCATAACCATCCAAACAACTACCATTCACAGGAGGTTACCCCAACCTACCCCATCCTAGTAACCAAATGGACCCTAAAGCTTTGGTGCCATCACTTTTACAAAATGAAGACCATGACACCAAATGAAATACGAGGACCTTTGTAATCGAAAGAAATAGGATTGCCGAAAAAAAGTGCTGCCAAGAAACAACAGAGAGAGACATTACCCAAAGTAGGAATGCCCATGGATTAGATTTTAACTTAATTCGTGTCCGATCCAACCTTAATGGATTTTACATTTTTCCAATCTAATCTAATCCATCAAATATTTAAATCAAATCAAATCCAATCCATTGAATTATAGATTAGATCGGATTTTTTATACTTGTGGATCCCCCTTAGCGTACTAAGTAATGTAGGTTGGTTATTTCCAATAATATCTTTACTAGTATACATAATTTCTAAGTAATGCACATTACATATAAATGTAGTTAAAAGATTATACAAATGATACACGTCAAAATGAAAACTCGGCGTAGTTATCTACTTTGAAAGACCACAACGTAATCAAATGATTGATTAGCATACGGGGACTACGGAAAAATTGCAATAATCCATTATAAAAAGTTGAATTCATATTAAATGATTATATATTGGCTTTGGAATATAGGTACTTAAAAAATGATATTTAACTCCAATAATATCTTTTTATAAATAGTTTCCAACAAATGCTTTACATAGTCGATTTCAAAAGAATCAAATGACAGGGGGAAAAGGACAAATGATGCTAGCTGCATAATTATACAAAAGAAAGATTTAATCAAAAGCTGATAAATGAATCCTACAAAAAATCGCAATTGTGTCTTTCTTGCAGGGACAAAAATAATATTGCATTAATGCCAAAAGCCCAAAGACCCCCTCCCCCCCCTCTCACTCCAAAGGAAGAAATATCGTTATCTTTTCTTAAGAAAAAAACAAGGATATTTTTCTCACTCCAAAGGACTTTGAAACTAAGGATATTTTTCACTCCAAAGGACTTTGAAACTAAGGATATTTTTCAAAGGACTTTGAAACTAAGGATATTTTTCAACCAATAATATCTTTTCTCACTCCAATAATATCTTTAACTCCAATAATATCTTAACTCCAATAATATCTTTTCTCACTCCAAAGGACTTTGAAACTAAGGATATTTTTCAAATAAAAACAAGCAAGTTATTAAACATATGAAGAAAACTTGTATACCAAGTAAGAGAGAGGAAGCGCTCGCCAAGTGGTGGCACGCTTACGATAATGATAGACCGGGTCATACTAAAGTAGAATGACATCGTGAGTTACAGGCGGCAACATTGCGACTCGTGCAATGGGGGAACCAAAGTTCATAACTCAAAAGAGAGGTGTGATAACTACGTGACTCACGTGAGGGAGTGGTGGCATGACTCATGCAATGAAACCATGGCGGTGTCGCAACTTGTGAGACAAGGTGACAGTGCAACTCACATGAGGGAGGGACGATATCGTCGTGACTCACGAGACAGGTGTGTGACAATATTGGAGGGAGGGTTGGTGGCAAAATTGGAGAATTGAGAAGACAGTCACTTGAGAATGATTTGAGAGAGAAAGGGGACTGAGAAGTGGTCTAAAAAGTGACCTAATAGGGTTTAGCATAGTAACATTCTAAGAATTTGTCACTTGGCATGAGAGAAGAGAGGGTGTAAACAAGAGGCGGTATATCCACTATAGATACGAAAAAGAGAGATGAACGATTAGTTATTTCCTAATGTGCAAATGGATTGGTTGAATATGGATATGGGTTTATGTATCTACTTATTTATATGTCAACGGATTAATGAAGTGGATCGGATCGGATTTTGATGATAATCCAATCCATAGTTTAACGGATTTGAATCAATCTAATCAAATACGTTTGAATGATAAAACCGAAGCAATCTAATTCAATAACATCGGATTAGATCGGATTATTAATAATTTTATCCGATCTGTGTGCACCCCTAACTGAAAGGGTGCTTGAAAAATGTGCCATCAAGCCCAATTTCAAAAAACATCCATCTTGCTCAACAAAAAAATCGCCAAATCAGTGACATGGCATCCACCTGCAAATGGCATCAATGGCATGGAATGCCAAATCAACAAACCACATTGAAAAGTGGAATATTGCCTCCGACGCACCCTGATTTACTGAATATTCGCAGACAGACTCGTATTTCAGATAAAATTCTATATGCACATATTGGAACTCCGCGCCATCTCTTGGGGCAAAGGTTTGATGGTATAGTTTTTTGCACATGTGGGGTCTACCCGGTAATTAGAGTAACATCCACTGGTGCTATTATGCAATTGAATGCGCTGAATAAAAAACTTACAAATATGTCAAAATCTCTATGCCCATGTTGATCATATATACATATCAAACTGGCATCATCCAGGAACTCTGACCAAATCCAAAAGGGAAATGGATATCTAGTTCTTAAAACCATGAAACAATCTATGTCAGCATGACCTGCTCTGTCGGCTTTGGGTTGCTCCAATTTGCAGGCAGATTGAACCGATCATACGCTACAAGACCTCGAGAAGCACTTCCTTGGGCACCTTGAAATTTACAGCATCAAGACTCCATCCAGCTTCACTGAACTTGTCCAAGAAGTCATCAAAACCTTCCTCCAGTCTCCTGAGACTCTCCTTTAACATGTTGAAGATGTTCCCGTCAATCTTCTTTTGGTGTTCATTAAGCCAGAAAGCTTGCCATAGACTTCTGAGCATCGAATTACTTGTAGCCCCAACCTGCCAGTAAAGTTTGTCACAACATTTTCCTCTTTAATGAAAAATCTCGTGGATCTATTATGCAACGCTTAAATGAATAAAAGCACCTTGAAGGCGATGGTGAATTCAAGTTCTCCATGTTGCACTTTCTCGAAAACCAGAATGTACTTCTCCTTGGAGTATAACTTCAAAAGGGGCTCCAACAACTAAGAAATTTCAAAAAAAAAGAAAATGTCAGCACCACCAAACCTGGGGGAACTCCTGAAGGAATACTGCTCTAATATCTATAAAACTGAACTTGCTTCCAAACTTGTATTCTCCCTCGATAATAGTATTCTTAAAACCCAATGAATGAATTCCAATATTGCCTACATGAGTGTTGGAAAGCCCACAGAGAACCATCTTCTACTAGATTCGATTGTTATCGATATCTCATATTCGGAACATTAGCTTTCTAATACTACACAATACTATTATATAAAATGTTGATTACTTAATTCCAAGCATCTCTTCTATTGTAACAACTAACAACAACCCTACGTCTCCGAGTATATAAGGAGCCTTAGGGTCATATTCATTCCGAGCGAATTTCGTCTCCATAATTCAACTTGGTATCAGAGCAAGCCCCCCCCCCCACATCCTTCTTCATCGACACCGCCGTTCTGAAGCCCCAACGGCCGACCACTGTCGCTGCGCCCCCAACCCGATCACCCCCAAGCCCCTGCCCTCCATCATACCTTACAACCCCGGCCCAACCCCTCTCACCTCACAGCCCACTCTAAGGTTCAATTTCCTGTAGTCATTCAATGCAACGATCCAACGCCATCACCAACCGGCTTCGCCCATTCCTCTATCACCCTAGCCTGGACGTGCACTCGCATATCCTCCTACGTCGTCGCTCACGTCTTAGTCCACTAAATATTATCCCGTTGCCACCAACCAATTTCGTCTTGATTATGCAACCCCTTCCGGGTTTGGTATGATTTAAGCTACTTTGTGTTTTCTCATATTTGACTGCAACAGGCCAGACATCCTAGTCAGAGATGTTAGAATCTGAAGTGACATCTCAGGGTTATGAAGGAGACAGTTCACACCTATCCTCTTCCAGCTCAATCCTCAAGTTGGACGAGACCAATCACCCAAAGTGGTCCCGAATGTTCCTCACGATCGTACAAGGATACAACAAGGAACACATTCTCTTGGAGTCAGAGCCTACCAGCAAGACTGGAAAATACACCACATGGACGAAAGATGACTGGATGATCAGTTCTTGAATTAGGGTTAGCGTCATCAACATGATTTAACGCCACTTATGGGCAAGAAAAGATCTCAAGTATGTATCAGACCTACTTCAACATGATAAATATGAAGCAAGCAGGTCACTCCCATTCTGAATACTTATATATCCTCAAATTGTTAATTCAATGATACAATGCATGCATTCCTGGATGTACCTGCCCTAAACAAAAAGAACACCGTCAGCGCATGGCTTGTTTGGTGTTTTTAGATGGACCCGGCTCTGCCTAAGCTGCGGCTCACGATCAAATGATCACTTCCACTGTTCTCCCTATCATTAAGGAGGCCTACAATAACTTGAGTTGCCTTGTTGTCCCTCACAACATTCAAGGACAAGTATCTGCACTTACTACTCCATCAGGACAAGGAGTCCGTAGATCCTTTTGGATTCATGGTCGAGGTCGCGTTAGTAGAGACCGAGGCCGAGGCACGATTCAATGCTCATATTGTCACAAGTTTGGCCTCGTCGAGGCAATCTGCTACAACAAAAAGTTAAACCATGCACCTACAACTCGGGCAGTTATTATTGAGGGAGATGGACCCTCAGTTGAAATTCCTAGACGAGACTTCAAAAATTTAATACAACGCCTGAACAGGCTTCACCCAGGCGATTCTGCGTCTTTGAAACTGAGTGATCCTCCAGAAATTGGAGTCGTGGCTCACACATGTATCTTTATTGCTTCCATATATAATTTTACAAAATCGAAATGGCTGATTGATACAAGTACCTCCACCCACCTATGTAGGGAACAAATACTATGCATAAAGTACCACCTGGACGAACAATATAAGTTGTAGACGATCGTTTTTCACACTCAAGGGACGAGGGGATGTACATTTCACCCCTAACATTTGGCTCAATAGTGTTCTGTTTGTGCCTGAGTTTCCCATCGGTCTTCTCTCTCTTAGCCATATTTGCAAGGAGCTAAACTGTATAGCAGTATTCGACGTTGTTTCGTGTGTGTTTTAGCCTTTAGGACATATTGAGTAGGAGGACAATTGATGTGGGTCGTGAAGAAGGGGGTGTTTATCATCTGGTACAGTCATCTGGGACTATTTCTCATTCCGGAAGTCCTTTTTGTGCATCTTATGATGCTCTCTGGCATCAACGATTGGGTCACCCTTCCATTTACAAGCTCTGCCATGTTCTTCCCTAGATTCCTCCCACTGTCAACCTAGAGTGTGAGGCCTGTCAACTGGGGAAACATCACATGAGTTCCTTCCTGCCTTCCAGTACCATCCATTCCAAAAGTCTTTTTGAGTTGACTCACATTGATGTTTAGGGCCCAATCGATATCCTGATCGTCTGGGAAATAAATACTATTTGGTTCTTATAAATGACTTTTCTCGTGTCTCGTGGGCCTTGTTAAAAATAATTTTGATGTTTTCCATATTATTGTTTGGCTTATTAATGAAGTTAAGAATCAGTTCGACACCATTATCAAAAGTCTACGATCTGATAATGCTCGAGAATTTCTTTCTCATGACATCCAGTCCTTTCTATCCACTCATGGTATTTCACATCAAACAATTTATGCATATACTTCACAACAGAATGGTGTGGTTGAGTGCAAACTGTAACATCTCGAGCCCTAAGCTCGCTCTGTTATTGAGGATTATTGGCCCAGACAACCTGTTGGCCTTGGGCCCAACTGAATCCCTTGACCACAACCCAAAGTGCTTAAGCCCGGGTTGTTTAGTAGTAGCCCCTACTACTTATAAGATACTACTACACTTTGTGATTACTAGATTTGATGCTATGTTTGGGGTGCTACAATCACCCCCACTTATATTCGCAACAACCTCATTGCACAATGGCATATGACCTATTCCCAGTAAGTGGCGGCTTCCCCTCTTGGGTAGTTATTTCCTCCCAACTAAATGGTAGGGGTGGCTCCACCTCTTAGAGGAAATCTGCTATGATACCATCTGTAACATCCCGAGCTCTAAGCTCGATCTGTTATAAGGGATTACTAGCCCAGACAACCTATTGGGCTTGAACCCAACTGGAGCCCTTGACCATAACCCAAAATGCTTAACTACCAAGTTGACTAGTATTAGCCCCTATTACTTATAAGCTACTACCACACTCTGTGATTACTAGATGTGGTACTATGTTTAGGGTGCTACACAAACATAGGCATATCCTTAACATTGAAAGGACACTGCTAACAAATCATTATGTTCTTTCCACCTACTGGGGTGATGATGTTTTAACTGCTATTTATCTCATTAATTGTATGCCTATTGAGGTTCTTTTTCCAGGGAAGGTCGTGTTTCCAGTTCCCCCGAAGGTTTTTTTTGGAAATGTTGCCTTCGTCCATATTCTAGGTCCAAGAAAGGACAAGCTTGATGCTAGAGCAGTTAAATGCATTTTCATTGAGTACGCTAGGAACCAGAAGGGATATAGATGCTACTACTCTACATACAAAAGGCATTACACAATTACAGATATTGCATTCTTTGAGTCCCCTCATTTTTACTCTAGGTCAGGCATACATAACAACCCTCTACCAACGTTTACAGCTCCTATTCCTGTTCCTACTCCTCCTATCGGTACCCCTTCTGAGATGGCACCATCTCCTCAGGTATGTCCTCTGATTGTGTCTTTACATATTGACACTGCTACATCAATGGATGTATATACATGTACCTCTGATGACTCAAGGGATGCTCCAGTGGACATACTGATAGCCCTATGAAAGGGGACTAGACAATGCCCATTTTGGTATAGTACCAAGCATCTGATTCTGCAGTTGTGTCTTTCTCTAGACTTGGCTCCTCATACAGACAGTTTGTCGAGGCAATCTCCAATACAGTAATCCCTCATACTCATACTGAGACACTTCGTGACTCAACATGACGCTTACCAATGGAAGAAGAGATGTTTGCACTAATCTCTCAAAACACACGGACACTTGCTGATACACTTGGCGATAACATGATAGTGGGATCCAGATGGGTACTTATCGTGAACTACAATCCAAACGTGTCAGTTTGTCGTTACAAGGCACAACTTGTGGCAAATGGGTTCACACAGATGTATGGTTTTGACTTTTTTGACACATTCTCTCAAGTTGCTCGTCTATCCACTATACAGATCCTTATGATAGTATTGGCCCTTACATCAGCTAATATTGAAGATACTGGTCGATACAAGCGCCTAGTGGGTAAGTTATTATGCATTGCCATCACTAGGCCATATATCTCTCTTGTTGTTGAGAAATTAGACCGGTTCATGGACTCCCCCACTTCAACTCACTTCGATGCATGCATGACGGTTTAAGGTACATCAAGTCCTCCCCATGGAGAGGTCTACTATTCGTCAAAGGCAACAACTTCGACCTCATGGTCTATTCAGATGCAGACTATGACGGATGCATGACAAATAGAAAGTCCATTATAGGTTTCTGCACTTATATGGTAGGAAATCCGGTTACTTGGAGAAGCAAAAAACAAGCAGTGGTATCTCGCTCAAGTGCTGAGAGTGAATACAAAGCCATAGCTCATGTTGCAATGAAACTAGTATGGATTCGATCCATAATCACAGATCCTCATATCACCCCCACCAATGTCATGGAGCTTAGATGTGACAATTGTGCAGCAATGCACATAACCAACAACTCCATATTCCACGAACGTACCAAACATGTGGAAGTTGATTGCCACTACACTAGAGATCTGATACAGAGAGGGTTACTTCGAAATCACAGCATATCATCTGTTGATCAGACTGTAGACATGTTCACCAAGACACTCGCTCGCACATAGTTCAAAAAATGTAACAAGCTGAGTATGATTGATATATGTTGGAGTATATACGTCACTTAAGTAGATGGCCAGGATCCAATTACCACATCCAATGCTTAGTCCTACATCTACCAGTGGTGGTACTTAGAGGGTATGTGGAGTCTATATAAAAAGCTCTAGACCTCATGTCTCATATTAGAGAAAGTGCAATGAACACATCAATCTTTTGAGGCATTCTCCCGTGGTTTCATCCCACCCTTAGGGAGTAGGGCACCACGTAAAAATCACAATGTTTTTCATGATGTTCTTATTCTTTATCTCTGATTATGCTTACGTATTTCATATTTCTAACATGG
Organism: Ottelia alismoides; assembly: GCA_037367405.1. Taxonomy (NCBI): domain Eukaryota; kingdom Viridiplantae; phylum Streptophyta; class Magnoliopsida; order Alismatales; family Hydrocharitaceae; genus Ottelia; species Ottelia alismoides. The sequence continues at coordinate 557,156 of JAZKJV010001838.1, read as the reverse complement.
TATCAACGCGGGTTCGATTCTCAAAGATTATTTTTATGCTATTGATTTATTCGAGATTCGAGTTATAGAGAAGATTCAATTTGTTCTTGAAGATTATTTACACATATTTCTAGAAGATCGATTGGTGCACATTTGTTGTTCAATTCGAGTTTATCAGGTTCAGAATTTTCAGGGGTTCAACAACCCTAAAAAAACGTCGACTCCAGATTCAGTTCTAAGGTTCAAGTTGAACCCTAATTTTAGCACCTCTGGGGTGTTGCCTATCTCCATCTCCGTTGATCCCTTACGTACTCTCCAGGAGGCGTCGTCTAGGCTCAAGGCGGTGATTAGAGTTGCCATCACCTCGCCCAAGCAGTGCAACTCTTCGCCGATGTCTGTAGATCTCCTAGGGGAGCCATCCCTCGTACCAAGGCCTTAAATGTCGGTTTCGGTCACCATTTCGGTGACGACCAAAACAGAATTTCGATGGAATTTCGGTCAAATTTCGATCGAAATTTCGATCATTTCGGTCATTTTTTGTACTAGGACCCCCATATTTCGGTCATTTCGGTCGAATTTCGATTTCGACTGGATATCGATATTCGACAGAAATTCGACCGAATTTCGCTGAATTTTGAGGCCATGCCTCGTACATGAATCCCTAGGCAGAGCCTCCTCCACACGGTGGAGCTGTCAGCCCTATCGACACCGTGCTTTAGTCCGAGCTCGCGGTAGGCAGAGTCATCGCTGCTCCAGGCGGAGCCCTCCCGTAGTCGGAGCTCCAGGCGACGATCCACAAGGAGCATCCTCCGAAACTGCACCTCAAGGAGGAGGTGCATCCTCCAACCGCATCGAGCGACGCTTCTTCTAGAGCCCAGCTGTGTGGTTCTGCCTTCTCGCGTCGCCCCTCCAATAGCTCCTGTTAGGCGGCAACACCAGTCTCCAAGCACCAGAGGCGGCGCGACCCATCGCGAGGAGAAGCTCCCTCCACGAAGCTCCAGGCAGAGCATCTCCTCCCCAAATAGTAGGCGGCAATGGCTGCCACCTCGTCGAGATCCAGGCGAAGGCCGCATCTCCTCCAAGTTGGAGACGGCGGTGACGCAACTCCCCCTCTTCAAGCGGCCTCTCATGAGCGACAAGAGCAGGAGACCCGTCGAGGGCGGTAGGACTTTGAGAAAGGGTTCTCAAGTGGAACCCTAAATAAAGAGCCCAAGTGGGTTGCTTCATTGAAAAAAAATTGTTTAGGCCCAATGAGCCCAGCCGAGTTTTCAAAAAAAATATTATTTTGAGAAATGACGTGTACAAAAGAAAAACCATACACAGATTTTTTTTGCAAGAGGGAGGAAAAGCTGGAAAAAGAATAAATGAACGACTTATTAAAAAATGGAGACACGGCTATTAACAAAATGGAAAGCTGAAAAAAATATGATTTGAAAAAAAATAAAAAGAAAAGCCGAAAAAAATGTTATCGACTTATGTGGTGTTTTGTTTCTCCCCATCTTGTTTGTCCCCTCCCAACTTTGTCGATATCATTGTTTTCTGACATGTATGGGAGAAAGGGGGAGAGTTGTGTAGAGTTACAGGTCTGTTTCAGATTCAGATTCTCCAGGCCAGATTTTCCAGACTCTACAGATGTTCATATTACAGGCTCGACGATCAGATTCCGTGTCACGGCCCGTCCCGCTAACCAGGACGTGCCGCGACAGAGATCTTTCTTCTTCCTATATTTTTTTCCCTCAAGTAAACATGTGGCAATCTCAAAAACATAACATCTTTGTATTTCAAGTTCACAACACCAAAAAGTGTATTACACAAGTTCTATCTATTACAACTTCTTACAAAATAACACAGACAGTACAGAAACAATCTAAAAGCAAAAGCCACCTCCTCCTAGTGTAAAAGCAGTCCTTTCTCCTGCTAGTCGTGATTCTGCTGATCTGTACATAATTATAATATAAAGGGATGAGTCTAAACCCATTTATGAGCTTAGACCCAGTGAAAGGATCTCAAGCTTTTTACATATAACTAAAATCTGAAATATGAGCATCGTGATAAGAATTTATGCTGAAAACTGTGAAATAACTTGAAAGAGACTTTATGACTGAAATTACATATAAAACATGCTAGTTTCGCTATTGAATGCTGAAATCACTTCAAAAGCAGATAAACTAAAACATAATCATCACTATCAAGCTGTTTGTACTAATCACCACTGTGGCTAATTTATTAACTCATGAACGCTGAAACAAAGCTAAGTCATACGCGCAGACGGTCCCAAAGACCAAAAACACCCTACATACGGCCCAAAGCCTATATGTATACAGAATGCGGACCCAAAGTCCTCTTGATACCATATCTAATGGTTTGCCATATCTAATGGCGGTTTCAGGGTCATATCTAATGACATCACCATATCTAATGGCTAGTTCATGATTTGTATAAAAGAGCTACTGTGGTGCTTATCTTCTGATTCTGATTCTTTTCTTGCCACTAATAAACCGTAAACTTGCTATTTCATGCTCATAACAACTAATTCAATAACATAAGACAATCTTGACATAGCATGCATATTTTGATCACTAAAACCATTCAGAACTTGGAAAATTGATCCATAATGCATAGTATCCGTACAAAACAAAATTATGTACATAAAAACTCAAATCTACGTAGTGAAACTTATGCTTTCGATTCCACAACGAGTTTTATGCTTGAAAACATGCTATCAACATAAAGCACTTGAAATGATATTTGAAAATACATTCTAAAGCCTTGATTTCATATCTGGTATACGGTATTTGCAATTCATGCGTAAAAGCTCAAGAAAACGTGATTGCATACTTGTTATCATAAAACATGAATAAAAGCGAAAGACTAATGCTTTAAAATAGCGCTTGAGAATCCCTCACCTGATTGTTGTCTAACTTGGGTCGAAAATGCTTCTTTAGTGAAATATCCCTCTATAGCGTCCTAGATTTGATTACTACGGCCTGATGCGAACATAACTTCGTTACGGCTTTTGAAAATGCTCTCGATCACCGACAGGGCTTCGCCGTGCTCCTCTCGTGCTCCTCCCGCAAGCTCGGCGGCCTTGCGGCTCTAAGGTGGAGTGTTGGGCGTGAATGAAGTGAGGAGGACTTTGGAGGGGTCATGGTATTTATAGGCCTCCACCCCCCTTTACATGTGTGACATGTGTCAACATGTAAGGGAGGTTCATGACACATGTTTTTTTTTAACCATGTATGAAGACACATGGCATGGCACATGGCATGATCATAAGAAAACTTGTTGCCTAAGTAATAGGCTTGGCTTATCCATGAGTTTACTTGTTGCCCAAGCAAAAGACTACACCGTGACATGTGTTAGTCTCAGATTAATGACACATGGCACTACTGAGGTTTTGACACTTGTCCTGACTATAAAACGACATGTGTCCCATGATTTCCACTCCATGTGTCCTACTTTTGCTAATGACGCTTAATTAACACTAATGGCGGGTAATTAGCACTAATCATGCTTAATTAGTCTTAATGATGTGATTATGCCTAATGAGTATAAATCTATAATATTATGGGCACTTTGCAAGTAGTGGCTTCTACTACTTATAAGTACTACCAAAAATCCAGATTACTAGATGTGGTACTATGTTTTGATGTGCTACACGATTCAAAGAACCTTTTGGAGTCCATGTATATACAAGATGGTCTCTGATATAAACACAACAAGTTTTAATAAAATTATTGCATTAAGGCGAATCTATTGACTCTGGTGTCCGTAAAGTGTGAATACTATAAATCCAATATTTACTTGAAATAACACTTGATAACATTCAAAAGCATAGTGTACAAAATGCGTATTACAAATCTCCCCTACTTGAAATAAATTTCGTCCTCGAAATTTAAGTACCTTTGCTAGTTTGAAAATAAGTGGGGATATTGAGATCTCATTTCTTCCTCTCGTTCCCATGTGGCTTCTTCTATTGCGTGACTCCTCCATAAAACTTTAACTAAAGGAATCTTCTTTGTACGAAGTTCGTGTACTTTATAATCTAGAATTTCCACAGGAACCTCCTCGTATGACAGATCTTCCTTCAATTGAATATCTTGAGGTTGTATCATATGGGTTGGATCTGGAATAAACTTCCGAAGTGTGGAGATATGAAAGACATCATGTATCTTTGCTAGTTCAGATGGAAGTCGAAGACGGTAGGCCACACTTCCGATTCTCTCTGTGATCTGGTAAGGGCCAATGTATCTAGGGCTTAGCTTCCCTTTCTTCCCAAATCTAATTAGGTTTTTCCATGGAGATACTTTTAGAAACACGTGGTCTCCCACTTGAAATTCTAAGTCTCTCCTTCGTTTATCTGCATAACATTTCTGTCTGCTTTGCGCTGCCTTTAAGCATCTCTTGATTTCCTCAACTTTTTCTATTGTGCTTTGTATTAGTTCAGGTTGAACCAATTTTCGTTCTCCAACCTCACTCCAACAGATAGGTGTTCTGCATGGTCTACCATACAAGGCTTCATAAGGTGCCATCCCAATACTAGTATGATAGCTGTTATTGTATGCAAATTCTATAAGTGAGAGATGTTCATCCCAGCTTTCTTTAAAGCTCAGTGCACAAGCTCTAAGCATGTCTTCTAGAGTCTGGATAGTCCGTTCTGATTGGCCATCTGTTTGAGGATGAAAGGAAGTACTAAATGCTAATTTTGTTCCCATGGCTTTATGTAAGCTTGGCCATAACTTAGAAGTAAATCGTGGATCTCTATCAGACACAATTGACACAGGAGCCCCATGACGGCTAATTATCTCATTGACAAAGATCTTTCCCAGACGGTCTAGACTGTATGTCATGTTAATGGCTATGAAATGTACAGACTTAGTTAATCTGTCCACTATGACCCATATTGCATCGTGACCTCGACGGGTCCTTGGAAATCCTGTAACGAAATCCATAGTGATGTGTTCCCATTTCCATTCTGGTATTGGAAGTGGCTGTAAAGTCCCTGCAGGTTTCAAACGCTCCGGTTTTGTTTGTTGGCATATAGGACATCTAGAAACATACTCTGCAATTTCTCTTTTCATACCAGACCACCAATAGTAGCTTTTAAGTGTTCTATACATCTTAGTACTTCCTGGGTGCATAGTGTATATGGAGTTATGTGCTTCTTCCAGAATCTCAGTCTTTATATCAGATTTCCTTGGAACACACAATCTTCTTTTGAAGAATAAGACCCCCTTGACCATCTATTGTATACCCGGCTTCATCTCCTTCCTTAATCTTCTCAATCATTCTAATAATTTCAGAATCATGGACTTGTGCCTCCTTAATTTTATCATATAATATGGGTCTCATTTGTAAGGATGCTAATAAGGCTCCAGAGCTATTCATGGTTAATTTTGCACGTAACTCTTTCAACTGATAATATTCTCCTTTTAAGTGAGATAGCTGAACATTAGACTTTCTACTAAGAGCATCAGCTACGACATTGGCTTTCCCCGGATGATATTCTATGGAACAATCATAATCTTTGATTAGTTCCAACCATCTTCTTTGCCTTAAATTCAATTCTTTCTGAGAGAAAATATATTTCAAACTCTTGTGATCCGTAAAGATTCGACAAGTTTCCCCATATAGATAGTGTCTCCAGATCTTTAAGGCAAATACTATAGCAGCTAACTCAAGGTCATGAGTTGGGTAATTTAACTCATGTTGTTTTAGCTGTCTAGATGCATAAGCAATCACCTTATCATTCTGCATTAAGACGCATCCCAGCCCTTGTCTTGAGGCATCACTATAGATTACATAATTACCTTTCCCTGTTGGAAGGCTAAGTATAGGTGCTGAGGTGAGACGATTCTTGAGTTCCTTAAAACTCTTCTCGCATTCTTCGTTCCAACTATACTTCACATTCTTCCTAGTTAATCTTGTCAATGGTGCGGCAATTCTAGAAAAGTTTTCAACAAATCTTCGATAATACCCAGCTAATCCAAGGAAACTTCGGATTTCTGATGCATTTATCGGCCGTTCCCATCTAAGAACCGCTTCTATTTTTGATGGATCTACTGTTATACCTTCTCTAGATATAACATGGCCTAGAAATGCAACATTCCTTAACCAAAACTCACATTTATCAAACTTTGCATATAATCGGTGTTCCTTCAGGGTTAGAAGTACAATTCTCAAATGTTCTCTGTGTTCTTCCTCTGTTTTAGAATATACTAGAATATCATCAATAAATACTATCACGAATTTGTCCAGATATGGACGGAAAACCCTATTCATCAAATCCATAAAAGCAGCTGGGGCATTTGTCAAACCAAAAGGCATTACTAAGAATTCATAATGCCCATATCGGGTTCGAAATGCAGTTTTAGGGACATCTTCTCCTCTAATCTTTAACTGATGATAGCCGGATCTCAAATCAATCTTAGAAAATATAGAGGCCCCTTGTAATTGGTCAAATAAGTCATCTATTCTGGGCAGAGGATAGTTATTGCGGACAGTCACTCTGTTTAGTCTCCTGTAATCTATACAAAGTCTCATGGACCCATCTTTCTTCTTGACAAATAGAACAGGAGCACCCCAAGGAGATATACTGGATTGTATAAATCCCTTATCTGTCAACTCCTGTAATTGAGTTTTGAGTTCTTTAAGTTCAGCTGGGGCCATTCTGTAAGGAGCTAAGGAAATTGGATTGGTACCCGGAATGAGGTCAATAGTAAATTCAATTTCTCTATCAGGAGGAATTCCTGGTAGTTCGTTTGGAAACACTTCCGGAAACTCCTTCACCACAGAGATATTTTCTAAACTGGCTGCTTCTGCTTTAGTATTAAACACGTAAGCAATATAAGAGGAATATCCCTTTCTTATCAACTTTTGTGCTAAGAGACAGGAAATGACATGGGTAGGATATACCCTTCTTTCTCCATAGAAAGTGAATTCAATATCACCTGGTTTTCTAAAAGTGACATGCTTCAGATGACAGTCTAGAAGAGCATGATATGTACTTAAGCAATTCATTCCTAGGATAGCATCAAATTCCCTTATCTCCATAGGAATCAGGTCTACTTCAATATAATTCTCTCCTATCTTTACCAAACAATTTCGAAGGACATTCCTAATAATTTCTGGTTCTCCCTTAGGCAAAGAAATTGCTAAAGCATGCTTGAGAGTACTTGTAACTTTATCAGCATGTATGGAGAATCTTTGTGAAATAAAAGAATGACTTGCACCAGAATCAATAAGAGTATTGGCACTTTTACCAAAAATAATAGTGGTACCTGATACAACATCATCCGCAGATATGGCCTCCTCTAAGGTCATAGCAAACGCTTTTCCCTCTCTCTGGTTTGATCTCTTCTGTGTATTACTTTTATTGTGTTCCCTTGCAGGTGGAGGACGACGTGTAACAACATCACGGTTTTCATTTGGTGACGGTCTTCCCATAACCCGACGGCCTTGGACCAGTATAGGGCAATTCTGACGTATGTGGCCTATCTCGCCACATTGATAACACCCAGTGGTCCCCTTGCGGCAAGTTCCCGGATGAAACTTTCCACAGTTTGTACATTGTGGAAAAGAAAGAGTTCTATCAGAAGTCCCAACTGTATATCTATTCCCTTGATTCCATTGTGCTTTAGGAGCTGTCCTATTATCTTGCCTTGAATTTGCAGCTATTCTTGGTTCTTTGTTCATCGTTCCTCTCCATAGGGGTCTATCTGCAAACCTTTTCTTTCCTTGATCATTGCACTTTCTTCTTTCTATTACTACTCGTTCAGCCCTACGAGCAGCCTCCACCAATTTTGCATAATCTGTATATCCCGTGGCCGAAACCATTTCTTTTAAGTCAATATGCAACCCATCTTCTAAACGTCTACACCTTTCTTCTTCTGTTGCTACCAGAGAAGCAGTAAACTTTGAAAGTTCGGTAAATTTCTTCTCATATTCATCAAACATATTGCTCCCCTGAGTAAGGAATAGAAATTCCCTACGTTTCTCCTCCTGATAAACCCTTGGGTAGTATTTCTCATTGAACTCTTTCTCAAATATCTCCCATGTAATATGAGATGGGTTTGGATATTTCATTTTCACTGAGGTCCACCAATCATCAGCGCTATCCTTCAGAAGAAATATGGTATACTTCAACTTTTGTTCATCTGTACAGTCCATAAGAGCAAATATTTTCTCCATAGTCTTGAACCATTCCCTAGCCTTCTTTGGATCAGTGTCTCCTACAAATGGTTCTCCTCCCAGCTTCTTTACGTGTTCAAAAGGTAACTGGTGTTCAAATTCATGTCTTTTAACAGAGTGGGCAACCATGCCTCCTAGTGTTTGAGCAATCAAAGTCAATGTGTCATACATGTTGTTGTTGTTATCATTCTCGTGACTAGGGCCTTGTGTGGTCACAGGTGGCTGCTCTGCTGCCATGGTTTCCTATAAAAATAAAACTTCAGTTAGATCCTTCATCAACAAAATCCTCTAATAATGATTCTAAACATCCTCAAGACTATAATATCAATAACTAAATTATCTTCCACTACTTATAGGTCAACTCCTAATATAATTCTTACCCAAGGTCCCAAAACCTTTGCTCTGATACCACAAGTTGTCACGGCCCGTCCCGCTAACCAGGACGTGCCGCGACAGAGATCTTTCTTCTTCCTATATTTTTTTTTCCCTCAAGTAAACATGTGGCAATCTCAAAAACATAACATCTTTGTATTTCAAGTTCACAACACCAAAAAGTGTATTACACAAGTTCTATCTATTACAACTTCTTACAAAATAACACAGACAGTACAGAAACAATCTAAAAGAAAAAGCCACCTCCTCCTAGTGTAAAAGCAATCCTTTCTCCTGCTAGTCGTGATTCTGCTGATCTGTACATAATTATAATATAAAGGGATGAGTCTAAACCCATTTATGAGCTTAGACCCAGTGAAAGGATCTCAAGCTTTTTACATATAACTAAAATCTGAAATATGAGCATCGTGATAAGAATTTATGCTGAAAACTGTGAAATAACTTGAAAGAGACTTTATGACTGAAATTACATATAAAACATGCTAGTTTCGCTATTGAATGCTGAAATCACTTCAAAAGCAGATAAACTAAAACATAATCATCACTATCAAGCTGTTTGTACTAATCACCACTGTGGCTAATTTATTAACTCATGAACGTTGAAACAAAGCTAAGTCATACGCGCAGCCGGTCCCAAAGACCAAAAACACCCTACATACGGCCCAAAGCCTATATGTATACAGAATGCGGACCCAAAGTCCTCTTGATACCATATCTAATGGTTTGCCATATCTAATGGCGGTTTCAGGGTCATATCTAATGACATCACCATATCTAATGGCTAGTTCATGATTTGTATAAAAGAGCTACTGTGGTGCTTATCTTCTGATTCTGATTCTTTTCTTGCCACTAATAAACCGTAAACTTGCTATTTCATGCTCATAACAACTAATTCAATAACATAAGACAATCTTGACATAGCATGCATATTTTGATCACTAAAACCATTCAGAACTTGGAAAACTGATCCATAATGCATAGTATCCGTACAAAACAAAATTATGTACATAAAAACTCAAATCTACGTAGTGAAACTTATGCTTTCGATTACACAACGAGTTTTATGCTTGAAAACATGCTATCAACATAAAGCACTTGAAATGATATTTGAAAATACATTCTAAAGCCTTGATTTCATATCTGGTATACAGTATTTGCAATTCATGCGTAAAAGCTCAAGAAAACGTGATTGCATACTTGTTATCATAAAACATGAATAAAAGCGAAAGACTAATGCTTTAAAATAGCGCTTGAGAATCCCTCACCTGATTGTTGTCTAACTTGGGTCGAAAATGCTTCTTTAGTGAAATATCCCTCTATAGCCGTCCTAGATTTGATTACTACGGCCTGATGCGAACATAACTTCGTTACGGCTTTTAAAAATGCTCTCGATCACCGACAGGGCTTCGCCGTGCTCCTCTCGTGCTCCTCCCGCAAGCTCGGCGGCCTTGCGGCTCTAAGGTGGAGTGTTGGGCGTGAATGAAGTGAGGAGGACTTTGGAGGGGTCATGGTATTTATAGGCCTCCACCCCCCTTTACATGTGTGACATGTGTCAACATGTAAGGGAGGTTCATGACACATGTTTTTTTTTAACCATGTATGAAGACACATGGCATGGCACATGGCATGATCATAAGAAAACTTGTTGCCTAAGTAATAGGCTTGGCTTATCCATGAGTTTACTTGTTGCCCAAGCAAAAGACTACACCGTGACATGTGTTAGTCTCAGATTAATGACACATGGCACTACTGAGGTTTTGACACTTGTCCTGACTATAAAACGACATGTGTCCCATGATTTCCACTCCATGTGTCCTACTTTTGCTAATGACGCTTAATTAACACTAATGGCGGGTAATTAGCACTAATCATGCTTAATTAGTCTTAATGATGTGATTATGCCTAATGAGTATAAATCTATAATATTATGGGCACTTTGCAAGTAGTGGCTTCTACTACTTATAAGTACTACCAAAAATCCAGATTACTAGATGTGGTACTATGTTTTGATGTGCTACACGATTCAAAGAACCTTTTGGAGTCCATGTATATACAAGATGGTCTCTGATATAAACACAACAAGTTTTAATAAAATTATTGCATTAAGGCGAATCTATTGACTCTGGTGTCCGTAAAGTGTGAATACTATAAATCCAATATTTACTTGAAATAACACTTGATAACATTCAAAAGCATAGTGTACAAAATGCGTATTACAAATCTCCCCTACTTGAAATAAATTTCGTCCTCGAAATTTAAGTACCTTTGCTAGTTTGAAAATAAGTGGGGATATTGAGATCTCATTTCTTCCTCTCGTTCCCATGTGGCTTCTTCTATTGCGTGACTCCTCCATAAAACTTTAACTAAAGGAATCTTCTTTGTACGAAGTTCGTGTACTTTATAATCTAGAATTTCCACAGGAACCTCCTCGTATGACAGATCTTCCTTCAATTGAATATCTTGAGGTTGTATCATATGGGTTGGATCTGGAATAAACTTCCGAAGTGTGGAGATATGAAAGACATCATGTATCTTTGCTAGTTCAGATGGAAGTCGAAGACGGTAGGCCACACTTCCGATTCTCTCTGTGATCTGGTAAGGGCCAATGTATCTAGGGCTTAGCTTCCCTTTCTTCCCAAATCTAATTAGGTTTTTCCATGGAGATACTTTTAGAAACACGTGGTCTCCCACTTGAAATTCTAAGTCTCTCCTTCGTTTATCTGCATAACATTTCTGTCTGCTTTGCGCTGCCTTTAAGCATCTCTTGATTTCCTCAACTTTTTCTATTGTGCTTTGTATTAGTTCAGGTTGAACCAATTTTCGTTCTCCAACCTCACTCCAACAGATAGGTGTTCTGCATGGTCTACCATACAAGGCTTCATAAGGTGCCATCCCAATACTAGTATGATAGCTGTTATTGTATGCAAATTCTATAAGTGAGAGATGTTCATCCCAGCTTTCTTTAAAGCTCAGTGCACAAGCTCTAAGCATGTCTTCTAGAGTCTGGATAGTCCGTTCTGATTGGCCATCTGTTTGAGGATGAAAGGAAGTACTAAATGCTAATTTTGTTCCCATGGCTTTATGTAAGCTTGGCCATAACTTAGAAGTAAATCGTGGATCTCTATCAGACACAATTGACACAGGAGCCCCATGACGGCTAATTATCTCATTGACAAAGATCTTTCCCAGACGGTCTAGACTGTATGTCATGTTAATGGCTATGAAATGTACAGACTTAGTTAATCTGTCCACTATGACCCATATTGCATCGTGACCTCGACGGGTCCTTGGAAATCCTGTAACGAAATCCATAGTGATGTGTTCCCATTTCCATTCTGGTATTGGAAGTGGCTGTAAAGTCCCTGCAGGTTTCAAACGCTCCGGTTTTGTTTGTTGGCATATAGGACATCTAGAAACATACTCTGCAATTTCTCTTTTCATACCAGACCACCAATAGTAGCTTTTAAGTGTTCTATACATCTTAGTACTTCCTGGGTGCATAGTGTATATGGAGTTATGTGCTTCTTCCAGAATCTCAGTCTTTATATCAGATTTCCTTGGAACACACAATCTTCTTTTGAAGAATAAGACCCCTTGACCATCTATTGTATACCCGGCTTCATCTCCTTCCTTAATCTTCTCAATCATTCTAATAATTTCAGAATCATGGACTTGTGCCTCCTTAATTTTATCATATAATATGGGTCTCATTTGTAAGGATGCTAATAAGGCTCCAGAGCTATTCATGGTTAATTTTGCACGTAACTCTTTCAACTGATAATATTCTCCTTTTAAGTGAGATAGCTGAACATTAGACTTTCTACTAAGAGCATCAGCTACGACATTGGCTTTCCCCGGATGATATTCTATGGAACAATCATAATCTTTGATTAGTTCCAACCATCTTCTTTGCCTTAAATTCAATTCTTTCTGAGAGAAAATATATTTCAAACTCTTGTGATCCGTAAAGATTCGACAAGTTTCCCCATATAGATAGTGTCTCCAGATCTTTAAGGCAAATACTATAGCAGCTAACTCAAGGTCATGAGTTGGGTAATTTAACTCATGTTGTTTTAGCTGTCTAGATGCATAAGCAATCACCTTATCATTCTGCATTAAGACGCATCCCAGCCCTTGTCTTGAGGCATCACTATAGATTACATAATTACCTTTCCCTGTTGGAAGGCTAAGTATAGGTGCTGAGGTGAGACGATTCTTGAGTTCCTTAAAACTCTTCTCGCATTCTTCGTTCCAACTATACTTCACATTCTTCCTAGTTAATCTTGTCAATGGTGCGGCAATTCTAGAAAAGTTTTCAACAAATCTTCGATAATACCCAGCTAATCCAAGGAAACTTCGGATTTCTGATGCATTTATCGGCCGTTCCCATCTAAGAACCGCTTCTATTTTTGATGGATCTACTGTTATACCTTCTCTAGATATAACATGGCCTAGAAATGCAACATTCCTTAACCAAAACTCACATTTATCAAACTTTGCATATAATCGGTGTTCCTTCAGGGTTAGAAGTACAATTCTCAAATGTTCTCTGTGTTCTTCCTCTGTTTTAGAATATACTAGAATATCATCAATAAATACTATCACGAATTTGTCCAGATATGGACGGAAAACCCTATTCATCAAATCCATAAAAGCAGCTGGGGCATTTGTCAAACCAAAAGGCATTACTAAGAATTCATAATGCCCATATCGGGTTCGAAATGCAGTTTTAGGGACATCTTCTCCTCTAATCTTTAACTGATGATAGCCGGATCTCAAATCAATCTTAGAAAATATAGAGGCCCCTTGTAATTGGTCAAATAAGTCATCTATTCTGGGCAGAGGATAGTTATTGCGGACAGTCACTCTGTTTAGTCTCCTGTAATCTATACAAAGTCTCATGGACCCATCTTTCTTCTTGACAAATAGAACAGGAGCACCCCAAGGAGATATACTGGATTGTATAAATCCCTTATCTGTCAACTCCTGTAATTGAGTTTTGAGTTCTTTAAGTTCAGCTGGGGCCATTCTGTAAGGAGCTAAGGAAATTGGATTGGTACCCGGAATGAGGTCAATAGTAAATTCAATTTCTCTATCAGGAGGAATTCCTGGTAGTTCGTTTGGAAACACTTCCGGAAACTCCTTCACCACAGAGATATTTTCTAAACTGGCTGCTTCTGCTTTAGTATTAAACACGTAAGCAATATAAGAGGAATATCCCTTTCTTATCAACTTTTGTGCTAAGAGACAGGAAATGACATGGGTAGGATATACCCTTCTTTCTCCATAGAAAGTGAATTCAATATCACCTGGTTTTCTAAAAGTGACATGCTTCAGATGACAGTCTAGAAGAGCATGATATGTACTTAAGCAATTCATTCCTAGGATAGCATCAAATTCCCTTATCTCCATAGGAATCAGGTCTACTTCAATATAATTCTCTCCTATCTTTACCAAACAATTTCGAAGGACATTCCTAATAATTTCTGGTTCTCCCTTAGGCAAAGAAATTGCTAAAGCATGCTTGAGAGTACTTGTAACTTTATCAGCATGTATGGAGAATCTTTGTGAAATAAAAGAATGACTTGCACCAGAATCAATAAGAGTATTGGCACTTTTACCAAAAATAATAGTGGTACCTGATACAACATCATCCGCAGATATGGCCTCCTCTAAGGTCATAGCAAACGCTTTTCCCTCTCTCTGGTTTGATCTCTTCTGTGTATTACTTTTATTTTGTTCCCTTGCAGGTGGAGGACGACGTGTAACAACATCACGGTTTTCATTTGGTGACGGTCTTCCCATAACCCGACGGCCTTGGACCAGTATAGGGCAATTCTGACGTATGTGGCCTATCTCGCCACATTGATAACACCCAGTGGTCCCCTTGCGGCAAGTTCCCGGATGAAACTTTCCACAGTTTGTACATTGTGGAAAAGAAAGAGTTCTATCAGAAGTCCCAACTGTATATCTATTCCCTTGATTCCATTGTGCTTTAGGAGCTGTCCTATTATCTTGCCTTGAATTTGCAGCTATTCTTGGTTCTTTGTTCATCGTTCCTCTCCATAGGGGTCTATCTGCAAACCTTTTCTTTCCTTGATCATTGCACTTTCTTCTTTCTATTACTACTCGTTCAGCCCTACGAGCAGCCTCCACCAATTTTGCATAATCTGTATATCCCGTGGCCGAAACCATTTCTTTTAAGTCAATATGCAACCCATCTTCTAAACGTCTACACCTTTCTTCTTCTGTTGCTACCAGAGAAGCAGTAAACTTTGAAAGTTCGGTAAATTTCTTCTCATATTCATCAAACATATTGCTCCCCTGAGTAAGGAATAGAAATTCCCTACGTTTCTCCTCCTGATAAACCCTTGGGTAGTATTTCTCATTGAACTCTTTCTCAAATATCTCCCATGTAATATGAGATGGGTTTGGATATTTCATTTTCACTGAGGTCCACCAATCATCAGCGCTATCCTTCAGAAGAAATATGGTATACTTCAACTTTTGTTCATCTGTACAGTCCATAAGAGCAAATATTTTCTCCATAGTCTTGAACCATTCCCTAGCCTTCTTTGGATCAGTGTCTCCTACAAATGGTTCTCCTCCCAGCTTCTTTACGTGTTCAAAAGGTAACTGGTGTTCAAATTCATGTCTTTTAACAGAGTGGGCAGCCATGCCTCCTAGTGTTTGAGCAATCAAAGTCAATGTGTCATACATGTTGTTGTTGTTATCATTCTCGTGACTAGGGCCTTGTGTGGTCACAGGTGGCTGCTCTGCTGCCATGGTTTCCTATAAAAATAAAACTTCAGTTAGATCCTTCATCAACAAAATCCTCTAATAATGATTCTAAACATCCTCAAGACTATAATATCAATAACTAAATTATCTTCCACTACTTATAGGTCAACTCCTAATATAATTCTAGCCAAGGTCCCAAAACCTTTGCTCTGATACCACAAGTTGTCACGGCCCGTCCCGCTAACCAGGACGTGCCGCGACAGAGATCTTTCTTCTTCCTATATTTTTTTTCCCTCAAGTAAACATGTGGCAATCTCAAAAACATAACATCTTTGTATTTCAAGTTCACAACACCAAAAAGTGTATTACACAAGTTCTATCTATTACAACTT
This sequence comes from Ottelia alismoides, assembly GCA_037367405.1. Taxonomy (NCBI): domain Eukaryota; kingdom Viridiplantae; phylum Streptophyta; class Magnoliopsida; order Alismatales; family Hydrocharitaceae; genus Ottelia; species Ottelia alismoides. The sequence goes on along the minus strand of JAZKJV010001838.1, from coordinate 541,461 downwards.
CTTACAAAATAACACAGACAGTACAGAAACAATCTAAAAGCAAAAGCCACCTCCTCCTAGTGTAAAAGCAGTCCTTTCTCCTGCTAGTCGTGATTCTGCTGATCTGTACATAATTATAATATAAAGGGATGAGTCTAAACCCATTTATGAGCTTAGACCCAGTGAAAGGATCTCAAGCTTTTTACATATAACTAAAATCTGAAATATGAGCATCGTGATAAGAATTTATGCTGAAAACTGTGAAATAACTTGAAAGAGACTTTATGACTGAAATTACATATAAAACATGCTAGTTTCGCTATTGAATGCTGAAATCACTTCAAAAGCAGATAAACTAAAACATAATCATCACTATCAAGCTGTTTGTACTAATCACCACTGTGGCTAATTTATTAACTCATGAACGCTGAAACAAAGCTAAGTCATACGCGCAGCCGGTCCCAAAGACCAAAAACACCCTACATACGGCCCAAAGCCTATATGTATACAGAATGCGGACCCAAAGTCCTCTTGATACCATATCTAATGGTTTGCCATATCTAATGGCGGTTTCAGGGTCATATCTAATGACATCACCATATCTAATGGCTAGTTCATGATTTGTATAAAAGAGCTACTGTGGTGCTTATCTTCTGATTCTGATTCTTTTCTTGCCACTAATAAACCGTAAACTTGCTATTTCATGCTCATAACAACTAATTCAATAACATAAGACAATCTTGACATAGCATGCATATTTTGATCACTAAAACCATTCAGAACTTGGAAAACTGATCTATAATGCATAGTATCCGTACAAAACAAAATTATGTACATAAAAACTCAAATCTACGTAGTGAAACTTATGCTTTCGATTACACAACGAGTTTTATGCTTGAAAACATGCTATCAACATAAAGCACTTGAAATGATATTTGAAAATACATTCTAAAGCCTTGATTTCATATCTGGTATACAGTATTTGCAATTCATGCGTAAAAGCTCAAGAAAACGTGATTGCATACTTGTTATCATAAAACATGAATAAAAGCGAAAGACTAATGCTTTAAAATAGCGCTTGAGAATCCCTCACCTGATTGTTGTCTAACTTGGGTCGAAAATGCTTCTTTAGTGAAATATCCCTCTATAGCCGTCCTAGATTTGATTACTACGGCCTGATGCGAACATAACTTCGTTACGGCTTTTAAAAATGCTCTCGATCACCGACAGGGCTTCGCCGTGCTCCTCTCGTGCTCCTCCCGCAAGCTCGGCGGCCTTGCGGCTCTAAGGTGGAGTGTTGGGCGTGAATGAAGTGAGGAGGACTTTGGAGGGGTCATGGTATTTATAGGCCTCCACCCCCCTTTACATGTGTGACATGTGTCAACATGTAAGGGAGGTTCATGACACATGTTTTTTTTAACCATGTATGAAGACACATGGCATGGCACATGGCATGATCATAAGAAAACTTGTTGCCTAAGTAATAGGCTTGGCTTATCCATGAGTTTACTTGTTGCCCAAGCAAAAGACTACACCGTGACATGTGTTAGTCTCAGATTAATGACACATGGCACTACTGAGGTTTTGACACTTGTCCTGACTATAAAACGACACGTGTCCCATGATTTCCACTCCATGTGTCCTACTTTTGCTAATGACGCTTAATTAACACTAATGGCGGGTAATTAGCACTAATCATGCTTAATTAGTCTTAATGATGTGATTATGCCTAATGAGTATAAATCTATAATATTATGGGCACTTTGCAAGTAGTGGCTTCTACTACTTATAAGTACTACCAAAAATCCAGATTACTAGATGTGGTACTATGTTTTGATGTGCTACACGATTCAAAGAACCTTTTGGAGTCCATTTATATATAAGATGGTCTCTGATATAAACACAACAAGTTTTAATAAAATTATTGCATTAAGGCGAATCTATTGACTCTGGTGTCCGTAAAGTGTGAATACTATAAATCCAATATTTACTTGAAATAACACTTGATAACATTCAAAAGCATAGTGTACAAAATGCGTATTACATTCCGAGTCCTCCATTTGATGAGCACATGTTTGTCATCACTATTTGTGTGGTCCCCATCGTTGTTTTTGGTCCCAGAGTTTTCATGTGATCCATAGGGACTCCAGAGTAGAGATTACACTCCTTATACCACGCAGACTAGGGTTTTCATGTGGTTTCATAGGGACTCCAGAGTAGAGATCCCACTCTCTGAGCTAGTATGGGAGAGACTCAGTTCTCCGACAAGGAGACTTTTCAGACTGCATGCAACCGTGGGCTCCGATGAGGATGTTTCCATGGCCTTTTCAGTTCGACCCTTCAGAGATGGAGCAGTTGTCTACGTGATTCAGTCTTCTACATATGGCGGGCCAGAGTACTCCGACGAGGACTCATTCAATTTCTACGACTCTAATAGGCGCAATACAGAGCACACGTTCTCCAACAAGGAGACACAGTTCGACTCACACTCCAGCCCGTTTGTTACTCCTTGCATGCACGACATGAGAAGCAACGTCCTCAACAGCAACCGACAGTTGTGTTTGCGTTGAGTTGATACCGTGGTTTCATCCCGCTTCTTAGGGAGTAGGATTCCACGTAAAAATCTTGGTGTTCTTCATGATATTCTTATTCTTTATCTCTAATTACGCTTCCATATTTCATATTTCTAACATGGTATCAGAGCTATGTTAATTTTCTAACAATATATATGCTCCATCTTGACGGGGAATGCTAAGAGCTTAATATGTAACCCTAACCCTAGGGGTAATCCAGACATATCTTCTATTAGAGATAACCTCTATTGCAACCCTAGCCCTAGGTCTCCGAGCATATAAGGAGCCCTAGGGTCCATTTCATTCCAAACGAATTTCATCTCCATAATTCAACTTAAACCCATGCGGCAAAGATAATACCTTCTCCGTAAAGTTCCCAGTGCTTGTTATTCTTTTGATAGATGCACCATAGAAGATCCGAGGATGCAAAAATCTTTCCCAAGATAAGATATCCTCTTCCTTGTTGCAAACCACATATCCTGCACAAGCGTTAAGATAGTACATAAATCCCTATTGCAAAAATAAATAGGGACTCGTACATAGATGCTCCTATAAGCATTCCATATTGCACAAATATCCTTCTATCCAATGCAATTATAAATGTACCCTTACAAATATTCACTTGTTTACACACATGTCCCTCCTTTATTTTATATCTGAAAGATGTGTGAATTAAATTCAAGCCTTACAAGGTCAGGTAATCACATGTCCTAAAGTACGTCAAGAGTCAAAATATGATCTGCATAACCAGGTTAAATTTAAAATATGTTCATAGTATGAAAAATTAGTGTTTTTGTACGAAGTATTAGACATCATGAATCCCTGTAGACAGAACCAACGAGCTTTGTCAAAAGAAACAAACTTCTTAAATCGCCTAAAAAATAATTCTGTAGGGGTATGTGTAAATATGAAGAAGGCAGGGGAACTCATGTAATGCCAAATGTTTATAGTAGCATCTATGTACAAATCACAAATACATTTGAGTAAGCATCAACTAACCCGGAACAGAGCTTTGCAGAATGTGTGATCTTACAAGAATTCTAGCACGCTTGAGATTCACCTGTATAAATTACAAATTAAGAACAAGCGCTAATGCAAAACCAAGTTCACAAATCAGTAAAAAGTTGCAAAAAAATTAATTCCAGAAAAAGCGAACAGCGGGACAAACATATTCATACTTGGATGATTGATCTACAATGGAAACTCATAATGCTTGTGCATATTTCTATTTTCCAGGTAGGCTGCTCAGCCAGACTGTTTTTCAACCTCAGTAATTACTCATAAAAGTTATCAGGTTTACATCAGTACAGTTTGATCTTATTGAAGTAATAGTCCCACGAAATGAAGAATCTTATGGGGCTGGAGTTCGCATAAATGGTCATGATGCCGATAATTTTCTAGGAGGATTACCATTTTAGAAAAATGCAATATGCATGTAGCATTTTCAAATATATTTGAACTTGTGCTAAGTGTCAACACTTACAGTAGGAAATCTGAGAACCGAGAGCGACAAGTAACGCAGCCAAAGATGCAGCATACGGATGCTAAACCATGTGAAGGCAACTTCAAAGTAAGACTTTTGCAATCCAGGTGTATCCTGTAAGCATCGAACATAGTTTAGCAAAGAGAACTTTACATATATTTCTAAGGATTCAAATAAAACTACTGAAAGACGTGCCAGTAACAATATGCCAAGTCCAAGGCCGAGAAGCTGAGCAACCACTTCCCACACTTCTTCCTGAAGTACATCAAGAGAGAGTATGTACATACTATTATAAAAAATATGTCAAAATCAAAATACACAAGTTGTAAGACCAAAATCCATACGTCTACACCTATCACAAATTCTGCGCCTTTGCCTATTTTGTACTCAGTTTAACAGCAAACAGTCAGGTTAGCACCATGCAGCAAAACCAGTATGAAAACAGTTGACTTTCAGTTCTATCATTTATGTGGGGCATGCAATGAATGTTACTCATGGTCACACTGAAAGTGGAAATTTCATGAATTAAATGAGCATATACATGTGAGTGCGTCCATGAAATATTTATTGAATTTCCTACATAAATATGTGGGCATAGAATAGTAAGTGAACAATGATGAGCTCTACACAAACATTTCTATTATAATAACTTCGAGCAATATTTTAAGTTGAAGAATTTCTCCTCAAGTCCTTCAACATATCTATGACGTTGAATTACTGGATCCCTAGTAGTCACATTCTTATAGGATCTTTAATTTTGTCCCTATTATGGTTGGCATTCGAACCCCCAAACTGTGATAACCATCAGGTAAGTCTTTCCAGGCACCAGCCTTTGTCATATCCTTTCCACCTCTCACCCATCATCTTAACCACCATGAGCACACTACCCTCGGATTGTGCCACAACTACACTTCAAATCTTAAAAAGAGCTCTTTCCCAAATAAAAAATCAAATAGTTTCATATGTTAAGGGAACTGGGAATATGGAATCCTTGCATCCAAAAATATTTTCCATTGCGTACAATTGGTGTTAGTCCGAACAAGCAAGATATCTTTACGAGTTTCTTCTCCTCACAGCACAGTTTTGAAAAGTTCTGTTTAAACATTATAATGTATTTTCCATCCAACCTTTAAGGATCAGAGATTCAGTGTAGCATTCCAAGCTAAGGTACCTGGTTTGTTATTGAGGAAAAATGTCCCCGAAAACTTTTTTCTTGATAGAATGTCCCCGTTCCTTTTTCTCGCCGGTGCTGGGCGACGGGTGCTCCTTTCGCTTCTGGACCGACGACTGGTCTGGAAGGGGTGCCTTTGACAGAATGTTTCCGAGGCTTTTTGCTTTGGTCCAGGACAAAGATGCGTCGGTGGCCTCTTGCTGGGACAATGGTAGCTGGAACCCTTAGATCGCTGCGTCCCTGTCCGATCAGCGGATGCAAGACTATCTATCCTTATTGGCTCTTCTTGGTGACACTCCTCGGCCGTCAGCTATGCGCGATCATTGGGCTTGGAAGGATGGGTCCTTCACTTCTCGTAAGGCTTATTCTGCTCTCGCTCACCCTTTCATTGCCGATGACGATATATTGGTTCGCGATTGTCGATTCTTGTGGGGTCTCAAGCTTCCTGAGCGTATTGGGGTTTTTTTATGGCTTCTTCGTCGTGGGCGGCTTTTGACCCGCGATCGATGTGTAGTTTTCTTTCCGAACGTTGATCCCTTGTGTGGGCTTTGTGGGGCGGAACAGGAAACAATAACTCACTTATTCTTCGAATGCTGTCACGTGTGCACGATTTGGGAGGATCTCCCTTGGATCAATCACGTTTCATTTCCAGCTTTGTGCGACAGCTTGATTAACACAAGGGGCTGGGACATGAAGCTTATTCTGGATCCAATCGCTAGGGTGTGGAGCATCTGGCTTGGGAGGAACGAAGCGATCTTTTCAGCTCAGCGGTTTTACAAGGAAAATATCATGATATGCGCCAAGCGCTTTCTTGAGGATTGGGACTATGGCTAAACTTCTGATGTTATTTGGGGGGCTCCTTTCTTAGTGGCCTCCATTTCGGTGGGCCGTCTTTGTACAGTTTCTCTTTTCTTTTTTCTTTTGTATACTTCTTTCTTTTCAATATATTGGGGCGATCACCATCGAGTGACTCCCCCTTTTTTTGAGCTTTAAAAAAAAAAAGAATGTCCCTGAAAACTTATTGGATTCGGGCCCAACTGGACCCGTTAGCAACCGCCCAAAATGCATAAGTCCAAATTGTCAAGTAGTAATCCTTATCACTTTTAACCCACACCCACACTTCGTGAGTTTTAGATGTGAGACTATGTTTGGGGGTTGGGGTGTTTCAACCTCCCCCACTTAAATTCACAATGTCCTTGTTGCGACATGGCTCATCACTTATTCCTAGTGACAGAGGAAATTGCATGCTCCGGGTAGCATTTTTCTCCTATCTCTTTGTAGGGGTGGCTCCACCTCTCGGGTAGTCCAGTATCCGATGAAAATTGACTCTGATCCCATTTATAATGCCACGAGCTTAGGTCCCTGATCCGTTATCGAGGAAATTATCCCTGACAACTTGTTGGGATCAAGCCTAGTTGGACATGTTGACAGCCACCCAAAAATACTTAAGCCCAAATTATCAAGTAATGATACCCACCACTTAACCCACACCCACATTTCATGAGTTTTAGATGTGGGATTATGGTTGGGATTGGTGTCTTACCTCTCCCACTTACAATTGTAATGTCCTCGTTGCAACATGATCTATCATTTATTTCCAGTGACTGGCGATTGCACGCTCCGAGAAGCATTTCCCTCCAATCTCTTTGTAGGGGTGGCTCCACCTATTATGTAGCTCTTTCCATTATTAGAGGGAAATTAGCTCTGATACCATATAACATCACAGGCTTAAGTCCCTAGTCCGTTATCGAGGAAAACTGCCCTCGACAACTTGTTGAGTTAGTGCCCAATTGGACATGTTGGCAACCACCTAAAATACTTAAGCCCAAGTTGTCAAATAGTAATCCTCACCACTTATAATCCACACCACACTTCGTGAGTTTTAGATGTGAGACTATGTTTAGGGGATGTGTTGTTTCAACATGTTGTAACACCCCAACGTCCTAACATAGTCCCACATCTAAAACTCATGAAGTGTCAGTGGGAATAAATGATGGGTCATGTCGCAATGAGCACGTTGCGAATATAACTGGGGGCGGTTGAAACACCCCAACCCCCAAACATAGTCCCACATCTAAACTCACGAAATGTGGGTGCATGTAATAAGTGGTGGAGATTACTACTTGACAAATTGGGCTTAAGCATTTTGAGTGGTTACCAACGGATCCAATTGGGTGTGAATCCAACAAGTTGTCCGGGGCAATTTTCCTCAATAACGGAGCGAAGACCTAATCCCAGAATGTTGCATTCAGCATCCATCTTTTCACACCTCCGATCAAAGTTGTCGTATGATCTTTATAAGTGCTCAATCAATCTTTAAAAAATTTGCATTCATCTTTTCATACATCTTATCAAACCCCATATTGATTCAACACAAATTTATTCCTCATTAATCACGGTATGCAACATGATGCTTTAGTGTGGCCACATATCCAAGAAAAAATCAAGTTTCTACAGTAGAAATCATTTGCATGTCTCATGAAAGGTCCTCAACTCACTCCCGTGTAAAATGGAAAGTCTCGTGTCTGCTTTATATATCTGCTCGTAACTTACATAGGCATCTTCTTGGCACAAAGAACACTTGAAAGTCCTCTAGATTTCACCAACCTTCATTGACTTCATGAAAAACATCTCCACCTTGTTGAAAAAAAACAGCATCTTTATCAGTCCCTCCATCTAGATAAATCCTGATGCAATGTGTTCAATGTTTAAGATTTGTCCAATATGCATGTCCTTCACACTGAACTCTTATTCTATGTATTCAGTATGCGCTCTATCAAAGTCAGGAAATTCTTAAAAGGCCTCTCTCCAAATGATCATGTTCCAACTAGCTTAACATTTGCTTCATTCATAATTAACTTCATTTGCAAAAAAAAACATGTATCAAGAAACCTCCTCTTGGAAATGTTTCATAAACTAGCTCATAACAATGGTAAAAAAAATGGACTCAAAACTACCGATGAATTCCATCAATAAATACTAGTACAACAACAACAAAATCTTTCCTACAATTAAAGGAGGTTTGGATTTTTCGCCTCCATTCATATATAATTTGGGTCATTCTCGGGCTTAAATCTAAAGGACTAAGATCTCTTCGGATAGTCTCATTCCAACACTTCTTGGAGCCTCCTCGCCCTTTGTTAACCGGCTCAACATCCCGAATCTTGCATCTTCTAACTGATGCATCAACTGACCTCCTTTGCAAATGGCCAAACCATCTTAAGTCGTTTTCTCATCTTATCCTCTATCGGAGCTACACCAACTTTCCTTCTGATCGCATCATTCCGAATCCGATCTTTTCATGTATGACCACACATTCACCTTAGCATTTTCATTTCTGCTACTGTCATTTTTTGCACATGTCTATGGTACACAAGCCAACATTTTGATACATAAAGCATATCAGGTTTCATGGCTGTTTTGTAATACTTTCCTTTGACTTTCAAAGGAATTTTCTTATCACAAAAAATAGTAGAAGCTTCTCTCCACTTTAACCAGCATACATTTATTCTATGAGTAACATCTCCATCAATTTTCCCATCATTTTGAAAAATAGATCCTGAGTATCTAAAAGAATCTTTCTTCCGAATGTTATCGTCTCAAATATTCACCTCGAGTCCTTCATCGTTGTTTTCATCAATTTGCACTCCATATATTCAATCTTAGCCATACTTATACAAAATCTTTTAGTTTCTAAGACATGTTTTCAAACCTCCAGCTTCTCATTTACTCCATCTCTTGTCTCATTAATCAACGCAATATCATCATCGAAAAACATACACCAAGGTACCTCATCTTGAATGTGACTAGTCAACTCATCCATAATCAAAGTAGAAAGGAATGGACTCAAAGCTGAACCTTGATGCAAACCGATGCTGATGTTAAAATAGCCGGTCTTCCTATACTGGATCAATGAATACCAGTAATTGATTTAAATATCTATTATAAACTTCATATTTAATCCTACATGGCATTCCTTTTCCAAACTCTTCACATCATTTCTTTTCCCTCACGACCTTCTGATTGTCAAAATTAACATCCTAGTTCATAGTATTTCCCAATTATCATCGGAAATGAATGCACAAGTGGAAGAATTAGGACGTCTAAAGGTTGATGTTCTTTTCTCTATACAACACACATAGTTTTCAACTAAATCTTTTTCTTTGTATCTTGCAAGAGCAGTACAGGAACAGGAAGGAGACACAGTCAGGGAAATGTTAGGGTTATTTGTCCGCACATTAAAAAGTCTCTTCCTGGTCCAAGGAAAGAGACCCACATACCAGATTGGTACCCCAGATAAAGTCCAGTAGTATTCTTGTTGGTTTCGAGTGCCAATCCAAAGAATAGCTACATACTTCTATGAACCAATACCATACTCTCATTGTCAAGGCAGCTAGGGGGACAAGATCATAAAATCACCTGATTGTTCAAGACCCTCAACTTCAAGATTTGTTCTAGATCTAGCATTTTTAACACAAATATAAAAATATAATAGCATTTACAAAAAAATCTACCTATACCACAACTTTCTAATTTTACCATCAGATATCTTAGCTATGCATGCACAAACAAACACAGATGCTTGTTTTAGATATGCAAGGCTACCTTTGCTGCAACTTCTCCAAGATTCCCAGAAACAGCAAAATGGTTTTGGATAACACGAAAGGAGGGATCTTTTAGTCCTTTTGCAGTAGCCTGTTCAAATATAGAAAACATTCATGAGAAAATAAGAACATGTATAATATCCAAGATACATAGTTTTAGCGATTGTTTTAAGCCACTTTCATATTACATACTTGATTGTGCTATAAACAAATGTAAGAATATTAGCAGTGTAGAAATATAAAATAAAATGTGCATCATCAAAGACAAAAAGAACAAAACATGATTTAAGTGATTCGAGAAGGTTGAGACGACCTGCTACTTCATGGAAGAAAGGACTCTCTAGTTCAGATCTTCATAATAAACTTGTCAAAAAGATACAAGAGATGTGAGGCCCTTTTTATAGCCCACCAACACACCCAAGTCTCACCACTAAACATTGTGGAATTAAATAAAGAGTAGTGTAGTTGGATCTTAGAGAGATCCAATTTACAAGCAAGATTAAACAATTAGTATGGCTATATACAGATAATTCCAATTAAAATGGTGAGATCATCTTACTAATCTCAACATGTTAAAATATAAGAATTATACTCCTGATGATAATTCTGGCCGTCTGTTCAAGACAATTACACCCAAATCCTTCATGGCTAAATCCTGATTAACGTGAATACCTTTGCAAGATTTCCCAGTGATGCAAGCAGAAGAAAGTGATCTGGATACAATGGTGTAAAGAGCTCAAAAATGCTGCATCAGACAAGAACCAGGATTATTCAACCACCTTATATCTTTATGGTCATAAATCCTATAAATTGTGGGACTACCTTCCAGCACTTCCGATGAAGTCTGCATACATTCTCCATTGTTTTGGATCATCGTCAAAAATCTTTCCAAACCTTCCACCTATATGAAATAATAAGAACTCAGCTGGGATAGAGAAGCTGCACATCCTTCATTGTTGATTTTAGCTTAAGCTTCAGACCAATTAACAAGCGCCCCACTGCTCCAAGTCCGTCCTTGGAGACCCATCTTCAAAAGACAAAGTTACCACACTTAATACTATAACATATATCAGCAAATTATTTGTATGTGCATTATCATGCACGCAATAAGAACTGCAAATCATGGCTTAGGTCCCATGAAATTTGATGAGAAGTTGCCTGATTGCAGCAGCAGATGCAGCAGCTGTGGCTCCTGAAAATGATCCTATGCCGACGGCCTAGAGGGAGTTTTTAAGAAGTGTCAAACAATAACATTGTTCTCGTTTCGAAATTGGTAGTGTGAATAAAAAATGGCAGTGCATATACCTTGATGCAAATTTGGTAGTGCAAATAAGTGAATGAAGAGAATTAAATAATATCATTGATTTCAATTTGAGAATGCAAATGCAGATTTGCATGTAACATAGTAGAGGTGGCCAAAAGCATCTTCATCTCAAAAGAAGTCACGAAAGAGGAGCAAGCAATGTTGATGAAGATTCAAGAAAACCAATAGAAAAGATAAAAAAACTGAGTCAAAAACTTCACATATGGTCCGATGACCAGCTTGCTATGTAGGGACCTGGTTGGGGACCTATTAGTTGGTTGGCTACAGGGGCTTGGATAAAGACATCAGGCGTCGAGGATTGGTTAGAGAGGGGCCGGCAACAAGGTGTTGGCTGGCTTGATGGTGAAGCGACAAGGTGACGAGGGCCTTGGGGGTTTGGGATTGTCGCTATGATACTATGTGATAGGAGAGGAAGAGTCTAGGGTTTTGGAGAAGGATATATAAGTACCCATAGGTGGACATGTTCAATTTTAGGAGGAGATTACATAACAACTCATAAGCTAAACATAGAAATAGACATATTCTTTCACATCTTCGACTGTAAGAGTAACCATCGCATGCAAGAAAGGAGTTGTTATCTAAGAAGTACATATGGAGGGGAAGGATGTTTGGCGCGATGGACATGTTGTGCAATAGATGCCACAGGATGGTGGAAGATTCGGATCACTTGTTTTTCAGGTGCCCGGAATCAGAGCAGGTCTAGAGAGAGGCAGGGATTTCGTGGGTGGCGCCTGCTGGGGCAGTAGAATTCTGGAGGTTAGTTCGGTTGGCAGGATCCAACTCTATGGGTTCGTTTGGTTGCAGGGTTGGGTTGGGGTACCCCTGTGAATAGTAAACTGGATGACTGTTCCAAGCCGTTTGTTGTTCTTTGGGCCATTTGGGTGGGGCGCAATGATTTGATATTAAAAAACAAGAGGTTTTGTTCTGAAAATGTTGTAGCTCACTGTAATGCATTGTATAACTCATGGGTCTCAAGGTAATGTACTTGAATCTTTTCTAATGGAATAAATGTTGCGGTGACTCTCTCCTCGGGAGATCACCCCCTTTTTTCATAAAAAAGTACATATGGAACATGGAAGGCCATATCGGGATATATCGGCGATATAGCGACGATATATCAGTATTGACCGGTGAGCGATATATCGCCGATATGGTCGATATTTGGCCTTCCAAGGCTATTTTATTCACAATCTCGGTTCGATATCGGCGAAATGGCGTCGATATATCGTCGATATATCGTATCGACATGGTACTGATATCGATACCGATATCGATATGGCCATCCTTGCATATGGAAATTGGCCCAGTATTATAATCTGTCCTACGATTTTTAGGAAAAAAGAGGGGCTTGACTTTCTTTAGTTTGACTTCTCAAATATTAATTAAAAAGGTATAATTTTCCCATTCTCAAGTCCTATAAAGATTATTATTTTTTGAATAAGAAAAGAGGGGGAGCCCCCCCAAGGCGGGAGTCACCACACCAAAGTAGGTCCTATAAAGATTATAAACTAAACAGTAGAATACCTGAAGAAGATTTGAGGTAACTAATGTGTGACAAGCCCATCCAGTTACATTAGTGAAAAACTGCAATATCATGTAATCCAAATAATCTTCAGAGACTGATTCTGCAAACAAAAAAGGAAATCCATAAGCATATCTTCTATGTGAAAGGCATTCTCCAGAAAGGTAAATAACTATCTTCATTTGAGAAGACAGATAATTAAGTTCCAAAAAACTGAGACTTGGTGGCCTTCATAACAAGATGAGAAAACTAGTTGCACCTGGGAACCCTGCAGGTAAAATAAATTCCTCTAGAAAATCTGGGAGCCAAGATAATTCTGAGTTTTGCCTCCTAATTTCTTTAGTAGAAGGCTTGCAATCCTCCGAAAACATCCATAGTTTCAATTTGTCATCCAAAATATACCTACCATCAAGTAAGTTCAACACAGTTTTTAAAAATATAAATAACATGGACAAGATGTAATAAACTCGACGGCAGCATATGAAGTTGTTGTCATTTTCTTAAATTTATGCAGAACCAGTAAAATACTATTATACCATGCCGCACAGAGATTGAAAACTAGACCAGACCTGCTGCCTGGATAGATTGTATCAGAGAAACAGAACCGTGCTGGTTGTCAGCGGTTCAGACAGTTCACTCCAGTTTGATCTTTTTTAGATCGAACCACAAATTGAATCGGGAAGCTGAAAAATGAACCTGGAATCGATCTTTTATCCATTTAGAAATGACGCAAAAAGATTTTTGAACTTAACTCACGACCTCTTTGTCCCTGATGCAATGTACCATCCAGCTGATCTATTGAGAATAGTGAAAGGTTGAATCTGTATTGTAGTATGGGATCTTATGTGCTTAGTCTTACATCATCTATTGTGGGGGAGTTGGGTGTGTGGGGCCTGCATACAGGGCCTTGTACTGCAGGTTTCGGAGATAAGAATCTACAAACAGGGCTATTAGGAAGCTTCTCCCATAGAGTAGGAAATTCATCCTGACAATCTCGAACAACATAAAATTAAACGTTTTGAGGCTTGATGCTGAATTCATTTATTTACTTCAGTTTTCAACAAGGATTTGAAAAGCACCCATTTCAATGGTCGGGTGGTAGAGCAGTGTGCCTACCACCCAAAAGACTAGGGTTCAACCCTCCCCTTGAGGGGGGTTGCGTTAGGTAGCCAACAGCCAGTTTAAAAAAAATAATCGGATCTTTCATGTAGTGGACCCTACTCAAAGTGGAACAAGGCTTGCCCTTTTTTTTCAGTTTTCAACATGACATCATAGCAAGTTGAACCAGTGACACTTATTCCAGGTATGCGATCCCTTCCAATAATTTTTCATGTTCCCAAAATTTGCTGATATTGAGAAACAAGAGCCAACCATCTAGAACCAGGATTCCTATTTTCTACAAAAAACATTCTCATAAAGTCATGTAGTCAATCCTTACTCCTCTAAATAATCCAATTTTAACAGGGGTGTGTTCTCTACCATCTATTACATAGAAAAGATTAACATTGAAAATTTGTGCAGAGTAGATAGATCATATGGCCAGGCTTCTCCTCTCCACAGAAGCTTATTCTATCCATCCCATCAATCTCTATTATTTTACTTCTTAAATCTTTCTCCTATTTGGAGGTAGCAAATCTATGTAGAAAATGTGTCATGGCATATGGAAAGACTTGGTTTTGTTATTGGTACTTTCACTGACCTTGTTTAACATGCCTCATTGAAGATGAATCCAACCTAAGATAGTAGCCTCGACAAAGGAAGTGCATGAAAAATTATCACAAGATATCACTTTACCCAGATTAATTGCACGTAAAGGACATTCCTATGAGGAAGAGTTTTGTAAGGAAGACCGGTTGGAAGAGAGATCTCCAAGAGGAGTTCATCTTCCCACAAGAACGCCATCATAAGATGATCCCAACAAAATCATTCGTCAGAGCAACATTGAGCTCCTAGACCAATTACCTATTAGCATTAGTAATAGGAGAGGATGGGATGCAAAATCACCCTCAACCTGCTGGTAAAAGTCACAACCCAGTAATATCTTTATTTTACGCCCGCATGATCTCATGAGCAACATTGATCTCCTAGACCAATTACCCATCAGCATTAGTAATAGGAGAGGATGGGATGCAAAATCACCCTCAACTTGCTGGTAACAACCCAGTAATATCCTTATTTTACGCCCGCATGTTCTCATGAGCAACATTGAGCTCCTAGACCAATTACCCATCAGCATCCTCAAGCTGATGGTAAAAGTCACAACCCAGTAATGTCCTTAATTTACACCCGCATATTCCCATGGTAAATAGATGAAACCATCAAAGATGAATATGCCATCTAGTGAATAACGACCAATATTTCCACTCCCCTCATATTCTACAATTTTAAAGAAAATCAAGAAATCACAAAGATCAAAAGTATCAGTTTGTTCAGCTTTACATAACACATATACCAGAATATATATTCGTGTATAATGATCGCCTAAAATCCTTTACTTCAAAGATCTATTTTATTACGATTGACATAAAAGAAAGAAAGAGGAAAATGCCACCATGAAAATCAACGGAAAGATCCATGTTCAAACAAAAATGTGAGATAAGATAAAGAAAGGCAAAAAAAAAGTTAGATAAATTAACTGATCGAAGCGTTCACCTGGAACTTGCTTTAAAGAAACAAGTCCCATATATCAGCACACGTGGTCTAGCATGCAACTCCCAAGATCTAACGATCCATGGTTCTTGATGGCGTGCTCTGCGCATGATCGTCCTTGAAATCATCTTAGAAGAACCATCAATGAGAGAAGAGAAAGGTCGAGAAGACAAAAAGATAGCATCTGCGGGTGGAAACCAAAACCTTTCTTGGGTTTATGCATGCACATAAGCATACTCACTAGACCCCAACCGTTAACTTCCAAATAAATTTGTAACTAGAAGGTCGAGATCTGATATCTATTGATCACCAGAGCATGAGCTTGAGCACAAGCTAGAGCTGAAGCCAAAGCGAGCATGTGAGTATGTGGCTCTCCATTCCCCCCTTTTTATCGATATATAGCTATATGGAGATTCAGAAAGACACAATGTCCACTAAAGTTCTTAAACCAAGCAATAGCTTCTATATAAAACTTACACAAATATCCCAATTATATAATCAAACATGATCAGAAACTCAAGTATCGCAGTCGGTACTTCATAAATATAAATCTAGCATAGCATTCCTTCATGAATTCATCATTCGATAAATACTATGAAATAAGATAGACATCTCTCGGTTGCTACACTTTGCTTTCAGTAAAAATACATTCCACTTTGAAACTTGATATAGCTACTTTTACCTCTATGAAAGAAGTAAATGTCTTGAACTTTAGACCTACGGTGGAATTTTAAGGAGTTAATAACAAAGAGTAAACTTCATGACAATCTTCTAATTGTGGTGTTATAATGGTCATGCACCCATCCATTTTCTATCTCCAGGAAAATCCTGTTCCTATATATGTGGCCCATAGAGATACTTCCATAGGTACTGTTCTCCAAGGATGTAACTGCCCACATCCTGCCTTTAAAAAGCTTGAACCCATTCAGAGCCTTCGGCTTTTTCTTGTAGCTAGTGGCTATCTTGGAGTGCCAATTGATTCTCAAACAGTTTACTAAGACCACATTAACTTTATTTGTATATCTCCACTCGCACAGATCATGCTGCTACTTTGAAGATGTCCCAATAAGCCTAACCTAGGCTTAAGGACCAAGATTTTATTGAAAGGACGAAAGATTTGTCAAATCTGTCGGTCAACGAGTAGTTGTGTTGGCCTTCGACTTTACAAATTCCACAACAATCTCCCTTTTAGATACAGGCTCCCCTATAGACTTTATTCTAACCTAGATATATCTTCAGATTTTTTACTATATTTGGAGATTTTATGTTTGCAAGTGTAGCCATGTTATCACAATGTAAAGATAACACATTAATCACCCTATCTACCATAGGTATCTCCATAAGGACACCCCTTAGATAATAAACCTCATTTCTAGTGGTGTCCAGGGCCTTTAAAGGTGTGAACCCATTTACAGCCTTCAGCTTTTGCTTGTAGTTACCAGTTATCTTGGAATGCCAACCGTTTCTAGTGGTGTCCAGGGCCTTTAAAGGTATGAACCCATTTACAGCCTTCAGCTTTTGCTTGCAGTTACCAGTTATCTTGGAATGCCAACCGACTCCGAAAACAGTGTATTATTACCACATTGAACTTTGCACATAGGCCGTGTTGCTATTTTGAAGAACTCCCAATGAACCTAGCCTAGGCTTAAGAACTAATGATATTTTGAAAGGACTAACGATTTGCCAATTGATGGAAGCAGCGGCAAAGGAAACGAGATTACGATTGGTGACGATAACATTGAGAAGAGGGATTCTTTTAGATACTTGGGATCTATTTTGCAACATGATGGGGAAATTGATGGAGATGTTACAAATAGAACAAATGCATGTTGGCTACAGTGGAGAGGAGCCTATACTGTTATCTGTGATAAGAAAATTCCTTTGAAAATCAAAGGAAAGTTTTACAAAGCAGCTGTGAGACATGCTATGCTCTATGGATCTAAATGTTGGCATGTGAACCATATAGACATGTGCATAGAATGGCGGTAGCAGAAATGAAAATGTTGAGGTGAATGTGTGGACACACACGTAAAGATCGTATTCGGAATGATGCCATCAGAAGGAAAGTAGGTGTAGCTCCGATCGAGGATAAGATGCGAGAAAATCACTTAAGGTATTTTGGCCATTTACAAAGGTGGCCAGCTGATGTACCGATGAGGAGATGCGAGTTTTGGGATGTCGAGCCAGCTAAGAGAGTGCGACGAAGGCCAAAGAAGTGTTGGAAGGAGACTATACGAAGGGATCTTAGCTTTTTGGATCTAAGTCTGAG
Source organism: Ottelia alismoides (assembly GCA_037367405.1). Lineage (NCBI taxonomy): Eukaryota > Viridiplantae > Streptophyta > Magnoliopsida > Alismatales > Hydrocharitaceae > Ottelia > Ottelia alismoides. Next base: position 523,887 of record JAZKJV010001838.1, on the reverse strand, counting down.
AATGACCCAAGATAGATCTGAATGGAGGCAAAGAATCCATGTAGCCGGCCCTACTTAGTGTGAGAAAAGGCCTTTTTATTGTTGTACTCACAATTTGCCAATCGAGGTGAAGGAATTAAGGCGAAGATTGGTGACGATAACATTGAGAAGAGAGATTCTTTTAGATACTTGAGATCTATTTTGCAACATGATGAGGAAATTGATGGAGATGTTACAAATAGAATAAATGCATATTGGCTAAAGTGGACAAGAATCTCTACTATTCTTTGTGATAAGAAAATTCCTTTGAAAATCAAAGGAAAGTTTTACAAAACAGCTGTGAGACATGCTATGCTTTATGGATTTGAATGTTGGCATGTGAACCATAAACATGTGCAGAGAATGGCAGTAGCAGAAATGAAAATGATAAGGTGGATGTGTGGACACACACACTCACACACGTAAAGACCGGATTCGGAATGACGTCATCAGAAGGAAAGTTGGTATAGCTCCGATCAAGGATAAGACGCAAGAAAACCGCTTAAGGTGGTTGGTCATTTGCAAAGGAGGTCAGTTGATGCCGGCGAGGAGATGCGAGTTTTGGGATGTTGAGACGACTAAGAGAGGGAGAGAAAGATCCAAGAAGTATTGGAATGAGACTATACAAAGGGATCTTAGTTTTTTGGATCTAATCCTGAGAATGATCCAAGATAGATCTAAATGGAGGCAAAGAATCCATGTAGTCGAACCCTACTTAATGTGGGAAAAGACTTTGTTGTTGGTATTGTTAGGTTAAATTTAGTAGTAGGTGGTAGAGAAGTACCTAACACCCAAAAGACTAGGATTCAAATCATCCTTAAGGGGGGTTGCGTTAGGTAGCTGACAACCGGTGTAAAAGACTGTCAGATCTTTCAACATGAATTTAATGTGAATCCATGTAGCCGACCCTACTTAAGTGGGAGAAGGTTGTGCCATTTGCCATATACTAATGATTTGTCAAACCTATTCGTCAATTAGTAGTTGTGTTGGCTTTGGACCTTCCCAATTCCACAACAATGTCACCTTTATATACATGTTCCCCTATAAACTTTATGTTGAAAATAAACAAGCGGAAGCGAATCGATTAGATGTGAGACTAAATATGAGAGTGTGGTAATTGGATCTTGGAGAGATCCAATTACCTCTCTATTACATACTCCGACATCCCCATCAAATTGGAGTTGACAAAGTTGTAGCTTGCAACAAAAGAAAATATACATCACATACGAAGTAGTCGATGCTCGGTGAAGACGGTTGATAGCAGTAATAGTTTGGAGTGTCGGTTTGTCATGATGTGTATGAGCAGTAGAAGTATGCGACAATATTATGGAGAAGAGAGACGAACGAGATTTCTATTCCATAGGTCTAGGGTCTCTTATATAGAGAGAATACCCTAGAGAGTACAAAAGGAAAAATACATAAATACCCCCGAGGGGTTACAGAACCCGAAGGGTTACGAACATAAATGCAAGTATAATAACTCTACTACTCCCCCTCAAGTTGGAGCATGTCTGTTGATCATGCCTAACTTTGATACTAAGTACATTAGGTGCTTCCTTGGAAGAGCCTTGTGAGGATGTTTGTGTGAACCCTTCAGGATCCGGGTACCCGTTTACAACAAAATTCGCAATATTTCATTCACATTGATCGCAGAAGTTGTAGAAAAACAGGGAAAATTTTTCGCGCAATTATGACATTCAATTCCAACACATAACCACAAAGTAAAAGAGACAAATGGCACCAAAATTTCTTTTCATTAATATTCATATCAATTTACAATATGTACAAGGATCTTCCATTTTACAACATATATCCCAAGTGTGATACAAAAGAGATAGCATTTACATCACCATCTGAACAAAAACCGAGACAAAACACATCATAACGTCTAGTGTATACTCCGTCTCCAGGAAGCATGTATAGCTACCGAGCTGCTACTAAACTGCAGGCTGTTTGCCTGCCAAACACGTTAGGAAAGAAGAGGCGTCAGCAATTGCTGGTACCTCCCAAAAACTTATAAAAATAACTAGACATTTAATATGTGCAAAAGCAAGCAAGTAGAAAGGTGGAAAGTAAAGTTTACATCTACTTGCGTATTTAAAAAGGTTTTTCAGGCTATTTGCAAGCGTCTCAAATGTTTGTCCCATAACCCAACATTTCCCACATGTGATATATTTATATAGTAGTTGAGTATTCATGAGTGTATGAGTGTAAGCACATATATCATTTTCTTCAGAGATCACGTTGGTGAGTGATAATGGAAAAGTTAAGATTGGAAAGATCTCTTAATTTATTTAAATTCTTAGGTAGAGAGAATAGTCATTTCCTACTAATCCTAACTTTTGATCGTAACTTCTCCAATTCTTAACTTCAATGTTTCAGATATAACTCCAGATGATGTAGATGTAGATATGGATGATCTAGATATAGAATCGCCAAGTCTGTTGGCGAAGTAAACTCAAGCGGTGAAGAAGCCTACAAATGGCTCTTCCATCTCGCCCTCTAGTTGGAAGGACGGTCCAATAGAGGGATAGGTCTACTCCCCAACTACGCCACTGAGACGGGTGAGAAGGACTTTCCGGAAAAGTCACTCTAGAAAAACAGCCCGACCGGTAACGGACAACCGAGCTCGTATGTAAAACTGAAAAACCGAGGATCCCCCGCCTGGGTATCCTAAAACAAAGGGTCAGTGGAACTGGTCTAAAGTCGGGATCCCAACGAGGCGTAAAAACACTGCGAGCTCGCGTAAAAACCGAAAAGGGACTGGGATCCTAGACCCGCGCACTTGGCGGCCGCTACCCTGACTGGGCTTCCTATCTCCCGTCCAGTTGAGGGTCACCGCGCCCTCGCACGGTCAGGTGTAATGGCTACCATGACCGGCATTATTAAATGTAAGTTATCATGGATTCACCATCTTGTCTTTGCTCTCTTGACTAAACAACTCTCTTTAATCTATAATGTGATTGATTATACTGGTCTAGATCTTTTGGCCAATAATTTTATTGATCTTTGATTCATATTTACTAACTATCTGAATCACAAGTTTTTAAAAATACCCCAAACTATTGATGCTATCTCATTCATACTTATACTTTATTGCATTTAGCATAGAAGAGGGATTATTCCTTTAACAATTTTCCAATGGATTCTAACTCACTTGGTCACTTCACTCTTAATAGGAATCTGTTCAGATGAAGAATCTATAATATGCATGTTATTTATTCAATTAGTTCTTATTTGCTTGAAATTATGGAGTTTGAGATGATTTCCATATGCATATAACAAAACAATATCAACCAAGGGAGGATCGTTCGAACTGTAACATTATAGATAATTCGAGTGAGCTCTAGAATATAGTAGGAGTCGTAACACCATCAAAAGGCAAAATGCAGCAGTAGGAGCTATAATTATAAGTACTTGATTGGTTCCATTCTTTCGTTCAATGGCACAAAACAACTCAAAGCATCCATCTATTGTGATTGAAATTTATCTACATATATACAGCTATTGACAATAGACACTAGTGGCAATATATTTTTTTATATATACTTATTTCAATTAACAAGTAAGACAGCTTTAGATAATCAAGTCTTGAATTTATCATGTTAAGAAAATAAGAATGTTAAGCACTAAAAAAAACTCCATCATTCATAGATCTTTCAATTTGAACTGCATGACAATTTGCTGTGTTAGATTAATATTTCAAATCCTGATATTATCATATATGAAGACTGCATCAAACGTGTATCATATGTCTGAATTTTAAATACAACAGAATAAATTTCCAGAGCCTATCATAACTTGAAAACAGTATCATAATCTTCCAATAGAAATGCATGTGAAACATAGCAGCAATGTAGAATGTTCAGTGCCGTAATTATCATGTAAAATATATCAAGTACAACACTCCATTCTTCGTGTGTTATTCATCTTTCTCCTAAACCAGAATATATTGGTAAAGGGTGTATTTGTAACGGATTAGATTAGATTTTTTTTCGAGTAATGCAGGATTATCATGGTTGTCTGTTCCAACTAACATAGCATTAAATAACTTTGTTATTGGCAAATCCAAAGAGGCCTAAAAATGATCTCAGGAGTTGCCTGGAGTATGCTTTAAATCCCCATATTTGACTTTATTTCTTGATTTAATTCCCACAAAACAACTAACATTCATACCATTCTAATTTGGAACTCACATTGTTATATCCATTCAAAGGATATTACTTGAGAATGCTATTATTATTATTATTTTTCAGACAAAGCTGGAAAGTAGTATTATCAATAAACGATGCTACTAATAAGTTCTGATTTATTCCTTATTTTAACATAAACCAATGAATTATAGTAATAAATGGGGCCCAACCATTCTGCTTAAGCAAATGCAACTGGTTTCAAAAGATTGTAATAAAAAGGTTGCTTGGAGATTCAACAGTAAAATAGTAGCACAGATTTGATAACTAGATAAATTTATTTATTCAGATTCTTCTCAAAATTTTTGTTATCAAATATATATCTAATACTATCCACTGGAAATCAGAAGGGAAAGGAAATGTATAGAATGTCATGCATGGCAGCAAAGAAGGGGGCATGGGAATTGTACCTTAGATTTTTTTTTTAGAATGGAGCTCAACCAAAAGGTTTGCTACAGCAATTGGTCAGGAGCAGCTTGGATATTTTTGTTGATTAGCAGCAAATCGAAGGGGCTTCCACAACCGTAACAGGTCTGCCTGGAGAAGCATCTCCACGTTAGGGAGGAAACAGGAAGTGGGAGAAGATTTGGGGTAAACGATATGGGATTCCTCGTTGGAATTTTAAGGCATTAAGGCTTTTAGGTTGGGTGTTTATATAGTAAGTATAAGGGCTTTATGTACTGCCAAATGGAGATAAGGAAAGTGCCAAATGGGAGATATAGGACAGCTGGAGAGAAATGGTAAAAGTGGTTATTGTATGTTAATTTGGAAATTTCTGTAATATATTATTTTTTTTAACCGTAGCAAAAATCTGTGTAGCGGTGTAATAGTAGAACTACATATATAATTATATATTTTTATTATTATATTTTTTTTTGAAAATCTTACAAGTCGCATGTAATGCGCCTTGAGCGTCGGATTTTGACGCGCAACATCTTGTTTTGACCGTCTCGGAACGACGATCAAAATGAGTACAATATCGATATACTTCCGATCGTGTTTTGAATACTCAAAAATTTTCGGATAAAATTTTGGTTTAAGGTTAAATTTTGTGAATTAAAAATATCAAACGACCTCCGATTGACGAACGGTCAATTCTGTTGGTCTCGTGTCGTCGAATCGGATCTAATGACGGTCTCGGTTCGTTTTTTGGTTTCCGAATTTGCGTCGCGGCTTTTTCGCGGCGCGCATTACGAAGCGACCGATTTTTGGTCGATTTCGCCCGAACGACTTTTGATTCGCGATCAATTGATCGTTTTAGGTTATCTAATGTCGTCAGATAACTTTATTGGGTTAATCGGACCTTAATCGGATCGAGTTCGGGTTTGTTGAAACTCGGATGTTACAATTATAAAAACCTCAAAGGGAGTCTCGTCCTCGAGACTCGGGTCAAGGTCATTAGGTGTTTGGTTTGGATGACATATGGCCATAAAACCTCAAAGGGTTTTGAACCCATAAAAACCTCAAAGAGAAAACAAGCCATATATATGCATCTTATTACAAATGCTTGTTTTGATGATTACATTTAGGGTGCGTTTGGTTCGTGGGTTATCCAGGGGTGGATAACCCAGTTTTGTGTTTGTGTGTTTGGTTGGTGGGTTAAGGGTTGGGAGGGTTTGTGTGATGCGATTGTATTGGAATTTGAAAAAGTTGGTAGTTATTATGATATGATTGTATTGAAATTTGAAAAAGTGGATGGTTGTTGTGATGTGATTGTATTGAAGTTTGGAATAGTGAGTAGAAGTTGAGTATTTTATGATTTTTAGATGATATGATGGTATAATATATAATTTTTTTGATGGAAAAGGAGTGAGCTCCACTAGTGGGTTGGGAATATGGGTTTTGGGGGGTAACCTACCCAAAGTGGGGGGTAACCCCCCAACCAAACGCCCCCTTAGAAAAGTTGCGGATATCTTGCCCGCATGTCGGTTTCGGTTTCCCATGTCGCCTCCTTGACGCCGTGACGGTACCACAAAACCTTGACCAATGATATCTCTTTGTTGTGAAGCTTCTTCACAGCACGGTCAAGTATCTGGACTGGCTTCTCATAAGTCAGATCTGGCTCTACGTCAAGACTCTCGTAACTGATGACGCGTCGAGGATCGTGGACATACTTCCTCAGGTTGGATACATGAAAGACATCATGGATAGCTGAAAGATGTGGAGGAAGGGCTATTCGATATGCCACCTTCTCACTCTAGCAAGAATCTCGAACGGTCCAACATATCGTGGCGCCAACTTGCCCCGAACACCGAATCTTTGCACTCCCTTCATGGGAGATACTCGCAAAAATACCCAATCTCCAACCTATAATCGATAGGAATGCCATTAATATGAGATTAAATTGGACATATATATATATCATGGATGAGGAAGAAATAATTAGATTACCTGGAACTCTAAGTCTCTTCTCCGACGGTCTGCATAGCTCTTCTGGCAGCTCCGTGCCGTCAGAAGCCTCCGTCTCACAAGATCAACAGCTCTCGCGATCCCTTCCAGAAGATCCACGGAGTAAAGAGCATGATCTCCCACCTCACGCCAACTGAGAGGTGTGAGGCATCTCCGCCCGTATAGGGCTTCGAATGGTGCCATGCCAATACTGGAGTGATAGCTGTTGTTGTACGTGAATTCCACTAATGGCAGATGGTCCTTCCAGGACCCTTTCCACTCCAAAGTACAAGCGCGAAGCAAATCCTCTAGTGTCTGAATAGTGTGCTCACTCTGACCGTCGGTCTGTGGATGATATGCAGAACTCATCCTTAGCTCTGTTTATAGTGCTGACATGAACTGATGCCAATAATGTGAAGTAAACCTCGAATCCCTGTCAGACACCACCTCTCGTGGTATACCATATAGCCTGATAATGTTCTGCACATAGAGCTTGGCCAATCTGGATGGAGTGTAAGTCGTGTTGATAGGTATAAAATGGACTGACTTGGTCAACCTATCAACAACGACCCAAATGGAATCATGGCCACCTGGTGTCTTCGGCAAGCCTATGACAAAATCCATAGAAATGCTCTCCCACTTCCACTCGGGAATGGGGAGAGACTGTAGTAATCCTTGTGGTCTCCTATGTTCGGCCTTGACCATATGACAGGTCATGCATCTGCTGACATGTTGCGTCACATCGCGCTTCATTCCATCCCACCGGAAATGTCGACGCAGATCACGGTACATCTTTGTACTGTCTGGATGGATAGACAACCGTGAACTGTGTGCCTCATCAAGTATGTCTCGGCGAAGCTGCTCGTCATTGGGTACAGCGACTCGACCTGCCTTCCATAAAATAGACTCTGCCACAACAAAATCATCAACTCTTTCTGATCAAATATGTACTTCAATCTCTTGTGGTCTGTGAAGATCTCGAAATTCACCCCATATAAATAGTGGCGCCAGATCTTCAAGGCGAAGACAACTGCCGCCAACTCTAAGTCATGTGTGGGGTAGTTCCGCTCGTGCGGTCTCCGCTATCGTGACGCGTAAGCAATCATCTGTCCTCTCTACATCAACACCGCTCCTAGACCTTCTCCAGATGCATCTGTGTATACTGCATAGTCCTGAGTGCCTGAAGAAAGAGCAAGAATAGGCGCTGTAGTCAACCTCTCCTTCAGTGTCTAGAAGGCCTGCTCACATGAATCGTCCCAAATGAATGGAACTCCCTTCTGTGTCAATTGTGTCAATGGACGGACGATGCGTGAAAATCCGCTGACGAAGCGTCTGTAATAACCTGCTAATCCGAGGAAGCTCCGAATCTGAGTAACTGTCTTGGGCTGCTCCCAAGACATAACTGCATCAATCTTCGCAGGATCAACTGCAATGCCTGCTCCAGAAATGATATACCCGAGAAATGAGACCTGGGATAACCAGAACTCACACTTGCTCAACTTGGCATATAGCTTGTGCTCTCGCAATGTGTCCAAAACAATACGTGGATTATTCGCATGATCCCATTCATTCCGTGAATAGATGAGCACATCATCGATGAACACCACTACAAACTTGTCCAAGTATGGACGGAAGATACGGTTCATCATATCCATGAAAGCCGCAGGTGCACTGGTGAGCCCAAACGGCATCACCACAAACTCGTAGTGTCCATAGCGAGTCCTGAAGGCTGTCTTCGGAATATCCGACTCGCGAATCCTCAGCTGATGATAGCCTGAGCGAAGATCGATCTTCAAGAAAACCGAAGATCCCTGGAGCTGGTCAAACAAATCATCGATACGTGACAAAGGATAACGGTTCTTCACCGTTCTCTTGTTCAGCTGCCTGTAATCAATGCACAGTCTCATGGATCCATCCTTCTTCTTGACAAATAGAACCGGAGCACCCCAAGATGAAGTGCTCGGCCGCACGAATCCCAAATCAAGTAACTCCTGCAACTGTACCTTCATCTCCCTCAACTCGGCTGGTGCCATGCGATATGGTGCCATAGAGATCGGTTGTGTATCTGGCAACAATGTGATCTCGAACTCGATCTCTCTCTCAAGAGGTAATCCTGGTAACTCATCAAGAAATACGTCAGGGTATTCTGATACTACTCGGATGTCCTGTGTCATCGGCTCCTGATCAAATACCTCCCGCACAAATGCAAGGTATGAATCACAACCCTGATCAACAAGTCGTTGTGCTCGCAACACTGAAATGTACTCCATGGTGGAGGCGTGTATGGTACCCTCAAAGGTGAACTCGGGTAAACCTGGAATCCTGAAGACAACTGTCTTCCTAAAACAATCAACTAATGCATGATGAGTAGATAGCCAATCCATGCCTAAAATCAAGTCGAACTCATCAAGCTGTAGGAAGAGACAATCTACGATCATCTCGTGACCGCCAATCAGTACGGGCAAGTGCCTGACTATCAGTGAAATAATGAATAACTGGCCACCTGGCCCTCGGATGTGATATGGAGAAGAGAGTGTCTCAGCGACTCTACCTGAAAAAACTAGTAGTCTCAGAGCAAGAAAAACACAATCAAATAAAACGTGGAAAGATTGATAAGAGCAGTCAGTATGTGTGCTAGTTGGGTTAGTCATCTCCTGGTCTGGTCGGAATGACATGGTTCTGCATGAGAACCATTTTAGTCATAAAAGTACCATTTGAAGATACTTATAATATATGCTTTTTCTCTTCTTGGGATATAATATGAAAATTAATGAAATCGGTGGCATTTGTGGTGGTTGAATATGAATGTCAAATTTCCCTTCTTGGACTCACGACACGCCGGAAGACTGTCTCTATCCGAGAACTTAATACGATCGGAATCGAAATACTGCGAATGTGCGTATCGGGGTACCATTGCTCTGATACCAAATTGTGAAGCCCTCAGGATCCGGGTACCCGTTTACGACAAAATTCGCAATATTTCATTCACATTGATCGCAGAAGTTGTAGAAAAACAGGGAAAATTTTTCGCGCAATTATGACATTCAATTCCAACACATAACCACAAAGTAAAAGAGACAAATGGCACCAAAATTTCTTTCCATTAATATTCATATCAATTTACAACATGTACAAGGATCTTCCATTTTACAACATATATCCCAAGTGTGATACAAAAGAGATAGCATTTACATCACCATCTGAACAAAAATCGAGACAAAACACTTCATACCGTCTAGTGTATACTCTGTCTCCAGGAAGCATGTATAGCTACCGAGCTGCTACTAAACTGCAGGCTGTTTGCCTGCCAAACACGTTAGAAAAGAAGAGGCGTCAGCAATTGCTGATACCTCCCAAAAACTTATAAAAATAACTAGACATTTAATATGTGCAAAAGCAAGCAAGTAAAAAGGTGGAAAGTAAAGTTTACATCTACTTGCGTAGGTAAAACGGTTTTTCAAGCTATTTGCAAGCATCTCAAATGTTTGTCCCATAACCCAACATTTCCCACATGTGATATATTTATAAAGTAGTTGAGTATTCATGAGTATATGAGTGTAAGCACATATATCATTTTCTTCAGAGATCACGTTGGTTAGTGATAATGGAAAAGTTAAGATTGGAAAGATCTCTTAATTTATTTAAATTCTTAGGTAGAGAGAATAGTCATTTCCTACTAATCCTAACTTTTGATCGTAACTTCTCTAATTCTTAACTTCAATGTTTCAGATATAACTCCAGATGATGTAGATGTAGATATAGATGATCTAGATATAGAATCGCCAAGTCTGTTGGCGAAGTAAACTCAAGCGGTGAAGAAGCCTACAAATGGCTCTTCCGTCTCGCCCTCTAGTTGGAAGGACGGTCCAATAGAGGGATAGGTCTACTCCCCAACTACGCCACTGAGACGGGTGAAAGGGACTTTCCGGAAAAGTCACTCTATTTGCCTGGAGTATGCTTTAAATCCCCATATTTGACTTTATTTCTTGATTTAATTCCCACAAAACAACTAACATTCATACCATTCTAATTTGGAACTCACATTATTATATCCATTCAAAGGGTATTACTTGAGAATGCTATTATTATTATTATTCAGACAAAGCTGGAAAGTAGTATTATCAATAAACGATGCTACTAATAAGTTCTGATTTATTCCTTATTTTAACATAAACCAATGAATTATAATAATAAATGGGGCCCAACCATTCTTCTTAAGCAAATGCAACTGGTTTCAAAAGATTGTAATAAAAAAGTTGCTTGGAGATTCAACAGTAAAATAGTAGCACGGATTTGATAACTAGATAAATTTATTTATTCAGATTCTTCTCAAAATTTTTGTTATCAAATATATATCTAATACTATCCACTGGAAATCAGAAGGGAAAGGAAATGTATAGAATGTCATGCATGGCAGCAAAGAAGGGGGCATGGGAATTGTACCTTAGTTTTTTTTTTAGAATGGAGCTCAACCAAAAGGTTTGCTACAGCAATTGGTCAGGAGCAGCTTGGATATTTTTGCTGATTAACAACAAATCGAAGGGGCTTCCACAGCCGTAACAGGTCTGCCTGGAGAAGCATCTCCACGTTAGGGAGGAAACAGGAATTGGGAGAAGATTTGGGGTAAACGTTATGGGATTCCTCGTTGGAATTTTAAGGCATTAAGGCTTTTAGGTTGGGTGTTTATATAGTAAGTATAAGGGCTTTATGTACTGCCAAATGGAGATAAGGAAAATGCCAAATGGGAGATATAGGACAGCTGGAGAGAAATGGTAAAAGCGGTTACTGTATGTTAATTTGGAAATTTCTGTAATATATTATTTTTTTTACCGTAGCAAAAATCTGTGTAGCAGTGTAATAGTAAAACTACATATATAATTATATATTTTTATTATTATATTTTTTTTTGAAAATCTTACAAGTCGCATATAATGCGCCTTGAGCGTCGGATTTTGACGTGCAACATCTTGTTTTGACCATCTCGGAACAACGATCAAAATGAGTACAATATCGATATACTTCCGATCGTGCTTTGAATACTCAAAATTTTCGGATAAAATTTTGGTTTAAGGTTTAATTTTGTGAATTAAAAATATCAAACGACCTCCGATTGACGAACGGTCAATTCCGTTGGTCTCGTGTCGTCGAATCGGATCTAATGACGGTCTCGGTTCGTTTTGTGGTTTCCGAATTTGCGCCGCGGCTTTTTCGCGGCGCGCATTACGAAGCGACCGATTTTTGGTCGATTTCGCCCGAATGACTTTTGATTCGCGATCAATTGATCGTTTTAGGTTATCTAATGTCGTCAGATAACTTTATTGGGTCAATCGGACCTTAATCGGATCGAGTTCGGGTTTGTTGAAACCCGGATGTTACAGTTTGCAAGATGAAGTTCAGTGGAGATGCGTGGAGAGTTGATCCGTCCTCCTCATACAACATCACGAATGAAATGATAATCAACTTCAACGTGTTTTGTCCGCTCATGGAAAAAAACTGGATTGGTGGTGATGCATGTGGCAGCCTTTTTGTAACAGTATAAGGGTACAGGAGTGGCGACTGACATGCCAAGTTCTGTTAGGAAAGAAACAAGCCATGTGATCTCATAGGTGGCCTGAGCCATTGCCCTGTATTCTACTTCCACACTAGATCCGGAGACCACTGTTTGTTTCTTTCTTTGCCAAGTGACAAGGTTATCCCCAACAAGCATGCCGTATCCTATAATGGATCGCTGGTCCTTAAGAGAGCTGGCATAGTCAGAAATCCATATAGGCGGAGATATAATAGTGACCATTCACCCAATAGAAGAGTCCACGTTCAGGAGATTCCTTCCAATATCGGATGATCAAAAGAACATCCTGCCAGTGACTGTAAATAGGCTTCTCCATATGTTAACTGTGACATTTACTGATGTAACTTTTGAGGAAGCAACACGATGCGAAGGAACACGGTTGATGAGATAAACATCAATAAGGATAACATCTCCTCAATAATGTTTAGAAACACTCATTTGACTAAGAAGAGATCTAGCAACATTTAGCAAGTGTAATTAATATTACTTCTGAATATTTAATTAGGAATAAACAATTACTGCCAAAGTTTAACAAAAGAGCTCTGTTTAAGTGTATCAAATAAAGGAATATTTTGTATGATAATATAAAAAAATATTTTTGAAAACAATAACAGGCACCAGCCTTTGTATTGGATTTCAGCCGTTGAAAAAAAAAGGGGGGTTAACACTTTCCTCCTTATTCCATTTGGCCCCTCAATCCTCTTACATTGGGCACTCAATCCTCTCCACTTGGCTGAAACTAAAGCCTCCCTCTTGGTTATAAATACCAACCCTCCCCTCCTTATTTCTTGCCAATTCCTCTCAAACCAACGAGAGAAAGCTCCAGCAACTTGGGTTCTGCCGCTCCCAACAGCCCAAGTGAATCTCTACAACAGCAAGGAGCATTTATTGCAAATTTTTGAAGGGATGAGAGCTGATATTGCATGCAATGAAATGCAAATTCCAGGATGCTGAAATTTCATGTATTATGCTTCCTCATTTGCGGTTATTAGATAAGCATTTTCAATCAATCCATATTCAAATAAACTGTTCAAGCAAATTAGTTTTGTAAGAAGATGGTGGTAAAACATTTTTATATATTATCGAAGAAGAGCAGTTGAAGCTCTCTTGCATTACTAATAGACAGAATCTAGAAAAGAGTAGTTTCTTTTATTTAAGTCAGTAAACTCGTAAATTATTAGAAAGAATTTTTTTTAAAAAAAATTAATCAACTATTAAATTAAGGCTGAAAATTCATACATATGCAATTTGGATGTTGAGGAATCACATTTCCTGAATTTTAAATACTATTTTTGATACGTTATAGAAGACAATTTAATTTAAGTTCCAGTTTGAATAAATTATGTGGTAGTATAGGGTTATTTTATATTTTTGATTTTAATAGTATAATGTGGAAATATAACCGCGCAAAAATTTTTCCCTGTTTTTCTGCGACTTGTGTGATCTCATGTGAATAAAATGCCGCGAAAGTAGTGTAAACATGTACTCGGATCCTAAGGGGTTCACAGCAAGTGTCGGAGTTTCCTCTTAGCTATACCATTCTGTTGTGAGGTATATGGACATGATGTTTGGTGAACAGTTCCCTGAGTCGCAAAGAAAGAGGTCAAGTCTTGTTGGGTTAACTCAAGAGCATTGCCAGTACGAATGATCTTAACAATGCTAGAAAAGAAAGTTTTAACATATTGAAAGAAATGTCTGACAATTTGATTAATCTCTGAACGCTCCTTCAATGGATATACCCAAGAAGATCGACTAAAATCAACGAAAACTATAAAATAGTGATAACCACTTAATGTGCGGATTGGACAAGGTCCCCAAACATAATAATAAACAAGATGAAAAGCAACAGTACTACGAGACTTAGTACGAACAGGAAACGAAACTCGACGGTGTTTCCCGAACTTACACACCTCGCACTGAAAGGACTTCAGAGCAGAGAGTTCAAGAAACATCACGGAGATGGCCTTGGCAGAGGGATGTCCAAGGTGCAAATGCCATAGGAGCGGATCTTCGGAGATGGACGTAGCACCAACAAAATTGGAATCCGAGGGTATGTCAAGATAATATAGGTCGTTCTTCTCATGACCACTACCAAAAATCTTCATCATTCGAATGTCCTGAAAATAACAAAACTCATCAAATATCACATGGCAATGAAGCTCAACACAAAGCTTGTGAATTGACAGCAAGCTAAGAGGAAAATCAAGAGCACAGTGAACCCGCAAAGTCAGAGCTTGGAAGAGAATTCCATAGTTCCGACAGTAGTAATCAATGATTGAGTCCCATTAGCAACTCAAACTGACTTCACAGAGGTAGATTGTACGAAAGAGGTGAGCAGACTACCATCTCCAGTGAGATGAGTAGAGGCACCGGAATCAATAATCGAAGCTAGAGCAGGAGTGATAACAGAGTTAGCTATTGTACCTGAAGGAGTAGTCAGAATAGCAGTGGTAGTGTTACTGGTGGTAGTAGACCCTGGAGTATGAAGGATCTGCATCAGGTGGTAGTAATCTGCATCATTAAGATGAACAGTCTTGTCATTGGAGGTTGTTGTAGGGAATGCCTCTTCCACATCATAGGCATCCTCATAGGCATTATTGGCGTGATAAGAAGGTATGCCAAAATTCTGCCAGCATCGTTCAGTCGAGTGGTTCCACCTACCACAGTGAGTGCATGGGGCAGTAGAGTATTGCCCCCGGCCATGGCCAAAGTCATGGCCTCGTCCAGATTCTCATACACGACCACGACTTGGATCACGATCGCGTCCTCCTTGTAAGTCGTATCTACCTCCTCGCCCAGATGAGGCAATGTGTGCAAAGTTCTCTGTTGAACGTGAAGGTAGGATCGGGCAACCAATGTCTCGAGTTCCTCAAGTCGGCCAAAGATGGCCTTTATTGTTGGCAGTGTGTCTGATATAAGAAATTGCTCCTTTGCTGCATGGTATCTAGAATGCAGGCCATCAAGAAAGCGGTATACCTGCCAGTCAGAACACTCTTGTATCTGTTTGGTGCAACATGCTGGCTGGAATATTGCAACCTCCTCAAACAAGCTGGAGAGATGCCTGTAGTACTCGATGAGGGTGAAATCACCCTGAGATGCGAACCAGATTCGCCTGTAAATGTTTACAAGGCGTGACTTTGTCTTCTTCTGGGAGTATGTTTGCTCGAGATCCTCCCACATTTTCTTGGTTGTATTTTTGTAAGAAAGATTTGAGGCAATGTGAGCCTCAACACTGTTGGTCATCCAATTGATTACCAAGTAGTTGTCTGTCTACCAGTTTTCGTACTCTTTGTCCTTTTCATCTAAAGGATCTTTAGTCAGAATGTAGAGTTTCCTCTGACCACCAATGAACACCATAAAAGATCGAGACCAGAGCACGTAATTTTCTGTGTCCTTGAGTTTGATAGTAGTGCCTTGTACCATAATATTTGTGGCCAAGGGCTTTGTCTCGGTAGAAGAAGGCGTCATGATGGTCTTAAAACAGAAAGAAGATCTTGTAATCAACTAAGGATGCATTTAAGGGTTAGAAAATGCCTTAGAACTCATGTTTGCCTTTAAAGAAAGGCTGAAAAACCTCAACGGAGAACAGATTTGGATTCCTGACAACGGTTCGAGATGAATTTTGGATCTCAAAGAGACCTACGGTACCTGTGTAGGGTAGCTGTGGGGCTGACAACCTTTGTAGGAGGTTCTGGAACCGCTGGGCAGCGCTAGCGGGAGGTTTTGGCCCCCTTGACGGCACTAGCGGGCCTCCGTGGGTGGTTCCAGCAACACCAGTAGGTGCTGGAGATGCTCCTTTGGGGTCGAGCTGCTGCACTGGAGGTGATTAGAGGGTCTTGCGCGGGGACCTAATTCGGAGAAGAGGGCTCACGTGGGCTTTTACGAGGCTTGAAGGTGGCGGTGGAGATTTTAGGTCACAACCCCGGTCTAGGACCGTTGCTCTAATACCATGTGGAGAAGAGAGACGAATGAGGTTTCTATTCCATAGAGTTAAGGTCTCTTATATAGAGAGAAAATCCTAGAGAGTACAAAAATACATAAATACCCCCGAGGGGTTACGGAACCCGAAGGGTTAAAGGTTACAGAACCCGAAGGGTTACGGACATAAATGTAAGTATAATAACTCTAACAGATATTATGTAGAGAAGTCCATTTGGAGTTGATGTCAAAGTCGAAGATCAGTAGTAGAGTGGTCGTCCCTTATGCATATCTTAAGAGAAGAGATTGCTTTTGTTGAGGAGCCATCAGAAGTAAAGTGGTTGTCCCCTATGTAAATCTCGAAGTAGTGGAGGATTAGACATCTCCTGTTGGGCCTCTCCTATATTAAAACCCAAGATGGTCTTTCCCATTTTCCTTATGGGGACCTGGAGTCGGTTCGCTTGTATAGGGACCGAATGATCCAGAAAAGACATCAGATCCAGAGATTGCTTTTGAGGAGCCACGAGTAGAAGATAATGGATGCAGTAGGAGTCCTGTAGATACATCTCAAGTAGAAGAATGTGCCCTCCCACACTCTTCATTTCTCGCATACTTGATAGAATAAGAGCATAGATCAAGTTAGGAGAAACCAATTCAAAACATGCATTTTTTTCATTTTTTGTGGTCGTCCCCTTTTTCCCCCGGATATTCTCTCTCTCGTTTGCAAATCAGACCCCTTTATTTTTTTTCTTTTGGCCTTCCTCTTTTTTTCCTCTTCCCTATTGGGCTCAAAATACCTCTGTTTTTGCTCATTTTTTTAAAAAATGAAGCAACAACAGTACATGCCCAACGGGCCTAAAGCAAATATCCTTTTCCCCTATCTTTCTTTTCATGGACCACTGCTTTTTTTAAATAAGGCTATAGCAGTAGCAGAGGCCCATAACAGGGGCTTATAAAGCCCCTTCCCACATTGAGAGTAAGCCATTGAAGATTGGGTTTGGTCTCTCCTCCTCGTGCAACTCTTGCTAGGGTTCTTGTAGAAGTTTATTTTATGTTCTTGTATCTTTTATCTATTTCTCTTTTCGTTTGTCTACCGTATGTAATTTGTACATAGGTCTCTCCCCATATAAGAGAGTCTCGAGCTCAAGGAATAAACACAACTCTTATTTTTCCCAACATGGTATCAGAATGGCGGTCCTAGATTGGAGCTCTCGTACCAAACCCTAACCCTAATCCCTCCACCTTCAAGCCCCGCGCGCTGTTCTTCCTCACGCGTCGCCCCCCCTTCGACCGCGCGCCACCCTTCGGCCGTCCGGCACTCTCGGGCACCGCCCTTCGATCGTGCTGCCCTTCGGCTGCGTTGTTCGGCCACACCACGCCATCGTTCGGCCACCCCACGCACCACCCTAGGCCTCCCGTGCCCTAGGGCCCCTCCTCCCCTAGGGTTCGGCCGCCCCTAGGGTCCCTTCTCCGTGTGTTGTTGTCGTCCCTAGGGTTCGGTCGTTTTCTTCCTAAGGGCCCCTCGCCCGCGCTTCCAGGTTGATGGGTTTGGTTGTGTAAAGTCTACACATGCAACTGAACCTCGTCATGTCAGTGTAGACCAAAGTTTATCTTGTCTACAACCCTAGCAGTCTCCAGTCACAATGTTGTAAAGCAAGGTAGAGATCCCCACTGCAGGCGCCTTCAGAGGTCCTGCGCCTATTGCAAAGATGGATGGATCCAACTACGAGTTATGGGCCATGCAGTTCATGAGCCTAATGAAATCGATGGTTAAGAAACATATTCTTACCGATGACGAGCCAACAGAGAAGACAGGGTTGTAAGCCTCATGGGTGGCTGATGACGCATATGCTTAGGTCTGGTTGTCTGGTACTCTGATTCCAGACATTGCTAACGATCATAGAAGGTCGTATCGGGGATATATTGGCGATATATCGTTGATATATCGGTATCGAGAGGTTGGGGGCATCGAAATCAGAGTGTATATCTTTTTACATGGATATCGGCGATATATCTTTGATATATCGGCGATATATCGCCATATCGACCCATATCGGTAAAAAATGAATGGATTCAGTACAAAAAATACAGGATATTGACCGATATCGCCGATATTTCGTCGATATGCCTATATATCAATGTTATTATTCATGCAAGCTTGATTCCACTACCTATCTAGCTACACCTAGTATTAAAACAATCTATGATTTATATACTTTGTTCCAGGTCGGGGGCGCTGCCCCTGCACCCCCGCAATAGGGGGCCAACCTAAGCCCCCCTAGCCCCCCAGGCTCGCTGACCGGGCAGCGAGATCCCCGTACTGGTAGGGTATGGTGCGACAGAAGGGTACATACAATGGTTCTTCAATTTGGTGTATACTTCCAAGTTATTTCATGTTGTAAAACTTGAATGAAATCCATTTCCAATATCTATAAGTCAATTCTTCAAAAAAACTATAAGTCATGAATCAACATTAATATCGATATGTACGAAATGATCGATATACACAATATAAGCTTTATAGATGATCGATATGTGTGATCTGAGAGTATATTTGTAAGTTATTTAGTGATCTAAGAACTTGGATAAACTCCATTTTCAATATATATAGGTCAACAACTAACAGTACCATCGTATCGATATATGCGATATAAGGTTCATAAATGATCGATATGTGTTATCTAAGAGAGTAAGAGTACATTTGTAAATTATTTAGTGATCAAAGTACTTGGATGAACTCCATTTTCAATATATATAGTATGTCAACAACTAACAATATCAGTGATGTGTTCGATATGACCGATATGTGCACTATAAGGATCATAGTCCTCATAAATGATCTATATGTATTTTCTAGGTGTATAATTGTAGTGTTTCATGTTATAAGAACTTGAATGAAATCCATTTCCAATATTTATAAGTCAAGAATCAATATTAATATCGATATGACCAATATGTGCGATACCGATATGTGCAATATATGGTCTATAAATGACCGATATGTGTGATATAAGTGTTTATTTGTAGGTTATTTGTTGGTTTGTATCTTGGATGACGTTAATTTATGAAAAAATGGTAAAAAAAATTGGCTTTTTTGAACCATTTTTGACATTTCCACCGATGTCGTCGATATATCGGCGACATATCCCGATATATCCTTTTTCGGACGGACCGAAACGATATCGATACAGCCTTCCATGCTAACGATGTCTTGCACCAACCTACTGCCAAAGCCATGTGGGATATTCTTGTTGTCTCGTATTCCCAAACCAAGAATGAGACAAAAATCCTACAGCTCCAGCATGACATCTTAACGATAAAGCAAAATGGTCGACCACTGCATGCTCACTACACTGCATTGCGGGGAATGTTTGAGAGGCTTCATAGCTTCATGCCTCTCATTATCTCATAGCTACTCCAGAGTAGTTGAAGACATATCGGAATGCCACGATGGTGGGAGTTTTTCTAGCCTCTCTTGACTCACAGTATGAGGCTGCTTCTTCTCAGATTCTGACGGATGCTACTATTCCTCCCATGGAGGAGGCTTTTCGGAGATTGAGCCGAATCAACGTCTCAAGCCCTGCTACCATGCCAAATTCTTCTGCTATGGGGCCTCTCGCGGGAGAGGTAACCCATCTCAATTTCGTGTACGAGGACCACATGGTAGGGGTGGACGTGGTCGTGGATCACAGTGTACTTACTGTCATCGGACTGGCCATACAGAAGATACATGCTACTCCAAGCATGGTTTCCCAACATCTGACTGTACAGCAGAACAGATTCAGCATCAGGGCGCTACACCTGCATTAGATCTACAATATGATGAATTGTGTCGTGATTATGGCATATCATGCCTCCAACCAGTACAGCTTGGACGTTGCTGCTACTGCAGAAGCTAGTACCTCATGTAGTGCTCATACTTCTACTTTCTACCAAGGTTTAGGAACCTCAGAATGGATTGTAGATTCAGGTGCCACACATTATTTGTGTGGAGATAGACACCAACTCACATCCTACAAGCAAGTTTCCCCAGGAAGGACAATCGTCATAGCAGTTGGGACTCATTCTCCCATCACAGGACAAGGACAGATTGTCTTAACACCTTCTATGTAGTTGTAGAATGTGCTTCATGCTCCTAATTTCTCAATGAATTTACTGTCAATTAGTCAGATTACTAAGGACTTACATTGTCAAGTGATATTTGACCCATCATCTCTTGTGTTTCAGGACATTCTCACGGGCAACGTGATTGGATATGGCCGTAAGCAAGGCGGGTTGTATCGACTGGTCCATATACCTTATGCTGGAGCATCATCTCATTCCGCTGGACCTGTCTCTCCTTATCTATGGCATCTGTGCTTCGGTCATCTTCCGTTTCAGAAACTGCGTCAAGTCCTTCCTCAAATTTCACCCCGCTCGTCGTTCAATTGTGAAGCTTGTCAGTTAAGGAAGCATCATCGGTCCGTCTTCCCTAGTCGTTAGAGTCGGAGCAGTAGCTCTCCATTTGAGTTTTTTCATATTGATATTTGGGGTCCAAGTCGTGTTCCTGATCATCAGGGACACAGGTTCTATTTAGTTGCTGTGGATGATTTTAGTCGTTTGTCTTGGGTCTTTCTGTTAAAGAATAAATCAAAAGCGAGCATCACTATTATGAATTTTATTAAAGAAGTGCAGAATGTTTTTTCTGTTTCTGTCAAAATTGTGCGAACTGATAATGCCCTTGAATTCTGTACTCATACACTATCTCAATTTCTTTCATCCCATGGCATTCTTCATCAGTGTGCTTACACGTCCCAACAGAATGGAGTTGCGGAGAGAAAACACCGCCACCTTCTTGATGTCACTCGTACGCTTCTTATCCAGAGTTGTGCTCCGCACTCGTTCTGGGACGATGCCGTTCTCACTGCATGTTACTTCATTAACCGCATGCCCTCGTCTGTGTTGGGGAGAAGATACCTTTCTCCCTTGTCTTTCCTGACAAGGAGTTGTTCTCCCTTACGTCTCGTGTCTTTAGGTTCGTAGCATTCGTTCACCAATTGTCTCCAGGGATTGACAAGCTCTCTCCTAGGACTGTCAAATGCGCTTTTTGTCGGGTATTCCAGGACTCAAAAGGGGTATCATTGCTATGATCCGTTACGTCGAAGATATTATGTCAGTGCAGATGTCACGTTTTTTGAATCAGTCATGTTTTTCACTCCTACAGGTGACATGTTGGTGCCATCAAACACAACTGATGAGATATATATTCCTCCTCCACCCATGTATACACCACAACAAGCTCCCATACCTCCGCCACCATCTCTACTACAATCACCTCCACCACCATCCCCACAACCGCCACCACCTCCAGTACCTCCCATTTCGCTGGTTCCTCCTCGACCACATCACTACAGTCAACGGCCAGCCCTGCTCATGATCATGGCCAATCATCAAGCATGCTCCAGGTTTGTTCTGAAACATTAATTCTAATTATGGGACTGATGGTATTTCTCAGCAAGAGCAGGTAGGGGATGATACGGATGGTGGTACAGCTGATGCAGAACTGGATTTGCCTATTGCACTAAGAAAGCAAAAGAGGTCATGTGCTTCATATTCGATTGCCTCTCATATTACCTTTGAGCATCTGACAGGAGACTTCGGGAGGTTTGCAGTTGCTTTATCCGCTGTGAACATTCCACGGACTCACCGGGAGGCATTAGCTGATAGTAGATGGCGCTTGGCTATGGAGGAAGAGATGGCCGCCCTTTAGTCGAGAGGTACTTGGAGCCTTGTTCCAGCTCCTACCGGGCTTCTATTGTAAGTTGCAAGTAGGTTTTTACGGTGAAGCAAAATGCAGATGGCAGTATTGATAGGTACAAGGCTCGACTGGTGGCTCGGGGCTTTACTCAGACGTACGAGGTAGATTATCTTGACACGTTTTCTCCCGTTGCTCGTCATTCTATCTTACGGATTCTTTTATATGTTGTCGTGATTCGAGATTGGCCCATGTTTCAATCATATGTCAAAAATGCCTTTTTATATGGTGATCTTCATGAGGAAGTTTACATGCAGCAGCCACCTGGGTTTATTGTTGAGGGGGAGTGTGTACAGGTGTGCAGACTTCATAAGTCAATCTATGGCCTAAAGCAGAGCCCGAGAGCTTGGTTCCAGAAGCTCTCAGATTTGCTTGAGAAGCAAGGGTTTAAAAGGTCGAATGCATATCATTCTCTATTTATACAGAGGACATCCAGAGGTACGACTGTCATTATGGTGTATGTTGATGATATACTTATTACAGGAGATGATATGCAGGGAATAAAAAGAACAAAAGAATTCTCGGGCCGTGAATTCGTTACCAAGGATCTAGGAGTACTTTGATATTTTCTGGGATTGGAGTTTTCTAGAAATAAACAAGGACTTGTGATAACTCGGAGAAAATATATTACTGACTTGCTAAGTGACACAGGTATGCTTGGATGTCGACCTGCTTCTACACCCATAGATCCAAGCATGAAGATGCATGATGATGATACTGAGGAGGTTGACAGGAAGAGATATAGGGAACTGGTAGGGAGGCTTCTTTATGTTACTATTACCAGACCAGATATTTCATTTGCAGTAAATAAAGTGAGCCAGTTCATGGAGCAACCTCGTCGGGTACACATGGATGCTATACATATGATACTAAGGTATCTTAAGTCATCTCCAGGTGGAGGATTGTTGTTTAGGAAAGAGGGCACTATTACTATCTCAGCATGCGCAGATGCAGACTATGCAGGGTGCCCACAGGACAGGAAGTCTACATCAGGCTTTGATATATTTGTTGGGGAGTCACTTGTCTCATGGAAGAGTAAGAAGCAAACAGTAGTTGCGAGATCCAGCGCTGAATCAGAGTATAGAGCTATGGCCCAAGCATGTGCAGAAGTGATGTGGGTTCGCGCAGTTCTGACAGATCTACTTATAGATGTTCATCTTCCCATGTCGCTAAAATGCGACAATCAGGTTGCATTATTTCATTGCAAATAATCCTGCATTTCACGAAAGGACAAAGCATATCGAGGTTGATTGCCATTATATCTATGATATGATCCAGAAAGGCTTCATTTCTACAACCCATGCCAGCTCAGGAGATCAAACGACAGACATTCTTACCAAATCTTTGCTTCGGGGTCCCTTCCAGAAGTGCTTATCCAAGATGAGCATGATAGATATCTATGCTCCATCTTGAGGGGGAGTGTAGAAGTTTGTTTTATGTTCTTGTATCTTTTATCTATTTCTCTTTTCGTTTGTCTACCGTATGTAGTTTGCTCATAGGCCTCTCCCTATATAAGAGAGTAGGGCTCCAGGAATAAACACAACTCTTATTTTCCCAACAGTACTAAAGACCCATCTCTTTCACAATGGAGGCGCATTGGGGTGTGGGTATAAGAGAAGGCGACACCAGGGGAGAGTGATGATTGGTTGTTGTGTGTGGGAGCACTCAGAGGTAAGGGCCCTGGATGCTAAAACTACAGGTGGATCTGCCTTGCATGAAAGGAGATGTCGCTTGTGGAGCTTCTATGTTGTTGTACTACTTCATTGCGTCGATTTTGCCTGGAATCATGGTGGTTGCATCTGTTCGGAGAAGAGGGTCATGCAGTGATGTAGGCAGAAGGGGGATTAAATAGAGCAGTCTTGAGGGAGCGTCGCATGGTTTTGTGCATTTGAAATGCTCCTGAGAGGAGCATGGAGATAACTCAGATGAGGTCGTTGTTGCTGCTATTGTCGATCTGGGAGGGATATGGCAGCCTGGAAGCCGTCGAATTAAGGTTCCGGACCTAGATTTTTTCCTCAAATTTGATAATGATGATCTCTTCATATTTGAACTTGATCACTTGGCTCTCAACAAGACATTTTAACAATATATGAACAGAATTTTGAACATATAATCAAATCTCAAAACAAATAAAAGTAGCATCTAAATAATAAAATCTAAATCCCAGAAATCGAACCGCTTTGATACATGTTGAAAATAAACACGTGGAAGCGAATCGATAATCAGAGACAAAACCAAACATAAACATCTTGTTTATGCGTGGAACCCTACTCCCTAATGAGAGGGATGAACCAAGGGAGAAGGCCTCTGAGGGCTGGATCATCTATTGCAATATATCAATAAGTATAGGAGGTGTGGGGCTTCTTATATAGCCCCACAGACAGACCGAGCCCATAAATAGTAGATGTGGAACTAAGCATAAATGGGTAAAGGTCCAATTACCCCTCTATTACATACTCTATCACCCTCGCCTAACCTTGAAGTCTTCAAATTTACTAATTATATTTGGATATTCTTGTTAGTGTTAGCATTTTTATTCTATTTTAGTTGTAATGCTTTAGGTCCTTTTATGTAATTTCCCGCTTGTGAGTGCTCTAGGGTTTCCGCCTATATAAGAACTCCAGACCTCCTAAATAATGTATCTTATTCCATTCTTTTCTTTTTCTCCACGTCATATCAAAGCAGCGGTCGTAGACCATTGTTCTGACCTAGATCTCATCGCTGCAACCAGCATCTTACCTCTCTGCTTCGGCAAGGCCCCTTGCACGGGCCCTCTCTTCCCCCAATACATGCTTGTGCAAGGCCTCCAGGCCAACATCGCTTCCTGCAGCTTGTTAAGGCCATGTTGTTGTCGCCAGTACAACACTGTCGACCGTATAAGGTGCAGCCAGCACCTCCACCACGTTGTCGCCTTGCCTAGGTCTCATTGTTGGGACAAAGAGGTGATGCCAGGACCATCTTTCGCCATCTAGGACTCTGCCGATACCTCCTGTGGCTACCTCAGCAATGTGTGTACTGATCTACAACTCTTATGGCCTCGTGACCACCGATTAGCACCTCATGTGGCCACGTAGCCACCGATTAGCACCTCTTGTGGCTTCAAAGCCACTGTGTGTCGTCGAACAAGCCCAAAGAGGGCTCAAAAATGGTGACCTAGGTCACCCATATGCTTGATTAATACAATTTCTTCTTCTTGATTACTTCTTGACCACGATGACATCTCTCCAAGTTGAGACCAAGACCTTGTACCCTACTTCTGTGATGGTACATGTCACATCTATCGAACTCAAGGGAACAGAAAATGGTGTGCTCTCATCTCGTTCATTCAAGGTATTCATCGGTGGTTAGAAAAGAATCATATCCTGACTAAAGATCCGCTAAAGGACACGAATTATGACACGTGGTATGCCGACAACTGCTAGGTCATCACTTGGATGACTAATAGCGTCGAACCAAACATTGTTGTAAATCTCCTTTATAAAGATTATGTAAAGGAGATGTGGGAGAACCTGGAACAAACTTACTCCCAGAAGACGACCAAGTTTCGCCTCGCAGACATTTATATGTCAATCTGGTCTGCAACTCAAGGGGATTCTAGTCTCGTTGAGTATTACATGTATCTAACCAATCTATTCAAGAAGCTCCTGACTTTCAACCAGCCTGTTGCGATAAACAAGTGGGAGAGCGATTTGAGTGGTAGGTTTATCGCTTCTTTTTTGGACTACATCCATGATACTAAGTTGTGAAGGAAATCTTCTAACAGTTGATACCATGCTGCCGATTCAGAGTATATTTGGTCATCTTCAGGAACTAGAGACATCTGCTAGACGCACTTCTACTCTGTCTCCTACATAGAATTATGCATACTTTGCATCATCTGGGAACAGAGGATGACAGAGTTTTCGTAGAGGTTGAGGCCATGACTTTGGTCGTGGTCGTGGATGTGACTCAGGACAAGAACAAGATTTTGGCCATGGTTGCGGCAATGAGTTTACTTCTCCTCAGTATACACGGTGCCTTCCATCCATCAAAACGTTCTTGGGTAAATTTTAGCATACAACCCAATGCCAACAGTACATATGAGACAACCTCCTATGAGACTGCTTATGATACTGCAGAGGACCCACTAATCAGCATTTTGGTGGAACATCAACACCAGTGTTTAGAAAGTCGGTTTGGGCGGCCGCATATGCGAAAACAAGGGTCATAGCGCAACGTATATTCAATAGGCATTCGCTATGCGGTAATAACGCATATGCGGCCGAGTAGTCCGCATATGCGGCTGCATATGTGCCTGCATATGTATAAGAGAACCCAAAAGAACCCAATAACATATTATATTTCCCCAATTAGATAAACCTCTCCCCGACTTCGAGTATTCTCTTGCCCCAAATATAAAACATAGCTTTCAAGTCCCTCATTGCATCACGTTCTCCAGCTCCAGCCTATCCCTCGCCGATCACCGCATGTACGATCTCCAGCTCCAGCCTATCCCTCGCCGGTCACCGCATGCGCAATCTCAAGCTCCAACCAGTCTCTTTCTACACTGTGTGCTTGCTTAGGTATGGCTCTCTTTACTCTTGCACTTGCTCTAGATTTTCCACAAAGAAGACTTCTATTGCTTGCTATTGATCACCCCCTCTAATCTTTGGTGATATTGCTTTCAATATTTTTTTGAAAGCAAACTATTGCTTTCAATATTGTTGCTCCATTTGTATCGAGTACCTCTCGATCCAATTCCATCTCAATAATCAGAGGTTAGAGGAATGAGATCAGATGTGCAAAGATGAGTAGATTATTCGGTGTCCAAATTAATTTCCTTCATTTCTATTCAGTTTAATTTCAAAACCTGTTTTAAGATCTAGTTCACATCATTTCTGCAGGAAACGATCTTAGTAATACAAAAAGCAAACAAAATATTTCTAGGTTATGTCTAAGCTCGTGTTATCCTATCATAATATAATCATTTTGAAACTAATTGAGTTTAGTCTATTTCAGTTACTGAAATAAGTAAAATAGGAAATGAAATGCAAATATGAAGAAAATACAACCAACTTTTCAAAACAAATTCTCTGCCAAAATCATTTTTTAGGCTCGCTTTTAGCAATGACTTCATTTTTTGCACATCATTGGTTCCCATTCGTTTCATTTCTTTCTGCAATTGCATGTTTCACTATTTCGAAATGCTTCGACTGAAATCACATTGTACCAAAAGATCTATACTTTATATCTTGTCTATGTTATATTTCTTTGAAACATAATTCTCTAATACTTGAATTTGTTATTTTATTTTAAATTATTTTAATTAAAATAATACAGTCCGCATAATCCACATATACTTCTGCCTATCTGTTTATTCGCTTCAAACCGCCTGACCGAACAAATACCGCATACCGACTTTCTAAACCTTGGCCAACATCATTCAGTGCTTCAGAATACTGCTGACTGAGGCATCTTCTACAGAACTCCAATCTCTGTACCATTGACAGCCCACTGCTACTATTGTTAGTTTGGCTACAACTTCATGTACAGTAGCCAACTCCACCTCTGCTTCTGGTCCTGCCTGGATTATTGACTCTAGGGTATCTACACACGACAGGAGAAGGAAGTCTCCTTACTTTTCTCAACCCTCTTCCTTTGTGAAGACGGTTCGGGTTGCCAACAGGGCTCATTCCCCCACCACTATTGTTGGAACTGTGGAGTTCTCCAAGATCCGACTAACTGGAGTCCATTGTGCCACTACTTGTCTTCGCTTATTATTTGTTCAGAAGCTATGTGTTGAACTTAATTATCAGGTGATTTTTGACGAGTTCTGTTGTTATTTTTGGGACATCCTGATGAAGCAGACTTTTAGTGGGGGACATGAGAAGAGTGGCCTCTACTAGCTTGACATTCCCTTTGATTCGAGCTTTGTTGGTGTTGCATCCATCTCCGACGATTCCTAGCTTTGGCATCTTCACCTTGGACATCCCTCTACCAAGGCTATCTCCATGATATTCCCTGAACTTTCTATGCTGTAGCACTTTGAGTGCGAGGCGTATCAATTAGGGAAACATCATCCAGAATCTTTTGCTGCAAATGTTGAGCCCGTTGTGATGTTCCTTTTACTAAGGTTACAAAAGTCAGTTGTCGGTACTCGGTCGGTCGGGTCACTGACTAAGGATTAGTCGGCAGTCGGACGACTAATCGGATTTAGTCAGACTTTAGTCGGCTTTGAATTTTATGATTATTTTAAATATATAACTCATTTTTATACATATATTTACATACATTTTGTACATTTTTATATTATCATAATAAAATAAAAAAAAGTAAATGAATTTAAATAAAACACAAAGCATATTATAATAAGTTTGCTTATAAAACAAGCAAAACATATAAGAATATGGTATCTCCAAGCAAAAAATGGACTAGTGTACCTAGTCGGAATTAGTCGGTACTTGGTCAGCCACTTCACTGACTAGACTAGTCGGACCTACTAGTCGGGCCAGTCAGGCAGCTTTTACAACCCTGCCTTTTACTATGGTCCATTGTGTTATATGGGGACCCTATCCGATCCGAACTCTGAGTGAACACAGATATTTGTTGTTTTTGTTGATATGCACCTCCGATGCGACAAGCAGGCCGCCCTTTTCATAGCCAATAATCCAACCTTCCATGAAAGAACCAAGCACATCAAGATAGACTATCACTAAACTCGAGATATGATTCAGGAGGGATTTATCTCCACTTCTCATGTTACTTCAGGAGATCAGACTGCAGATATGTTCACCAATACACTTGCTAGAGGTCCATTCCATCATTGTTGTTCCAAGCTGAGCATGATAGACATATATGCTCCAGCTTGAGGGGGATTGTTGAGATAGATGTTTTATTTGTCCTTTATCTATATTTACTATTCTTCCATCTGCTTTATGTAATTGTCCCTTGGCATTTTCTCCCATATAAGAGAGCCCTAGGGTCTCAATGGAATACAATAAACTCTTTTTCCTTTTTTTCATAGGGTGGTAGTGAGTCTTACACATTTATGTGCGGAATCAGAAACATCACATGTCCGATTGGAATGTGATGAAATGAGTCATCAATTGCAGACATGACATAAACTTTGTTTGGTTCAACCCTTAAATGTTGAACCCTTGGTTTCAAATTCTTGTCTTGCCTCGATTGTTCCTATTAGAGTAGAAGTTGTTTTATCCTCCATTAGTGAAACCATAAGTGTGCTTTCCTAAGCTATCGCAGTCGAGAAGGAGCCTTCCTTAAGAGGGTGGCAGGCATTATTGTTGAGAAAAGGGAGACATATGTAGAGAAATTGGAGGAGGATCCGATGACGAAAAGCCCCAACCTGGTTTTGCCTCACATCATTGTTATTGCAACCTCTTTGGAGGTGGAAGGACTAAACCTTTTGTGATGACAGAAGGCATCAACGCCTTGCAATCTGGATCACCTCAAGCAATCGCTCCTTCCAACTCATCTAGCATGTCCGAGTTGGGAAATAAAACGAATGGAAAAAGGTTGACGCGCTACATGAAAAGGAAGGCAACTTCAAATATGCCGATATCTTCAAGGGGTGGGCTGGACTCTCTAGCAATGGCAGAACAAAAGTCACCTAGGCCTGAGTTGCCACTGCTTCAGGACAAGAAGGTTTTGATTGCATGACTAACAGGTGTAGTCTCGACCATGGGAAACACCTTAATTAGTAAATGAACATTTTAACATGGAATGTCAGAGTCTGGGCGACCCCGAGTAGTGGAGATATGTTGGGGCACTTTTACAATAATGATTCTGTTATGTTGTTCTTTTGCAAGAAATAAAGCCACAACGATGGATGAACAATCAATGAAATTCTTTAAGGGTTCCCAATCTCTCGAAGTTCAGAGTTTATGATGTAAGTGGCAGTACTGGAGGGACTGTTATTACGTAGAGAAACATATCTTTCTCTTTTCTCTCTGAGCTCAAGTGCAGTCGGTACTATTTCGGAATGTTAGAATGACATGCAAATGATGATTTCTTGTGATTACCAACCTTCCATCCCTTCCGAGAGAGCAGAATTCTGGTATGAGATTTGTGATGTCAGAGATAGATATCATGCGTAGGCTTGATTGATGAGAGGTAATTTTAATGGGTCACTTCTCTCTTCGGACCACCCCCATCTTCCGGGTGTCCGAACACAGGTTCTGTTGAGTTTATAGATTGATTGATGGCCTTTAACTGGAAATTGTTGGCGCGTCAAATATTTGGCAAAACTCTGAATCCCACTCGAAGGTTGATCATTTCCTTGCATCAATTAAGCTAATGGAGGCATTTTCTTTATCCTCATTATCCTCCCAACCAAGGTATAGGTCCAATGACACCCCATGATGTAGAAGTCGAGCGAAAGCTGTGTACTACGTTCATTTTCTATGTTCGAGAAATCTTGGTTGCATGAAGATAATTTCATAGTGTTGGCGACTAAACAATGGAATAATCAGGTATGCTCTTACTGTGTTGCTTGTCATGTGGCCCAAAAATTAATCTTACTCTGGGGCAGACTCGATTCTTTCAAAAAGGAGAGCAAGGAACAGAGAAGACCTCAATGCTCCACTACGAAATCTGAAGAGACAAGCATGGTTAAGATTGAAAATACCAGAGACTTATCATTGATCGAGCTAAAGGAGAGGGCATCCTACAAAAAGAAAATCACAGAGGAGGATAAGAGCTGGTGGTTGAATAGAGACATGGATCCAAGCAGCAATGGGCTAAAGAGGGGATGCTAATTTTAAATTCTTCCATAGAGTGACTAGTGAAAGGAGGCGACATAATCTGAGTTAGTCTATAGTGGCGAACGAGAGGCGTGTTGAGGGTGATGGACCACTGGCATCCCATTTTCCGCATCTATTTGCACTAGCAGTCGACCATGAGGCTTTGGTTGTGGACTGTTGGGAGATGACTCTTGGTGCCTTCGTTTCTACAAATTTCTCTTACTAACAGATGGAGGATGGAGCCCCTTGAATCTATTTATCATCAGGATGGTTCGATTGGGGGAAGGGACTAATGGATCCGGAGAGATGGGGATTTCTCTGTGAGACGTGCTTAAAGCGGTGGATAAGCCAACCACCACGACACCTGAACGAATTGTTTGAGATCGCAAACTTATTTGGGAACTAAAGGTACCAACTCGCATCAAGGTTTTCCAGTGGATGATGTGCAAGAAAAGAATCATGACAAGAGACTGCTAGGCTAGATTTTGTGTGGGAGGAGCAGACTGTCCAGTCTGTGATGGAGTTGTGAAGACCATAGATCATCTTTTCATGCGAGAAGATTAAACATGTTTGGCAGGATTTTAACATTGACTGGATGAATTCAATGGCTGTGATAGCTTCTGTCACTCGTTATACAATGTCAGGTATTGCAGCTCAGATGAAATACTTCTCTTTTTGATGGTATCCAGGCGATATTGTTAGCAAGAAATGGAGTGGTTTTTGCATCAAATCGTTTCTTTATTGAAAACATTATTTTCCACGCTAGGAATCTCCCCGGGTCATGGCTCTTGTAAGGTAACACTTTTATTTTTCCAATAATCTAATATACATTTTTAGGAAAAAGATGGTGGCGTCCCAAGATGGGGCCCACCACAAAAATGACTATTAAAGTTAAGAATATGTGTTACGACGCATTACATTCTCCATGATGCACACAACGCTCTACAGTGTTCAATTGCATCCTCAGTATAACAAGTTTGCCCCCCCCCCACCCTAAAATGACCTCAATTCTTGTACACCAAATTGCCCAAAGGAGCGCGAAAGGCATCACACTATCCTCGTGCTCAAAACCACATACGGATCTAAAATCACGCCAAAAATTGGCACACCCCAAGCCAACAATCCAAGAGATGTTCGCTCCGCACCAAATCTGGGAAGAGGAAGGGCACAAGAAGAACATGTGGTTCGCATCTTTCTCTGTCGCCCCCACATCTGACGCAAAGATCAACCTCCATCCCAACACATGCCTCTGACGAGCTTGCGTGAAGATTCTACCAAGCCAAAGAAAGATCTTGATACGGTTGGGCACCTTACTTCTCCATATCCACCTGTTATCGACAACAACCTCCTCATCCACCTCGCCACAATCCTCCACCAAAAATTGGTATGCCCTCTTCACAGAGAATCTCCCATCACCCTAAACAAGATCATCTCTGGCAATCATCGGTCCCTCAATCCGTGCCAACTCCGCTTGTAGCACCACGAATTCCTCAACCCTCTGATCTGACAGACACAAAGCTAAAGCCAGAGACCAAGACCCCTGTGTCCGGATACATTGCACCACCACCTCTCTGTTGTCTGCCAGTTGCATGAGGCATGGAAGGAAATATCGCGATATATCGCCGATATATCGATATCGACATGGGACCGATATGGACACCGATATGGCAATATATCCCAATTTCCAGGCATTTTCTTCACAAAAGCTCGTCGATATGGCGATATTTCGACGATATATCATCGATATATCGTCAAAATATCGTATCGATACGATATCGAAACGATATCGATGATTCGATATCGATACGGCCTTCCATGGCATGAGGCACGAGAATCGTTCTCCCAATGCCATGTTCCCCATCCAATAATCCCGCCAAAAGCGAAAACCAGATCCATCGTCAAGAACCGAGCACAACTTCTCTCTCAGCTTCGGGATCACCTCCGTGATCCATTTCCACAATGATGATGGCAACCGGCTCGGAATGGCCGCCTGCGATTGGGAGACACCATACACCTTCCACAACAACCTACAGAAAAGGCACTCATATTTTCCCCAAATACGGACCACCCACTTCGCCATGAAAGCCATGTTCATCTCGCCCATCCAAAGAACTCCCAACCCTCCCTTCTTTGCCAATGTCACCTTGCCTGAATCCACCAAGTGCATCCCCTTCCTCGCCTGCCTCCCATCCGACTAAAAGAAACTCCTCATCAGAGCCTCAATCCTCGTGCGCACCCCCGCATGAAGCAACTGTGTGGAGCAAAAGAAGATCGGTATGGCCGAAAGCACATGCTTCAGGAGTACCAATTTCCCGCCTCTCGACAGCACCGCCGCCTTCCACCCCACCATCCTGCCCTTCAACCTCTCTAGCAATGAATTCCAGTCCCTACCCCTCAGCTATTAGCCACCAACGGCAAGCCCAGATAGGTAAACGTTAAGGTGGTCGTTGGGCAGCCCAAAATCGTCGCCGTGCTCTATGCACCTCCACCCCCAGCTCAAAAGGAACCACCACCTATTTACTGTGGTTGATCTGAAGGTCGGAAACATCCCCAAAAATGTCTAAAATCCCTCTTCAGCCTCCATGAACAAAAGAGTGTCATCTGTATATTGCAACACGGAGATGGAGTGCCAACCTCATCATCACAGCCAACGCATCTGCCACCACAACAAATAAGAGCGGCGCCAGTGGGCATCCATGTCTAATGCCCCTCTGGGGTTGAAAGAAACCCCCTTCCCGTCTGCCATTAACCAACACATCATGAGATGTGATGCACCGCTTGACCCAAGCAATCCACGTATTCGGAAAACCCCTCTTCTCCAATAACGTCTACAGGAATCTCTAGTCCACACTGTCATATGCCTTAGAAAAATCCACCTTCCACAAGAAGCCCTTAACTTTGTGTCTTTTCCAATCTGTCACCATTTCTGAGGCCATCAGCAAAACATCGGCCATGGCACGACTAGGCACAAAAGTCGTCTGCTCTGGCGAGATGATTCGATCAAGCACCCCCTTGAGTCAATTCGCAACGATCTTTGCGAAAATTAGATATACAACATTAGATAACACAATCAACATGTAATCCTCTACCATGGTCGGCGTGTCCTTCGGGAGTAGAAAAATAAGGGCCTTGTTCAGTCTCTCAAAACCATGGTTACCATCCCGAAATTTAGCAAGCAACTCTAAAACCTCCTGTTTGATCACCTCCCAGAACTCTCAATAGAAAAAGATCAGGAAACCATCAGGACCCGATGCCCCATTATCGTTCAGCTCAAACAACACCTACCTAGTCTCCGCCTCTGTGAACTCCCTCACCAACGAAACAGCGTCAGAGTCCAAAATCATGGACACCAATTCCTTACCAACCCCATCCCGTCCTAATGCAGTGCCGGTCGAAATCTTGAAAATGTTACCGCATCGCCAAACCCACCGCACAATCACCCTCGACCACCTCCCCGCCAACAGAAATCGAGTGAATGAAATTCCTATGCCTTCTCCCGCTGGTCATGACATGGAAGAATCTCGTATTCGCATCTCCTTCCCTCAACCACCTCCGTCGAAATCTCTGCCGCCAAGCAACCTCCTCCTTCTTGTCCTCCCCAAGAATCATGTCCAAGCTACTACCCTTCAACACCACCTCCTCCACAGTCAACATCCTCTCATCCTCCAGTCTGTACAATCCATGCACCTCATCCAAAGCCTTTTGCCGCCGCACCCTGCACAACATCCAGTTCTCCCTGTTGAAGTCCATCAGAAACCTCTTAAGCTCCATGAGCTTGCTCGCAAATCTACAAGTCGTCGAACCTTCCACCCGGCATTGAGTCCAGAACCATGTCACCGCCTCTGAAAACCTTCCTCCAGCAACTAGGCCCTCTCGAAACAGAAAAACGAGCACGAGCGATCCGCCTCCCCTGAGTACCAAAGCAACGATGTGTGATCCAGCTGCGCCCTAGGAGGGTTCGGGCCCCCGCCAAAGGGAACACCTCCAAAGCCTCAGGAGACAACATGAATCTATCAATACGAGAATGAGACCACGAGTTCCACCAAGTGTAGAGACAACACGCATCATCGACCACCTGGAGCCCCAAGCCATCCACCATCCCAACAAGCTCGTCCGACCCACTATCACTCCCTCCACGGCCTCTAGGACGATCTTCCTGTCGTAGTGTCACATTGAAATCGTCGGCGATGATCCAAGTCGTCGTTCGGAATCTCGCCCTAGCCAACCACAACTCCTTCACCAAACGGCAGACACCTACACCATTGCAAGGACCGTATACATTTGTTGCCAGAATCCGAATGTCATCTGCCTTGTGACGCAACGGAATTGAGAGTGAGAACTCCCCCTGCAGCTCCTCCCCTTCCAACTCCAACCTATCCCCATCCCAACCAATTATCAAACCTCCATCAACCCCTTCCGTTGTGATAGCCTTGAATTCCCCCAATTTATTTCCCCCAACCTCCCTCCACTTCCCTTCCAACTCCCCAGAGAACTTAGATTCTTGCAACATAACCACATCCGCAGTCTGTTCTAACAACAGTTTCCGCACCGCTACGCGCTTCTTGGCCTAACCTAGGCCCCTAACAATCCATGTAATCAAATTCATCTGGTCACCGCAGATACCCCCACATGCAACGGCAGCCCGAGGCACAACAACACCTCCCTCTCCATCCCTTCACCCACCCCCGCCCCAACTCCCCAACCTCTAGGTCCTCCCAAAACTCTTCCCCCGTCTGCCTCCCTTCCTCGCTCCCCGACACCCGTCGTTGCAATGTCAGAACCTGTTGCATCAACACTGATGTTCGAATCCTCTAGATGTCGCCACAGTATTTGATCTGTTGGTGTTGACTTTAGTATATTGATCCAAGGTTGTAAAAAGTTTTGGTGTTTGATTCAAGAGCTTTGTAAACGGTTGAGTTATCCACGCAAATAACTCGAAATAGTGAAACAATTGAATTGATCGTCTCGACTGACCGAAAATACTAAGTCGTGAAGACTTGAATCGTGGTTTCCACCCGGTTGGGCATCTACATAAATGTCTTTGTGCATTATAGTTGAATACATGGTTTATTTGTTTTTACTCTTTAATTTTCGTAATTTACCATAATTATCAGATACTATTATTCACTCCTCTAGCAATATTGCTTTCCGTGGGAATTTTCACTTTGTTGTTTTTTTATGAATGTAATCGAACTTCGTAGATCTACCTTATAAAGGAATGATCAGTTAGGAATTGTGTTGTCAAGACCTCGACTGTATAGATCAAGACTTCTTTTTCTTACAACATCAAAATATTTAGAATTCAAAATATTATTGGGTTTATGCAGACATATTTAGACATCATGTCCCAACACCTCATAGTAAATCGATATTGCAGATAAGAAACTCTGTCATCTTCTTAACGTAGCTCATACTCTCCTTACATAAATAAAGGTCCAAAAAACTTTTTGGTGTGATGTTGTTCTTATTGCAACTTATTTGATTAACTGGCTTCCATTCTTCATATTGAGAGGTGCTACTCCATTCTCACAACGTTATCTCAAAAATAAGTCATTTATGCTACCTCTGCGTATTTTTGGTTGTACTAGTTTTGTTCATTATTTTTACACCAAAAATAACCTTTTTTTTCCTCGTGCAATCAAATGCATCTTCTTGAAATATCTAGAACCCAAATGTGATATAGAAACTATGACCTAGTTAGCCTCATTATTTTGTCTATGTAGATGTTATGTTTTTTGAGAGAACATGTTTTTTTATTGAGGATGATAGGAATTTCCTTTTGGAGTTCCCTCCTCTATTCCAAGTTTATTAAAGGAGAAACAAACAAGTAATTGAAATAGTCCATTACCTATTCCACCAATTTGTGTGTTGAAGACCAAGAAACAAACGATCCCTCGCCTGATGCAACAACAGATGGTCATCTCCCTCCATTGAACTTCCCATTATATTTAGGAAGCTTGCTTAACAGTGTATGGTACACATACGCTACATTTCAATACTAATGATGGGTTGTCTAACTGTGACAGATAGTTTATAGAAGCTCTTATGATATACTTTTTTTCATGTAATAATTATACAACCCTTCAGGATCCAGATAGAAACGAGCTACAGATAGAGGAGATGGATGCTCTTGTTTGTAAAGGCACTTGGGATCTTGTGCCATATCCAACAGGTTTTATTCTTGTAGCTTGTAGATGGGTCTTTATGACCAAACATGCTTCAAATGGGTCAAAATTATGTATGAGTGTGTTTATTTGTTTTTTCAAAAGGAAAAAGGGGCGTGTTTCAGATGCTGCTATCTTTGGCATGTATGTTAATGATATGGTTATTACTGGAGATAACATAGCAGGGATTCTTGAGACCTGGGCATTCTAAAGAAAGTGCTTGTCACTGAGGACCTTGGTTGCATGCAGTACTTTCATGGGATTGAGATCACTCGTGCTTTTAGAGGACTACATCCTAGGCATTCTTCCACGTCCAAGTCTACTTGGTTGTAAACCATCTTCTCATCCAATTTAATCCCATAGTCATGTCACTTCATCGAATCCCTTGTTTGAAGATACTACACGATATAGAGGCCTAGAAGAAAATGTTTACATCTTGTAGTTACCATGCCTGATATCTCTTGTGTTGTGAGCGCCGAGCAATATGTGGATAAGTCTGATATAGTAATTGGCATGATATTCTTCTCATTCTCATGTAACTAAAGAACTCATCTGGTAGACTGGTAAAGGACTTATATGCTTCTAATAGTCACACATGCATTACATCCTATGCGAATGCAAGCTACGCAGCTCTCTTGAGGATAGACACTCCACCTTCAGTCCTTTTATTTTTGTTGGTGGAAACCTAGTCACTTGGCATAGTAAGAAGTAGATTGTTGCTTCTGGATGTAGTGTAGAGGCAGAAGATAGAGCCATGGCCCAAGCTACCTATGATGGTAGTTAGCTTGTCACCTATCTTAGGAACTTGGGTTATCTATTAGAACTCCAATTCCTATTTACCGTGACAACAAGTTCGCTATTGATATTGACATTAATCGTATCTTTCATGAGTGGATCAAGCATATTGAAGTGGATTGTCATTTCATCAAGGATGTGGTACGAGAAGGAAAAGTTATGGGGATTATTTATGTTTTTAATGTATTTTTAGTTTTTCTATGCTTAGTAGTCTCGTTGAGGACTTCTATGTACTTTCCACCTCTTTGATTTTAGAACTTCTATTTCATTTCATCTCATTGTTTTTTCACTCCTCCATATAAATGACCTTCTCAACTTTGCCCAACCCCTTCATTGTATTTGATTGCCTTTTCCATCGTCTCCTCGTGTGATTTTCGAATTACCGTCCATTGCAACCCCCCCTAACTTCACCAGACAAGGCCACCACATACGAGTTGTAATTTTCCTATAACCACTTCCACTGGCGTGAAAGAAATTTATATTTGCATCATCTTCCTTGAGCCGAAGCTTTCTAATAGTAAAAGAAAAAGTCGGCTGCCATAGATCAGCTCCCATCTCGTGTGAATCATAAAATGGTTGCATCAGGTAATGCTCGAGATAGCATAGTAACGGTCCCGCATTAAAAGATACGAACAATGCCTATAATCAAATACGGTAAAGTGAAGTATAGAATTGCATATAATGAAGTTAGAATGACCACATAGCGACAATATTGAATAGGTAAGAAGTGAAAATGGACCTTTTGGATTATAATTCCCCGTCGTTTTTACCTATTGGAGGAGCCGTCTTTGTATCTCTCGACCAGCAACATCCGCTCCCCATCTTCACCATCAACGTTGCCTCCGGAATCGGAAGGATTGTGAGAGTATCGGAATGTGGGAGGGGATCTCCTCGGTCTTGCGGTGAGGCCACGTGCGACGCTTAATGTGTGGAGGGGAGGGTGATGGTGGCGGCCGGGAGGAGAAGAGATGGAGGGCATGGTTTGTGTGGGGATTGGGTGGGAGATATCCAGGGAAAAATTATCCCACCTTTTGAAGGAAAAAAAATCTTATTATCTTTTATCAAGAATTATAAAGGGGGAAAAACATGTTATTATCTCTTATCAAGAATTGAATATGGGACCAAACCAAACACCCCTACCAAATGTACAAATCCAGTTGTACATTTTTCCTCTGCAAGTCCTCACCATGACGAAGAGATATGATGATGTTGCTAGTATTATACTCACAAAGTTTACATACATCTGATTGAAAAAATGTACAAATCCAGTACCGGTATAGGCACCCACCAAACAAGCACGACCTAGTACTACATAAAAATTCATGGTAGGTCTTAAGTAGTAAGTACAACAAGATATGGAAATATGTATCAGCTTGTAATCTCTTTGAAAGTTGCACATGCATAACATGTATATAATAATAAAATATGAAGAAAGTGCAACCACTTGCATTCCAATTGAAGAGAAAAGGCCCAAATTTCCCTGATGAAAAAATGTACCTAACTGTAGAAAGTATAAATACATATAGCTCATTTAAACTTACTTGTGGGAAAAAATGAAAGAAACTTACATGCATTCATAATAAAAGAAGTTTTAAATTAACGCATTTACACTCTTTTTCAATACTGTTTTTATTTGAACATTTTTTAGAACAAAGAAGTCTTATTAGATGTTTTGTCGAGATCTATTTACAAGTGAGCATTAGCATCTTCCTCATTGATGATGCTCTCCTCTTCATCCTCTACCTTCATTTCCTCAATAAGTATATTTCGTATAAACAAAATCAAGATGTCATCTTATAATGTGTATAATAGATGTATTTGCACATTTAATTAAATTGTTATTAACACGAAAAGGTGATTTGAGTAAACGATCTAAAAATGTTTTTATCCAGTGTTGTAGATGTTCTTCAAACATCAAGGATGGTAGTACAACACTAATGATCATGAGATCCATATTGGCTGTCTTTAGGAGACAACTCCATTTTTTCCATAAAATTATGGGGACATCAAAGCAATGATTGTTTTAAGAAAAAACAAGAAAAGAATAAAATAACAGAAGAAAGAACATCCGACCATGTTTTGCAAGCTGCGAAGAGGAGGCCAATTTCCAATCAAAGATGATGCTTTACATCTGGAACTTCTAGTCCATCTACCGTGAAGAATGTGATTTTTTTAGGGAGGTGGGGGGGTGCTCTTTTCTTGCACAAAAGAATATAATAAAGATTTTGTGTGAGATGTCAATAGAAATTCTAGGAAACATGTGCATAAGAATTATTTGTAGGGAAGCTAGAGAAAATTATTTCTCTCTTATAAACACGAAGATGTTTGTCTTCAAGTTTTCAGACAAACACCTGCATCTCTTTCCAAAATTAGCCACCAAGTTGAAACGGTTTTAGCTTTTATGATCCGAAATGACAGCTCTTTTGCAAGATCTTCATTGATTTGGAAGAACAATAAATGGGATTGTATTTCTAGTAGTAATGCAAGAAATTTAAATACGTGAATTATGAATTGGCAATCTCGTCTTATGTAAAACGAAAATCTCGTATTATGTGATCCCAGCATTCTGACTCAATTTTGCAGAGGATGCATTTATTTCGAGAATGATCACTTCATTTGATGAGCATATCATGTGTAATATGTTTTTTATGTAATAGAATTCAGAGGAAGTAGGAGATTCTTGGGTGAAATGGTCATTTCCAAAATTTTAAGTGGAAGTAGGATTCGAGGGTGTCATTCTAGAAGAGATTATAAATGTTATGGTTGAGGCCCTTCCTTCCAAAAAGACTGGTATCATTCGGGATGTCAACCTCGACCTCCTCCTGACTAAGTTATATGTTTAAGAGTAATTACTTTAGTTTGTATATTTGAGGCCACAATCTTAATATCATCCTATTTTCAAGTGAGGTAAAACCAATTATTTGGAGCCACATATAACACTCATACCCAAACATAGTCACACATTTAAAACTCACAAAGTGTGAAAGAGTGAGTTATAAGTGATGGGTATAACTACTTGACAACTTAGGCTAAAGCATTTTGGGTGGTTTGTCAATGGATCCATTCGAATCCTAACCCAACAAGTTGTCAGGGCCAGTTTTCCTCGATAACGGACCGGAAACCTTAGCCCTGGACGTTACAAATGGTATCAGAGTGGATTCCCTCTGATAGTGAAAAAGGTTACCCGAAGGAACCTAAGATGGTAGCGTGCAACCGCCACTGTCATTGAGAATAAGTGATGGGTCATGTCACAACGAGGGCATTGCGAATATAAGTGTGGGTGATCGTAACACCCATACCCCCCAAACATAGTCCCACATCTAAAACTCACAAAGTGTGAGTGAGTTATAAGTGGTGGGGATTTTTACTTGTCAACTTGGGCTTAAGCATTTTGGTGGTTGTCAATGGATCCATTCGGACTTGAAACCCAACAAGTTGTCAAGATCAGTTTTCCTCGATAACGGATCGAAGATCTAAACTCGGGACGTTACATCCTAAGCTTGTGTATCGCATCCTTACAGGTGTCCATTTTGTTCGGACATGGGGTAAAGTATGAGGTAAGATATCTTTAGACTCGGTGTCTAACAAAATGATCCAGCCATAGAAGAGAATTTTCTAGAAAAATTCTTATAAAATGATCCAGCCATTTCTCATGAAATGGTGCGAAGGAAATAAATTTGCATTGGAGATTCCATTTTTTTCTTGATTATTGATAGTTTTCTTAGAGAGCATTCTATTTTTAAATCTTTCTAAATCTGAGATCTCCCAGCAGTCATTATTTCAACCTACATATTTTTTTCCTAGTAACCTTGCCCCGCTTAATGATTTGTTGATTGGGATTATTTTCCCATTTTAAAGGAAGTTTCTTCGTATATTACCAATTTTCTTGGTGCTATGTTTTGGAAACTCTAGAACCTATAACGAGTGATTTGTTAGAAGCGTCGGACATGAGTTTACAAGAATAATTATGACTGGGAGAGTCAATATCTTAGACTTCTAACCACCAAGTTTGGCAGCAAACTTATCACTTAGACACAGCCAATCGACATCCTCGGAACTGGTCAGGAAGAGAGAGAGTCCCGGATACTCAATAAGAAAGGTACCTATCGACCAAAAAAGTAAGGAGGATGCTTTTGCCACTTCACTTGAGGTCCTGAGGATGTATTAAAGCAGTGGATGCATGACTTTTTGCCATTTATTTGATGCCTCTATGTAAGGGAGAATGTCTTTATGATAGTGGTAAGAGCCTTTATCTCCTTTAGGTCAATGAAGGAGATCAACTAGAAATTGGGCATTTGTGATCTGTGTCTCCCAACCTCTAATAATACCTTCATTTTGACCTTTCGAAGCATTCCATCGAGAATATTTACCACATTAATGAAGAGGAGGGAGGTTACATGATCTCCTCTCCTCACACCACATTGAGGTTTAAAAAAACTTTTGAGGAGATGTTGAGATTTAAGGATAAGTTGATGGAATTTATAAAGGCCATGATGCACGATATATATTTTGAGCAGTAGTTTGTAACTTCCAGACTTCGTATTATAAGATCCCATTAAATAATTAAATAATGCAGATATGATCCATAATTCTTTCGAGAGATTTAATTGTGAATATGATTCAGACTATTAATATTAATGTGAATTGAATTCACATTGCGTAATTAAATGTAAATATAGCAAGATTTATATTTAGATGGATGAATATGATTCATAAATATCAATGGCTTATTTACAATTTGTTACAAATAATATACTTGATGATAAATTATTGATAAAATAACTCTATAAATAAAGATTCGGTGTAATAGGATTACGTCAAGGTGATTGGAGAGAGAAAACCCCTCTCCAATTTCATGATGCACGTCAAAACCACAAGAGGAAAGAGGCTTTCTCCTTTCCACTTAATTTGGAAGGAGGACTCTCCTTTCCACTTTATTCATGATAGAATTGTTTTGAGATTAATAATAAATTGATAATTGATTTAGCAACTCCTAGTCCTATTGTGCTTCGAGCACAAATGTAATCTTGAAAGATTACAATTAATCTCACCCATTGATTATTATTATTAGTGCATCCACACCATCCATTATGCTATAAAAAAGAGCAACCCTAAGGCTCTAAAGACAACATTGAGTTGATAACACGAGACTCTCTTTCCCTCTCTCCTTCCACACATCACATCTCTCTCTCCCTTCCCTTGTGGTCACCCCTGTCCTAGGGGTTGTGGAGACCACGATCGTCGTAGTGTTGTCGTCTTGTCGGGTCGATCTCTCGTGGTTGTTTGCCTTCTTCGATGCCATGTGATCTCTAAGAAGGCAAGGGATTTAGTACGATGAAATCAGGAGGTTCTCTACTCGCATCATCACTTTGGATTGCGGGAAGAACGCGTCTCATCCACACGTCCATAAGTGTTGTCTTCCTGGATCAGACTTGAAACTGGAGGTCTCTTTTATTTAGAAACTACGTGATCAATCACGCTTCAAGAGGTATCCCATGTAATCTTGTGATAACGATGAAATAGTATGAGAATTGTTCCCATGCCATGTGGTTTCATAGATTATTTTTTTTAAAATTCCGCTGCACTATCGTCTAATATGACTACTCGACCTAGATTGGACATGATTCTATCTGCATGCTTCTTTGATGGGCAAGGCATAATCCCTCATCTTCAAGTGATATCAGAGCCAGGTTAAAGGTCTCGGATATAATCCAAATCCTATGGAATAAGGTTTTGGATATCTGATGCACATGAACTTGTTGTTTTTCACATAGATGCAATTTCGAATCATTTATCTACATAGTTGATGCAGGTACTTTTCAATATTTAGTGGGATTGGGTCGGAAGATGATTAGATTATCTTGATGAAATTTTTAATTGCATTTATCATTCAAAATAAATCATCGAAATTTAGGAATTTACTCTGAGTAGATGTTGTATCACTTATTAGAGAAATAACTGGCAAACAACAACTTGATTGAATGTCTGCTTCATGACAACCATACATAGAAAACTAAAATATTTGTCATTCAATGATGAGCTCGAATTTTTCCTCTTTAATAATTGACAATTGTAGTATAGAAGATGATCTTCGATCGATCAAAAACCACAAATTTTGAATATTGTGGATAATTTATACTTGGCAAGTCTACCGAGGTTGAACACAAGGAATAATGATTTTTAGTTGCATGGTTTTAAATTAATTTAAATAATTAACTATTCGCAATGTTAATTTCTATGTCGAGAAAATACAATGCAATAAAATGAGATGAGAAGAAAATAAACAAAGAGAATGAAGCACCAGATCTGAGATTTCGATTTTTACTCGAAACAATAATAATAAATATCCTTGAAATTAAATCACAGATCAAGAGATATTGATTCAAGAAATATATGTATATGAGTCTAAATCCAAGCTGCATGCTAAATATAAATACTCATCAATCTGTCAGGATCGGATATCAATAATATATTCTCAAGGAATTCTAGTCTGCTTCCTCTGTAAATTACTCCTCAAATGAATAGATTTTCATAACATAAAAATAATGAATTTATTCTTTCTCCTCAATTTAGCCCCTGCGAAATTATCAATTACTACAAGAGGATTAATTAGACTAACTATCCCTCACATTTGAGACCCTAAAAATTAGATAAGAATTCCCTCGAATGAATATTTATCACAATATTAATTAAGGAATTTAATCTTTAATTTTTCCCTTGAAGCCCCTGAATAATAAATCAATAATTTCCTTGATAGCACATTTGTCAAAAATAAGCCTGCATGATTAGAATATATCCTCAAAGAATAATAATCAATAAAAGTCTTTAGATCAATTCACAAGAAATATAAAATGATAGAGCATTCAACAATCTTCAAAACAACATATTAAGTGCTAAAATCAGAGTTCAGATGAAGAAGATATGCTCAAATGTAGTTTAGGGACTAAAATGCAAAAAAATCAAGAGTTTTTATCTCAAAAGAGCCCCTATGGTCTTATCTGCAATTTCTCTAAGTCGGAGGGGTGCCTCTGTAGTTTTCTCCACATGGGGGTACTTATGCAAATTTAAAGAGTCATGAGGGTGCGTGCATAATTAGCCCAAGTCGCCATGTGCAACGCATGTGCAAGTTGTTGGTGGGACTTCCTTGCAAAGTTGGAGAAGCACGGGGGTTGGGGTGCAATGTTTCCCTGCCTTCACGAGGGTGGTTTGTGAGGTAGAGGTTCGGATGGAGCCTCAGGTGCGTTGGCAGAGGCTCGATGTTCCGAGCCTAGGTGGAAAATGGTGGACCCTCGGCGGAGGTTCAATTGACTAGAGCCTCGAGGCTGGGGCCGAGGCTTGGGGGGGGGGGAG
Organism: Ottelia alismoides; assembly: GCA_037367405.1. Taxonomy (NCBI): domain Eukaryota; kingdom Viridiplantae; phylum Streptophyta; class Magnoliopsida; order Alismatales; family Hydrocharitaceae; genus Ottelia; species Ottelia alismoides. The sequence continues at coordinate 478,963 of JAZKJV010001838.1, read as the reverse complement.
GGGGGGGGGACGTAGCGCAACACTATCCGTTAGATCCCTCGATCCAATGACTGGAAATCGACGAAGCAGGCAGACATATGAGGGCAGAGATGAAGGCGGTGGCGGCTTGCGACAGGTGGACGCTAGTTCCTTGCTCGTCGACACACGACGGAGCGAGGGAGGTGGCGGTCGAAGGTGATCGGAGGTGACCTACTATGAATCGGAGCCTAAAGATGACGAGCGAAGGGAGCTATTGTGGTCATGGTTTCAAGGCGGGCTATGGCGGTGGCAGGTGGTGAAGGCAGATGTGAAGAAGAGGAGAAGCACAGGCAACAACCGTGCGTGGCAGACGACATGGTCGGGCAGAGCTGACGGCAGGTGCTAGACCTACGGGGTTAGCCAATAAGGAAAAATGGGGGGTGGCAAAAGCTCTACTCGGAGGCAACTGAGCGAAAGCCCCAACCTTTGCGAGGTTGGAGGTGTGACGGGGTGAAGGGCAGCGACAGTCGAAAGGTGGTGAGATCGGTGGATGTGAAGAAGTAAAGGTGGTGGTGTGCGACCGAGGTGGATGAGGAAATAATAAGAAGAAGACGAGGAAGAGGGGAAATACTTGAAACATGATGAAGGGACACCTATGGATGCGAGAGCATGATGCTATGGCTGTTAATGCTCAAGGTCACCGGCATGCGATGAGCTTGGTTGCGGCGGTGCGCATCAATTATATGGGTGGAGGCCCTCAGATCACCCCCTACGTCTCGTCTTTGCCTGGAGGTGGAGCTCGCCGTCTATTGTCACCAGAAGGAGAGGTCGAGGCTGGAGATGCAGGGTAGAAGTTGGTGGATACCGATGAATGAAGGCAATGGCTTAGGATTTATAAAGGATGATGGTAATGGCAGCGAGGAGCGTTACATCAGGGCATTACGCAACGGAGGAGTCACGATGACGGCCGCAACGACCGGAGGAGACGTTGCAGGTTGGTGATGCACGCAACATCTGGAAGGGTGCAAGAGGATAATCACATGTAGCGCACGTGCATGCGATAGGGACAACGACAGGTGCATGGCACACACGATGGAGAAATGGAGGTGGAGGGAAAGAGTGAGGGTGCCATGTGGCATGCCCAGGGGCTGCCACATGCCACCCCCAAAACAATTTTAAAATAAAAAGATAAAGAAAATAGAAAAGAAATAGAGTGAGAGCTCGGATTAAAAAGTTTCCTTCACAAAAGTTGTTCATCTCGACGAGATCTACAACTTTCATGAAAGAACTGGGAGCAAAAGAGGTCAACTGTAAAAGTTGTATTTATGATGATTCTCGATGTGTATAGAAAACCAACTTTTATGGGGTTTTGTAATTTTTTGTGATTTTTTATGAGGATAAAAAATATTGAAAAAAATACGATAAATAAAATATTACATATTAATCTATTTTTGTTGGATTTTTAATAAATAAGAAGAAAGGGAAATAAAATAGGAGTACGAAATAAGATATTTTTGTACAGACTCACAAAGGTCACTCAGACACAATCTATTTCTTTGATTTCAATCTTAGTCTAGATTTGGATTTTTATGCCACTTGATAAAACTTTCATCAAAGAATATAAATGAAAAATAAATAAAATAAAATGGGTTATTATGCACATAAAAACTTAGGTCAAAAATAGCAAAAAGGTAAAATGCACAAAAGAGGTCCAAAACCAACTTTTACATATGAGCTTCGAATTTTATGAAATTGGTCTTGTTTTGAAGGTATCTGAAAATGGAGTACTTTAAAAGAGTATATCAAAATCAGACACTGTATGAGGGAGATATGCACATTTTAGTCTGTCTGATGTGATATGAGGTTTTGGGTTTATTTGTCACTGATTGAATTAACAATTTTTTGTATTTTTTATTCTTGCTAGTAATATCTACACAATGGAAGTGGTTTAAGATCAATCGGAATTAGTATGAATTAATTAAAAATAGGAAAGTTAGCAGCTTTTTAGGTCAATTTACACTTGTATTTTTGGTTCCTTATTTTATGAAATTATGCATGATGAAATACAAAGATTATTTACACATGTATGAATGCTAATGATGTTATATTAATGATTAAATACATATAGATTTTGGGGAACATAGCCTAATTGACCAATTTTGGCACGTTGAATCAGAGATTCATCATACCCCTATACTTAAACCATGCTCGTCCCCAAGCATTAATGAATGAATGACTTAGTTGGATAAATCCCTGACTGTGCATGTGAATTTTCAAAACTCAATTCATCAAAAACCCTTATTTGAGTGATCCTAAAATTCTAGGCTCAACCTTGCTTTAATCAAAAGGAATCCAAATTCTTTATTTATCGGACTCTCTGTTTGTACATAAAATATAAGGATATGACTTTTAGTGTACTGCATTCATGAGAGTCAAGTCAAGATGTCACCCAAGGTCCTAGTCCAAGAGACTCTCCTCTAAACCTAATCGTCAACACTAGGGAATAAGTCGGTTCTTGCTTTCAATCCACCGTCTCATTAGTTTGCCAGACTTGAAAGTGTAGATGGACATCCAGATGATGGAGGGTATAGGATTGTGTCAATTCTACTCGCCCTCACATGGGAACAAGGGCCTCTCGAGTGCCTTATTACTCAACACATGTACATTTTTGTTTGTCGATCAATGTGTTCGTCAAGAGAATTTGGAGTCGTATGCACTTGTTTTCCTTGGAGTACACCGGGGTGTGTCTCTTTTAAGTATCTAATACCTTCGACTCCCAGACTTGTATCACTATACGATGCATAGCCCTTTTTTGGTGCTAGACCAACTCCTTGTAATATTAGTGTTTGGTCCAAGTGGACACTTTGAAATGGTTGGGAGCGCTCTCCTTTGGTGGAAGCTCATAGAATTTGTATTTGTAATGATTGAGCTTTTCTTTGTATGAGAGAACTTCTCTCAAATTTTTATTTCATTATTTATCTTGCTCCACTGCTTTTACTAAGAGTTGGTGCATATTGATCAATAATTTAATTAGGTTTCATCACACCCTGGAACATAGGAAAATAACAAAGATATCATGTGAAATTGTTCACATACTGGCTAGGGTTTTGCTGACACTCAGGTTTCTTGAAGCCTTCATTGACTTTATCCCATCCTCGAGCATCATTAAATCAGGTCTAGATTTAAATCATCGATCATGTTCCTCAAGTGATGAAAGTGATGTGCTGGTCATATTCTTTAGAAGGTAGAGATGAAGAGTGCAATAAAGTGCTTAAATCTTTCAAACTAGGGAAGGGTGGATTTTTAAGTTTCCAAAAACCCTAATGACTAAGGCCGGCTAACTTAGTCTCTCAAGATCTCAGAAATCAAGTGTCTTCAAATCCTCAAGCCTTGAGTGATAGTGAATGTATCAGTAATATACTAATCAAGTGTCTTCAAATCCTCAAGCCTTGAGTGATAGTGAATGTGTCAGTAATATACCAACTAATGTATGCATGAGATGTTTAATGAAATGCAAGACCATGAGTCATTTTTTTATGCAAAAAAGGTTTTTGTTTTTGTTTTTGTTGTTTTTTTTGAAAATAAGGTCTCATTTATCTAAAGAATTTAGTATAATATACATAATAAACACTACATGTACCTATACCTAATTTTAGATGAAAACAATTAAAGTACGAGCTATGGATAAAGTATGTAGTATATACAAACATCTCCCTATACTTAGCTTGTGCTATGTCCTCATGGCACAAAGTGAAATGTAGACATAGCTCATACTAAGTACAGATGAGCGAAAAAGAAAAAGAAGTTGACATGCCCCCCTATACTTAGACTTTTGAGGGACTAAGCATAGCAGAAAAGCATGAAATGAGGCAGTGGAGGGTGAGCGAAAAGAATAGAAGTGATGTATACATAATGGTATGCTCTACTTGCTCTAGCTGCTCACTTGAATCAACAAAATGTTTAAGCAACTGATCGTTGACTATAGAAATTTGTGTTGGCTGCGGTCTCTAAGATCTCAACACTTCCGTTATTGTGCACCTCTCTCACCATGAAGGGTCCCGTCCATTTGGATTTCAATTTGCTTTGGAAAATTTTCAATCTTACGTTAAACAATCATACTTTCTTCCCTAGGACAAAGGTCTTTGTTCAGATGTTCTTCTCGTGTCATTTCTTCACTCTGTCCTTGTAAATGGTGCTGTTTTCGTATGCGTGATTTCAGATTTCGGACAGTTCATATAAATCCATTTATCTATTCTTCTTTCCTTGGGGACATTTCTAACTGATCTTTTTGATTGCCCATTCTGATTTATGCACGAGTTCTGCGGGCAAATGACGTGGCTTTCCATGTACCATTCGAAACAGGGAGGTTCCCAATGGGGTCTTGTAGGCTATCCGGTAAGCCCATAGAACTTGGTCCAGGAGTTGGGACTAATTCTTCCTATCAGGACGGACTAGCTTCTGTAAAATTCCTTTGACCTCCTTGTTTGACACCTCGATCATGCCATTGGATTATGGATGGTAAGGAATAGCTACATGGTGCTCGATGCCATATTCTTTATTCAACTTCTTCACCTTCCGGTTGACAAAGTGGCTACCCCATCAGATATTAATACCTTAGGGATCCCAAACCTCAAAATAATACGATCTTTCAAAAACTTGCATACAGTCTTCTTGTTTGCCGCTCGAGTAGGGATGGCCTCCATCCACTTAGATAAATTGTCTACCGCAAGAGCGATATATTCAAATCCTTGACTTTTAGGGAATGGGCCCATAAAGTCAATGCCCCATGCATCAAATACATCACAAATGATCACTGGTTGCATAGGCATGACATCTTTGTGACCAATGGTCCCTTCTATACTCTGACAGGCCGAGAACGACCTGACAAAATTGTAAGCGTCCTTAAACAAGGTCGGCCAGTAAAATCCACATTGTAGTATCTTCTCAGCGGTCCTCTTCCCGAAGTGATGTCCTCCTGCCTCCAAGGTATGGCAAAGATTGAGGACACTTTAGTATTCCTCCCGAGGATACATCTCCTCCATATATAATCCGGTCCTTCAAAGATAAGAAATGGATCCTCCCAATGGTAGTGTCTGGCTTCCGACCTGAGTCGACCGATTCTGTTCTTGGGCCAACCCTGGGGAACTTTCTTAGAGACAGGATTGTTAACCATGTCGGCATATCATGGGAGAGAGTCAATAGCAAAAATTGACTTATCTGGGAAGGTTTCACAGATGGATCTGGAATCAGGGATTTTATCTTGTTCGATCTGTGATAAATAATCAACCATGACAATCTTAACTCCAGGTTTATCTTTAATATCCAAATCAAATTCCTGAAGCAAGAGAATCCATATGAGGAGATGTACTTGTGCATCTTTTTTCACCATTAAGTATCGAATGGGTGAGTGATCTGTGTATACTATCACCTTAGACCCTATAAGTATCGATCAAAATTTCTCCAAGACAAAGACTACTGCAAGCATTTCCTTTTCGGTCACAGTGTAGTTTTTCTGAGCTGGATCTAAACTTTGCTAACATAGTGAATAACATATGGGAATCCATCTTTTATTTGTCCCAACACAACCCCTACTGCAAAGTCTGAAGCTTCCGTCATGATCTCGAAGGGAAGAGACCAGTCGGGGGCTAGTAGGACGGGAGTCTCAGTGATCCTCTTTTTGAGCAGCTCAAAGGCTTCAAGACCCTTATGATCTACAAGGAACTCGGTGTCCTTCCCTAAGAGCTCATTTACTGTTCGAGCAATTTTTGAAAAATCCTTAATAAATCTCTTATAAGATCTGACATGCCCAAGAAAAGACAACACTTGTTTAACGATGGTAGGTGGCTCAAGTTTCTTGATCACATCCACCTTGGCAGGGTCAACCTCCATTCCCTTCTTAGAGATGACGTGCCCCAACACGATGCCCTCATTTACCATGAAATGGCTTTTCTCCCAAGAGAGCACCAGATTCACTTCCTTACACTTCTTGAGAACTCGATCCAGGTGCACTAGGCAATCATCAAATGAATCACCATGGATCGAGAAGTCATCCATGAAGACTTCCAGGAAATCTCCAACCATTTCGGTAAAAAATGCAATAATGTACCGCTGAAAAGGTGCCAGGGGCATTGTAGATCCCAAAAGGCATGCGCTTGAATGCATAAGTGCTGAAAGGGCATGCCAAAGTAGTCTTTTCCTGGTCCTCTGGGGTGATGGCTACCTGATTGTAGCCAGAGTACCCGTCTAAGAAACAAAAGTATTCTCTTCCTGCCAATCTCTCCAAAATTTGATAAATAAAATGCAACGTGAAGTGATCCTTCTTCGTTGCAGCATTCAGGCACCTGTAATCCATACAGATGCACCATGGCATGGGTACCCGTGTCGTGATCTCTTCTTCCTCTTCGTTGGTGATAATCTAAAGTCTTGACTTTTACGTGACGACGTGCAAAGGTGACACCCACTTGGAGTCTGAGATAGGATAAATGATACCAGCCTTACACCATTTTTCGATCTCAATCTTAACCACTTCCCATAATTTTGGATTCAATCTACATTGGAATTCACAGTAGGGTTTAGCATTATCCTCGAGGTAAATATGATGTGAACAATGGGATCAGTTAATCCCTTGATGATCCGACAATTTCCAGCATATAGCCTTGCAATTTTTCTCTAAAACTTTAAGCAGGCAGATCTTCTGCCCTTCGGTCAGATGTGAACCGATGATGACCGGAAACTGTCCCTTATTTCCCGCAAGGAAGGCATACTTAAGTGTAGTTGGCAATGGTTTGAGCTCGAGTGAGTTGGTATCATTCACAAAATCTTGCTCTATCATTGTTGATTATGGTTGTGATGTAGATGATTTCTGTGTAACATTATCAGACACCAACTTAATTATTTTGGGGATCAGATCACTAAAGATACCCTGTGGTTTGGCAAATTCCACGTCCATCCTTTTTACCTCACTCCATGATTGTCTAGAAAGAGAATGGACTAATAGGTCAAGAGGGACCTCTGAGTCTTCGAGAGTGTAGGTAGATGTGTGCATGAGCTGGCAGATTAATTCATCAACAATATCCTCTCCAGATGAGAGTGATTCTATCATTGCGATCGGGTTCTGTCTCCATGACCCAACTGTTGCTTCTTTGTTTTTGCCTCAAGTTTTGAATTTTCAAATTCGGTGCTAGATTCGGTGTCAGGTCGTTGAAACCTAGTTTTCTTCATTTCAAGTTCAACTTCTTCAAATCGAATTCTCCCAGACATGTAATCAAATAGAGCTCCTGTGGTCCTAAGAAAAGGCCACCCTAATATCATTTGAGAATCTTTCCAATTTATATGGTCATCCATGTCAAGTACTGTGAAATCTACTAGATAATTTTGTGCCTATATGTTGATGAAACATTTCTAATCTCCCCCTTAGGTCTTTTAGTTGATGAAACTGTGAATTGAAGTACGACTCTAGACCTCTTAAGATGACCTAGATTTAGATGCTCATATAGAGTTGTGGGCATGAGATTGATGGAGGAGCCATTGTCTAACAATGTTCGGAAAAACTTGATTTCATTGATCTGGCTAGTCACAAAGTGAGCACCCATGTCTCTTTTCTTCCTTGGTAGCTCATTTTTGATCAAGCGAGATGTGGCAATAGAGAATATGTGCTTCTTTGTTTGGCTAGGGTTCTTTTTGCTGGTCCTTGTTGGTGTCCATCTCACCTTAAGGTATTTCTAAAAGTCGTGTCTCTTTCTATCATCTCATCTAGGGACAAAGTGACCTTGATGTTTTCTCTGCAGATACGGGCCATCTCTTCAACATTTTTTTGTTTTTTTATGCTTTTCTTCTTTCCAGTCGTAAGAGCACAGGGGAAAGGAATTGACTCATGGTGATAAAAAATATACTTTTATTAAATGAGGGATTAAACGTATTTACAAGACTCGGACTAACGGAACCAAAAACAGGGAAATTGACGGACGACTACCGCGGATGTCTTGGTGATGCTTCTTCTTCAGGCTCAGATTCTGACTCTCTGGGATCCTCAATGGTGCAATGCTCAACAGGTGGTGTGGGTGGGACTTCTTCTTTCTCCTCCTCGTGCCTCTCTTCCTCTTCTTCCCTAAGATTGTGTGAATTAGTAGACATTGGGGTTATGTCGCCATGTTCTTTCGCTCGATCAGGCATGGTTACGGTTATTCCGCTCCTAAGAGAAATATGATATGTGTCATCATGCGAAAAGATCTCGTATTCAGATAAAGAATATTCAGAGACTAATACATGATTCTGCCCGAGGTTGTTTGGATTATCCTGGACTTGAGCTGGAATCACGGTTTGGATTGCAGTCACTTCATCTCTCCATCGAGAGAGTCGATTGATGTCGACTCTCATGTCATGAAGTTCTTCCAACACTCGCTGGAGTTCATAAGAGATCAAAAAAGAGGAAGACCCCCTGCCTTGCTTGGCCAAAAGGCTGTTGATATTGTCTGAATTGGCCCTGCTGGCCCTCGAGCTGATACTTCTGTTGCTAAGGCTGCGGGTTCTGATAACCTAGATGGTACTGCTGACGCTGCTGTTACTATTGCTGTTGAGGATGGTAGATGGACCACGATTGTGGTGGACGAGGTCTTGGAGCAGAGTTTAGATCCGATCGGTTGACATGATCCAGATTATACCAGACTCCGTTTATCTCCATGACTTGTGGATGTTCCACGTAAATAGTTTGAGCAGCCTTTGGTTAATCTATCCTCCCCTCTATGCTATCGCCTATGCAAACTAGATATTCGGCCGGCTTGCGGTCTGCTACTTCCACTGTTGATTGAAAATTTCTCGGGATTGATTGGTCTCCGGTTACCAAATATAGTATACATGGTAGCGAAGTGTTGAGGCTTGTCTATCTTTCTTCGGGTTAGGAGTGAGGTTGCTAGCTTTAGGGTACTAGTCCCATGTCTTGCCTTTTTGAGTCGACCAATGTCTGAGCTTATTAGATTAGGGCTTCTAGATCAGGAAGGCAAAAGGGATTAGGCCTAGGGCAATCGTCAGGTCCCTGGAAAGAGTCACGTAGCTCAAGCCCCTCTGCATTCAAACCAGAGCTCTTAGTCAATAGGTGAAGAAGCTGTTATTAACAGGCAGGTAGCCAATTTCATGGGGCGGAAGACAGCTACATGTTCTGAATGCTTCTTTTTGCATGGGAGATATGTGAACCAGCCTATAACTGAAAGTCGGGTGTTGAGGTTCAATCTATATGTCTATCATGCTTTGTCAATCAGTGAGTGACCGTCGTAGTTTTTGTTGGTAACCCCAGACATCCGTCTGTTTGATGGAAGTAGCAGAGGGACCTTTCGCTTCGGGTCAGGCTGCTCCATCAGGTCTTAGCATCCGAGCTCTTAACAGGAATACGGGGTCGGTACTGCAACTTATACAGATCGATTGGGGCAGAGGTAGGTTCTCTTTATGGGTTCCCGAAGGGTGCTCAATCATTCCATAGGAAAAAAATCAAGGAACTGGTCTGGTTTTTCCGGGGATGCGCTGCTTCTATATCTTCGCGGGGCGAGGCATCAGGAGTCATTTCATGGGAGACGTCGACTGTGCTATAGTTGGTTTCTTCTATTTGATGGGAAAAGACTTGATCTCCACCCCAATGGCTCTGTTTCCCTACCCCTTTCCCTTGAATGCAGTGAATTTGGTGTATGGGGTGAAGTCAGGGAAGGTATCTGAATCTTAGATACCCTGTCATCCAGTTCCTCCACCCTGTCATCCAGTTCCTCCATTTGCTTAGGCAATTTAGCCAATTTCTCCATATCAGATGATTTATGGACTTCACCCACCTTCTTATAAATCTGTTCGACCATAGTCAGCTTATGAACTATTATTACAATGTCAGCATTCTGATCGGTCGACATATTATTCACCATCTTCTTAGACCCGGCTATGTAAGCTCGGTTGGTGGTCTGTGCACGGCTGGATTCTGCTAGTCTCTCGAGCACCTTGTAGACAGTGTCCTCGTGGAGTCCCATGTAGCTTCCTTCGCAGGATGCACTCACTAACCCTTGGGTCTCAGGGTTCAGTCTACTGACAAGACTTTGGACCAACATCATTTTGCTTATCCTGTACCCTTGGCATTTTTGGAATAGGTCTATGAACTGTTCCCATGTTTCATGGAATGGCTCGCTCGGGTGTTGGGGTGAAGCTTGTGAGCTTGATCTGCATATGATTAATTCTACTTACTGGGTAGAATTTTTTTAAGAACAGTGTCTTGAAGGTGGCCCACATAATGACCACTTCCCCTAGGTTTTTCATGCAGTAAGCTACCTTATCAGTCAAAGTGAAGGGGACACCTCTCAACCTTATGTAGTCTTGACTAACCCTAGGGTGGAACAGGTTGTCGTAGACTAGCTCAAAGTCACAGAGGAAGGTATATGGCTCATCATGATTATTCCCTCTGAACTTAGGCAACAATGCGAGGAAATGCGGTTTGTGCTTGAACGCATCCTCGAGAGGTATAGGCCTCAACCAATTATAATCTTTGTCTAATTCTAGGAGGTATGTGTCCTCCATCGTAGCTTCTCCTCATTGCAGTTCCTCTATTTGTGCTCTAAGTAGTGTGTTGTGTTGTTCAGCAGCTATTACTCTAGCCAGAAGTGCTCGCAATGGGTCATTGTCATTCTCTTCCTCACCAGGGTTCTTCTTTGGAGGCATCATGACTTCTTCTTCTTCATCTTCTGATGTAAAGAGTTCAGAATTAGGTGCTGAAGGATGTAAATAATTGCCAAGGATAAGGATTTCCTTAGTAGAGGAGTAAAATGAAGGGTTAGTCCGGGATTGACTGAACCCTGAAGGAGGTTGATTGATCTTTAGAAAGAGGATCATTCCAAAACCAAGAGGGGTCGAGAAGAGATACACAATGCAAACTCAAATTAAACTCTCCAATTCACCTACTCAACACTGTTGAAGGCACGCCAGGGCTCGACCGCTTATCTTTTCAATTTTAATTTAGTGATAGAATAATCTTTGCAAAATTAAGCGAGGTTGTTAGGTACCGAAATTATTCACAAAGACTGTCCCAAGTTCATACAATTAGTTGCATCTACTTTCATCCAGTATAGGTGTAAGTGCGTACCGTAAAATTATGGATACTCATTACTTGAGGAAGGAGCCTTACATGGTCTCCTCTAAACCGCCTACTCTGCTAAGGGAAGTCGAACCGTAAAACGGCTACCCGGAGTTCCCTCACTGAAAAGTAGCTAGTTATTTCTAAAAACAGTAGTCTGAATGAAAATTTCAGAGTTTTGGCTCTACCCTAAGTGTGAGATTAGGTCCTTACAAACAATGAGTGGGTTTCTCTCCACCAGACACAAGGATTAATTTTATATTAATTTTATTTACAAACATCTTGATTAGCAGTCCTGATTTCAGATTAAGGTTATCACTTAAGTCTTATCTGAGCACAAAAATATCGCGCCTAATGAGTAGTCCCAATTCCTTTAATTCCTAAGTTGTAAAAACTGATGAGGGAGAATTGAAAAAGTCAATGCAAGCATAAATCAATGATGCATGTTTAAGAAGGAGACTTACAATGATTCCTCACGTTCATCATGTGGGAGGCAATACAATACTAAATGATATGCATAGAGGAAAAACACCCTAGGCGGGTAGTTCTATTAGTAGGAAGAATGGATTTCAATTTTTGGCTAAGTAGAACGATCTATAGTACGTATAATTAATGAAAAATGTGTGGCCTAAAAATTACGAGCACAAGCAAAAATAAATAAGCTATCATATATGTGCCTAATTCCTACACCACTCAAGTTGGGTCCCAACCACACAGAAGGGGTTGAAACAGACCTGAGACACCACTTAGAATTTTAGTCTAAATTATTACAAATTAACAGGGTCCAAGAGAGAGACCCGTGAATATTGCAGAAAATAAACTAACTAACTGTCTCTCTAATAAAAAATAAAAATCACTCTTCTTTGCAGACTCTTGAATTATATCCAAAAATTGCTCCGAGCCATCTACCTAGAGAGAAATTGAGATTAGTATCAGAAGTGAGAGAAAGACACAAAATAAAATGCAGAAAATAAAATGCAAAAGAAAAAGAATGATACAGAAATTATTTTCATAAAATTTAATCACTGAAAATAATTTAGAACCCTAAAAATACGCTATTCCCCAACAACTACGCCATTTGATGAGCTCGAATTTTGCCTCTTTAATAATTGACAATTGTAGTATAGGAGACGATCTTCGATCGATCAAAAGCCACAAATTTTGAATATTGAGGAGAATTACTTGGCAAGTTACCAAGGTCGAACATAGGGAACGGTGATTTTAATTGCGTAGTTTTAAGTTAATTTAAATAATTAATTATCCACAATGTTAATATCTTTGTCGAGAAAATACAATGCAATGAAATGAGATGTGAAGAAAATAAACCGAGAGAATGAAGCACCGGATTTGATATTTCAATTTTTACTCCAAACAATAATAATTAATATCTATGAAATTAAATCACAGATTAAGGGATATTGATTCCAAAAATATATGTATATGAGTGTGAATCCAATCTGCAGGCTAGATAATCAATACTCATCAATTTATCAGGCTTGAATATCAATAATATATACTCAAGGAATTCTAGCCTGCCTCCCCTATAATTTCTTCATTAAATGAATAGATTTTCATAACATAAAAATAATCAGGGAAATGAATTTATTCTTTCTCCTCAATTGAGCCCTTGTGAAATTATCAATTACTACAAGAGGATTAATTAGACCAAATATTCCTCACATTCGATACCTTGTAAATTAGATCAAGAATTCCCTCAGATGAATCTTTTATCACGATACTAATAAGGAATTTAATCTTTAAATTTTTTCCCTTGAATCCCCTGAAGAATAAATCAATAATCTCCTTGATAGCACATTTGTCAAAAATAAGTCTGCATGATTAGAATAGATCCTCAAAGAATAATTACCAATAAAATTCTTTAGGTCAGTTCATAAAACAACAAAATGATAGAGCATTCAACAAGCTTCAAAATGACATTTTAAGCGCTAAAATCGGAGTTCAGATGATGAAGATATGCTTAAATGAAGTTGAGGTACTAAAATGCAATAAAAATAAGAGTTTTTATCTCAAAAGAGTACTTGGGGGCTTATTTGCAATTTCTCTAAGTCGAGGGGCACCTCTGTAGTTTTCCTGCATCGGGGGTATTTCTGCAAATTTAAAGAGTCACGAGGGTGCAGCGCACATAGCCCAAGTCGCCACATGCAACACACATGCAAGAGATGTTGGTAGGACTTCCTTGCGAAGTTGGAGAAGCACAGGGTCTTGGGTGCATTGTTTCCCTGCCCGCACGCACATGGCTCGTGAGGCTAAGGTTCGAATGGAGCCTCGGGTGTGCCAGCAGAGGCTTGATGTTCCGAGCCTAGGTGGCGAATGGTGGACGCTCGGTGGAGGTTCGATTGACCTGGCTTCGAGGCTGGGGTCGAAGCTCGGGGGGGGGGGGGGGACGTACCGTGGCGCTATTCGTTGGATCCCCCGATCCAACGGCTGGCGGTCTGTGAAGCAGGAAGACGTCCGAGGGTGTAGATAAAGGTGGTGGCGGTGTGCGACAGGTGGATGTGGGTCCCTTGCTCATCGACAGATGACGGAGTGAGGGAGGCTGTGGCAGTCGAAGGCGAGTAGAGGTGACCTGCTGTGAATGGCAGCCTGAAGACGACGAGCGGAGAGAGCTACCGCGATCACGATTCCATGGCAGGCTGCGACAGTGGCAGGTGGTGAAGGCGAACATGAAGAAGAGGTGAAGTGCGGGAGGGTGTGGTCTGGCAGAGCTAATGACGAGGACTAGACCTATAGGGTTAACCACAACAAAGGTAAAATAGGAGGTGGAAGAAGTTCTACTCAGAGGTGACTGAGCGAAAGCCCTGACCTTTGCGAGGTCAGAGGTTTGACGAGGTGAAGGGGAACAACGAAGAAAGGTGGTGAGATCGTTGGACGTGAAGAAGAAGTGAATGTGATGGTGTGTGACCAGGGTGGATGAGGAAAGTAAGAAGAAGAAGACGAAGAAGAGGTAGAAGAGGGGAAATACTTGCGACAGGATGAAGGGACGCACGTGGATGCTGGAGCATGATACAATAGCTATCGTCGCTCAAAGTCACCGACGTGCGATGAGCTTGGCGGTGACGGTGCGGAGAAGCTACAAGGGCGGAGGCCCTCGGATCACCCCCCCTGCATTTCGTCTTTGCCCGGAGGTGGAGCTCGCCATCTGTTGTCATCAGAAGGAGAGGTCGAGGCTGGAGATGTAAGGTAGAAGTTGGTGGATACTAGGGAATGAAGGCGATGGCTTAGGATTTATAGGGGACAACGGTAATGCCAACGAGGTGCGTTACATGTAGGGTGTTGCACAACGAAGGAGTAATGATGGCAGCCGCAATGACCGGAGGAGAAGTTGCAGGAGGGCGATGCGCACAACGGTTGGAAGGGTGTGAAAGGATAATCACGTGTTGCGCACGTGAGCGCGATGGGGACGAAGACACTGCGTAGCACGTGCGACGGAGAAATAGAGGTGGGGAACGGGTCACGTGTGTTGCACGTGACTGAAAAATGGGAAGAGAGGGAAAGAGTCGGGGTGCCATGTGGCATGCCAAGGGACTACCACGTGTCACCCCCAAAAAATTCAAAATAAAAAGAGAAACAAAATAGAAAAGAAATAGAAGGAACCTCAGATCAAGAAATTCCTTCGTGAAATTGTTTGTCTCGACGAGATCTATAACTTTCATGAAGGAACCGGGAGCCAAAGAGGTCAACTGTAAAAAGTGGTATTTTGGTGATTCTCCATGTGTATAGAAAACCAGCTTTTTGGGATTTTGTAATTTTTTTAATTTTAAATGAGGATAAAATTGAAGAAAAAATACAATAAAATAAAATATATTTAATTACAGATTAATTTATTTTTTGGATTTTTAATAAATAAGAAAATAGGGAAATAAAATAGGAGTACGAAATAAGAGATTTTTGTATAAACTCACAAAGGTCACTCAGACACAGTCAGTTTCTTTGATTTCAATTTTAATTTGGATTTGGATTTTTATGCCACTTGATAAAACTTTCATCAAAGAATACAATGAAAAAGAAATAAAATAAAATGGGTTATTCTGCACATAAAACTTAGGTCAAAAATAGCAAAAAAGGTAAAATGTACAAAAAGAGATCCAAAACCCAACTTTCTCATATGATCTCCGAATTTTACGAAATTGGTCTTGTTTTGAAGGTATTTGAAAATGGAGTAATTTAAAAGTTAGACCATAATCATGTACTGTATGAGGAAGATATGCTTGTTTTAGTCCGTCTGATGTGATATTAGGTTTTGGGTTTATTTGTCACTTATTTGAGTTAATAATTTTTTGTATTTTTTTATTATTGTTAGTAATTTCTACACAATGGAAGAGGTCTAAGTTAATCAGAGTTAGGATGAATTAATTAAAAATAGGGAAAATTAACAGCTTTTAGGTCAATCTACACTTAGATTTTTGATTCCTTATTTTTGCAATTATGCATGATGAAATGTGAACATTATTTACACATGTATGAATGCTAGTGATGTTGTATTAATGATTAAATGCATATGAATTTTGGAGAACAGAGCCTAATTGACTAATTTTAGCATGTTGAATCCGAGATTCATCATTCAACAATTTCCATGTAAAATGACTTGTTTGCTTGATATGAAAGTTTAGATAAATTAAAATTATTTTAAAATTCTTAAATTTCTGAGTGATTAATATATAGTATAATACACGTTCGAAAGATCGATAAAATATTTCAGTACATTTTGTACCAATTATGTTGTCTCGAATTTGAATGGTGATGGTGTCTAGTCCTGGATTTGAAAATGGGTTACGTAACTAGCACCATGCACCACATTTACCGTGGAAGTACTCCTTGTTATCATAATCTGTACGACCTGGCCTGATCTGTTTCAAAGAATGGTGGCATGAAAAGTTTATATGTACTTTTAACAACTAAATTGGAATAATAAAATGTAGTAAGTGAAGGTGTATACTATATAGTAATATTAAGAAAGAATTATTTGTTGGTTGCATTGGATTGATGATTGATGTAATGTGATTAAATTAGTTTAATCCAATTAAAATATATAGTCTATTAGTAATAAGACTTGAATTGCCTTGGAAGTATTATTCCTAAGAAATTAATTTAAAATGATCAATCTTAATTTAAACAAGATATAGAAGATCATAAGATGGCATCCATGGTCTCTAGTAGAGGCGAAGGGTTCAGTCACCATGGATTGTACGACAGAGACACTGATGTGAAGTTATACCTCCTATGTACATGCACACATTGATGGATCTTTTTTCTTCTTGAAAGAGACAAGTTGTACGCATAGTGACCCAATATTGTTCCTCTTATAATTGTTGTAGTATTGGATTGCACATAGCGATTTCTATTCTTGTTGACGGTTGGTTCAATTGACAATGAGTCAACATCACCTTAGAAGTGGTGGACTGGAGTGTCAAAGACTTACTTGGGAAATGTAAGTTGGACTTGCGAGACAAAATGAGTTCCAACTTCCTTCACCTAACTTACATTTTCTCATACTATTGGGTTGTAACAAAGGTGTAAGGGAGATCCCAGATCTTGCTAGAGATATAATGTAAGTATATTTCTTGTTTTAAAAGTTAAAAAGGGAATGGTATTTCAAAGTATTAAAAAGTAAGACGACTTTGATTTAAAACTCCTTAATCAAAGAATTAAAATATAAATATAAATAATTTTATATGTTCTAACAAGTGCATTTTCTATATGAAATCCATGAACCCACTCAATAATATTTTAGAAGTCAACCAGTTGACCAGGCCAAACTATTTGGACTGACTTTTAAATTTGGAGTTTGTTCTCTCTACAGAGCATATCATTTATGTGCTGACCAAGAACTAGCATGAGAACCCTATGTAAGTTGAAGAATTAAAATTTAATGGAAAAAATTATGAAGATTACTCATTAGCTCGATGTTATGTATTGGGCTCTCTATCCAATGTGCTTCATAAGTAACAAGTAGACATGAAGGGTGGCCATATAACGTTGAATCTGAAAGAGATATTCAATGGCGTGAACCGCATAAAACATTACAACCCACTAAAAGATCCGATTCGTTGTAAGATGCATGAACGGGTCTTAGATAAAGAACATATAATCAAATTGTTTGGTTACGTTTATGAGCTGGAGAACCTTGGGGAACCGATGGATGAAGATATGCAGTCTGACTTCATTACGTTGTCTCTGCCTAAGTCTTTCAACAACTTTGTGGTATCTTACCACATGAATAAACTTAGTTGACAAATGCTTGGCTCATACATTCATTGAAGTCTACTGAGGACGTCATGAAGAAGGAGATGTTATGAAAGTGAGCCCAGGGCAAACCATTTTTACAATAAATGTTATTGTAATATTTTATATATCAATAAAAGTTATTTTCTCTCCGTATCTGAGATTAATAAATGATTGCATTTATAAGGTCGCTTTGTACGATTAGGGTTATGTACAATGACCATCTTGATAATCATACAGTTGTTGACTTAATGGTTGGATCATAGAGGTTGGTGCTGAGATGATAGCTAAAGAGTTAGACTGAGGAATCATCTAGCACTACCAAATGATTGTCAAGAAAGGATATCTAGCCTGATAAGCCATCCTTCAAAGGCTGATATGATCAACCTCTTGAAGCAGGTCCTCTACATAGGAATAGAGATTCAGAGGTGTCATATAAGTTAGGTCAAGGAGTTGACTTATCGAGATCGAGATAACCAATAACTATATCGTATACTGTTACAATACTGGCATGTATCCTCAAACCGAAGATAGATGTGTTACTATATGTCTGAGTATGTACATTAGGCAGACCGTTAGGTTAATGACCTAACCAAGATCTATAAACCGATGAACTGGTGTGCATACAAGGGCATGTGAGTAATACAATCTCTCAAAGGGATCATACATGTTCACTACTGAATCGGAATACATGAGCTCACTCATGAGATATTAGGACCAACCAAATTCCATCTATGGTCGTCTTACTTTAGAAGCTTGACAAAATTTGTAGGTATTATATATGTTTTTGGAAACCATATGATCAATATGAACTCCCAATGATCGAATGAGAACTTAATGATAAAACCCTAAAGAAGACTGCTCAAATATGATCAGAACTTTAGATTTATTCTAGGTCTTCATGTATGTAGGATGTACGAGTATTGTGAATACTCAAGGGTGATGTGATCATAATTGATTGCATAACCATGACACTTCTATTCTAAGGGAGTGATGAAATAGGTTTGGATTTTAGTGACTCCCTTTAGTAGACTAGTTATCTATTCTTAGTCCAAATGTTGGACATTCATCTGAACGTGATTCAGATGCAATGATAAGATTAGATATTCTGTATGACTTGATCAAACATCTCTAAGCGGTCTTTTAGATCTGGTTATGAGATTAAATCTCAGTATTCGAGGTCACTATACATGGAATATACAATCACCATGCCCTTATCTTCTAGTATCCGCGAAGATGGCGCATTGTTCTTGAAAGAGTTCAAGAATAATTCCATTATTGATAATACTTGAGCATTGAAAATTGATAATCAAATTGGATTTAATTATCATTAATAATGTGGATATGATTCACAATGTTTGGACACATGTAGAGAGTCATCTAAGATAACTAAATTAGATTTAATTATCATAATCAAGATTAATGTGTATAGCATTGTCCACAATAATAATAAATATTGTGCGTGTGATTCATAATATCATAGAGAGATTTAATTGTAAATAATATTTATAATTTATAAGTTAATGTGAATTAGATTCACATTATACAATTAAATATGAACTAGATTCACATTGAAGAATTAAATGTAAATGTGATTTGCATTTAATATTGAGGGGTTGAATATGATTCATAATTAATAATGGTATGATTAAAGTTATCACAAAATAATTTGGAAATCAGTGGGGATTGAGATCTCACTAATTAGAAATGAAGTGGAGAGCACTCCACTCCATATTAGGAGTAGACGACCATGCTGAAAGCACCATATGGCCATCCACCTCCTATATGGAAAGGAGGTTCTCTCTTTCCTATTTTTACTACATGTTAATTGATTTTAATTGAAATAAATTTCTTGAAGAATTTCACCAATTTATTTTTATTTAAACTTAATTTTAATATTGTAAAAAATTGCAACAATATCTTTACCATTGATTTTAATTAGGAGTGCTTCTCCACCATCCAATTTACTATAAATGAAAGGCTAACACTAGCTCTTTCTCTTACACAACAATTAAGTTGAAGCAATAACTCTCTCTCTCTCTCTCTCTCCATGTGTGCTCACTCTCTCAACTCTTTGTGATCGTCCACCTAGGGTTTTGTTAAGAGCTCCATCGTCATTGTGTTGCGGTTGTGCTGCCGGACTTGTTGCTCGCGGATCTCTATCTTCTTCGGTGCCTCGTGCTCATGAATGAGATAAAGGATTTCATGAGACAAAATTACCAAGTTCTTCTAATTGGATCATTGCTTCGGATTGTGGGAAGCGTGTGTCTCATCCATGCACCCACAAGTCCTATCTACATCGAATCGGACTTGAGACACGAGGTCTCCTCACTTAGAGACTCATGGATCGCGATCACGATTCAAAGAGGTATCCCTAATACTCGTGTGTGTGATCTTGATTAAACGACATTGAAATTGTTCTCATGTCATATGGTTTCATCAAAAAAATTTAATTTCCACCGCTCCTTACGACTAGTATGACTAGTCAACCTAGATCGCATACGATGCGATCTCCATGCTTCCATGATGCACGAGGCATTCACCCTCACCTTCAGGATAATCCTACATGCAGTGAAATAGTTACACATGTCAAAGGGAAGCACGATCGGAAGCATGAGTCTCGAAAGGGTCTGATCCTGATGAATACCCATTCATTCACCATTATTCTTTAATATTGGCTTTAAATCCCTAGTAAAATACATGTAAATCCACTAACTTGCGTGAATTAACATCAGTCTATAAATAGTATATTAATACTATAATTTAAACCCAAGATAAAAGAATAAAAGAAAGATAAATAAAGGAGGTAGTTATGATTCTGATTGACCCTAAGCGCTGATACCAAGTTAAGTGTTGAATAGATTGACCGTGAATAAAGTATGGAGGAGATAGGGTAAAATGATATACAGAAATACAAGAAAACCCTAGGAAACTTAAGTATAATATACTGTGCAAATATCTAATACTTTTAGTATTTTATTTATCAGCATACATACTTCAAATAATAACGTGTTCAATATCAAACTTGTACATAATAATATTAGGAAATAATAAAAATCTTGGCAAAAATAAATCATGTACATAACACTGAGTACACCGGTTTGAAAAAAAATGCAAAGAAAAATTCATTGATCAATATCTTCTCCATATGAATTTAAAATGAACCAAATCCATTTTATTTCAAATTGAATTATCTATAAAATGAAGGTGCTTTCATTTGAATAGGAGTTGAGATACAAAAGTCATCTAATTAGGGTATTTGGGTACTTGTATATCTACATAATAAGCCAATGTAATTTATTGTGTATATTCTTAGTCTCTTTTTAAATCACGATACATATTATATAACATTCACAAAAAATAAAATAAAAATTAAAAGCACTCAAAAATATCAAAAAAATAAAAATAAATAAGAAATCCTAAAAAATAGGTATAACATACATATGTTGTAAATATATGTATTTATCTGTACATATAAATAAAATCATAAAAATTCCATAAAAATATATAAAGATGTATTACATAATGTTGTAAGCAAATAAATTATTTAAATATGGGAATATATATAATAAAATAAATATGTAAATACATAGTATATCAGTATAAATACTTGTAAATAATAATACATAAATATTACATACTGAATAAGGTTATGGAAATAATTAAAAATAACTAGAATATTGTATAGAAAATAATGCACATTTTAATGTTTTGCATTTGTTTAAATAAAATCAATTGCTATTTTATTTAGATTTATCTTTTATTTCTATTTTTCTCTTGTCATTTAGTGGCCGACGTAGACCAATGGCAACACATGTAATGTTGACCCTAAGTCAACATCTACTCCCTCGTCCCTGACCTGTCAGAGTTGGGTAGCCGCCCAGCTTCTCCATTTTCTCGTGCCTCGTCTAGTCATCATTTTGGCCCCCGTCCTTCTCGAAAATGTTCGCATGACCACCCTCCATCACGACCTATCCCTATATCTCAACAACCTCCCTCGATTTGTGTGACAACCCTAAGTCAAACTCACACTTTTGTCTCTACTATAAAAACTTTATCTTTGAGCTCCAACGAACCCTAATCCATCTCGAGCCACCATAGCTCCGGAAACCCTAGCTAGAGTGATCTTCTTCATGACATGATGGAGATCCCCTTGGTTCACAGTGAGGAAAAGGTCAGAGTGGTGTGATTCCTATCTTAGGATGTTCTTCTCCAATGAAGGTACGCTTCCCGGTGTATATTAGTTGATGCATAGTGTAGCTTAGTGATTTAACTTCGCATTTCAATTCCTAGTGTAGTTCTATCATTTATTTCCAAGTATTTCATCTTTGTTTAGCAAAAATCCAAAAATTCTAGTACATCAGAGCACTAGGCTCCAACCTCTATTCTACCTTAGTCTGACCATGTTCCGACTCGCTGACCACCTCACCACGTTCCCCTTATCTTCTACACCTTCCCGATCATCTGGACCACCTCGGTCTTGCACATATCGAGTCCATCGTCCCCTTCTTGCACCATACGTCGAAGATGCTTCGTCCTACGTCATTCTCGATTTATTTCGCTCAATAAGTAGTTGAGGAGCATCTCCCTTAAGCTGTGTTGCTTTTCATGTAGGTACTAAGTGAGGAGAACCCCATCTAGGACAGATTCGGGTTCAACACTTCACATTCTGACAACCCGAGCAAGAACAAAGCTTTAGGACCCTTCCAATGAGGCCAGGACCCCATTGAGGCAACCAACCGATGCATAGGAGCTCTAGCTACCTCTTGAGCCCTCTTAGAGCTCGAGAGGTGGAGAGAGCATCAAGTTTAGGCTGGAGAGAGGAGCCCTCACACCTAGTTCATCCTTGTTCGTCATGTAGAACATGGACCATCCGATGAGAAGCACCCTCCAGGTGTAACAACCACCATTAGATTTTGAAGAACCACAATCGCTTGATCTAGCTCCTATATGATCACCATCATTAGATCCGAAGAACTAGTACCTAATCGTGACTACTCATTGCTTAAGTGGGTGCGCTACAACGTTAGATCTGCGCTTCAAGGGTATAATTGCTCAGACCCCTCCACCTTTTATCTTTGATTTTTAGTCCTGTAAACATTAAAGTATGTGTGATACTTGCTAGATATTTTGCATTATGGATTGTTTGGTTTATTGTTGTTACGTTTGAGTCCTTGTCAGTGCACCTCACATGCCATCCCATGTGAGGCATGTTTTTGGATATTTGTGGGCTTTGCCCTATCGTTCTTGGTCCTATTATTGAATGAATAGAAGTTTTTCTTTAATTGCATATAGGTCCCTGACAAGCATGAATTACATTGCATTTTTAATTAAAAATATTGCATGATTGATCCTTGACTTTTTTTTGAATGTTAATAAGTGCATGAAATGTTTCTAAAAATTACATTTAGGTTCCTATTCTGTTAAATTAAATTGTTTAGTTATATATTTTTTATATGCATTTCATTGAAAATGATAGGAAAATTAGTGTAGATTGATCTACCACTCATAGTTTTCATGGGGCATTTAAAATAATTTTCCTATTTAGAAAATTTCAAAAAAGCACAATTTCCATGTTTGTACTTGTAAAATCCATAAAAATCGACCTAGCCATCCAAAAGTTCCCAACAAATTATATTAGTTAATTATATTTTTTAATCACATATCTAAAAATAACTAAAAAATACAAAATTTAAAACTTAAAAACCATAAAAACTTTATAAAAATCGTAAAAATTCTAAAAAAATCCAAAAAATGTGTTTTCAGTTCTTAAATTTTCCTTTTTTCATATAGCTTATTTAACAAATATTTAGGGTTGACTGTGGACTTACAAACATTTTTAAAATCCGAAACAACTCTTTTTGTATTTTTTCATGTTTTTATTTATTTATCACTTTAAAGATCTATAAAAATATAAAATTATCACAAAAATCCTTAAAAACATTAAAAATATTAAAAACACAAAAATACTACATCTTAAAAGAAATTTATCCCTCGCTTACTAATATTAGTATATAGTTTGTTTTAAAAATTTGAAACACCTAAAAATTTACAAAAATTAAAACATTTTAAAATTTTAAAATATATAACATCTTTAAAAACCTAAAAAAATTGCTTATAGATTAAACCCCCAAAAACATTGAAAACAAAATGCATAAAAGTAGAAAAAATATAAAAAATCTAAAATCTTTATTTATTAGAAATAATTTATAAATAAAAACTTATCCCGACTTGCTCCTAATGTTCGACACTTTTCCATACTTGCACCTATACACCTGTTTGATGAGTTATAATAATCTTTGGCTCACACGTTTTTGATATACATATATTGTGGGTTGATTGTTGTTTGATTGAGTCTAACTTGGTCGCACAACGACATCGTCTAGCTTGTTAGACATATTTAACTCGATCATTCTCGGTTCAACAAATAGCGCTGTTATCGGGGATTTTTATCGGCTTAGCATATTCGGTTCTAACTACACTATTCATTCACTCTATTCTTTTCCTAAGAGCTGTTTCCTTTGAAGTTACCGATTCCTGGCTTAGTTTTCTACTATATTCTCCTAGTAGCAGACAACCACTTGATTGTTTATTCGGGTGTTTTGATTTTCACTGTTGACTTCGTTGTTGTTCTCACATTGATAAAGCACTGAGAGTACGACATTCTCTTTACGTATGTCGTCTAGAACCATGATACAACATTGTCCTAGACTTTGCGCTCAGCTAGGGGCATAAACTCTAGCGCTTGTTGAGAGGCACCTCAACATTGCCGATGAATATGTGATTCATCACTCTAAAAGTTGAAAATAGAGCTTTGTTCCTGAGTTATTAGCTGCATATCTCCACTTATATTGCATAATTAGCATTCATGCATGTGTAAATAATATGTTCATTTTAGCATTCATATTTACATTAAATAAGGAGCCAATTCACATGTAAATATTCACCCGTATATTAGCCAAATTCACCTATATATATATTTTAAAATAACTCCAAATCCAATAAAATCAACTCTATTGTGTACATATTACTAACACTAATAAAGGAAAAATATCAAAAATACTAACTTATAAAATTTTCCAATAAAACCCGAGCCCTAGTTTGAGATTAAGAATCTTAAAATGCGTATATCTCTCTCATACAATGTCGGATTTAGGTCATACTCACTTTTAGAGTAATATACATTCAAAGACCTTCAAAACAAGACCGATTTCATAAAAATCGGAGATTGTATGTGAAACTTGGGTTTTAGGCCCCTATTGTATATTATACATATTGACCAAATTACCCTTTATATTATTATTTTATTTTCTTAATTTTTAAAAATCCAAAAAAATAGATTAAGTTGTAAATATTTCTTTCTTATTTTCTCTATTTTATTTTGATCTTTTTCTTATTTAAAAATGAAAAAAATATGCAAAAGATAAAAATACGGTATTTTATATCTATAAGGTACCCCCAAAAATACGTTTTTGTACAGATGATCTCTTTTGATTTTTGGTCCTTCATGAAATCTGTAGATCCCTTCGAGACGAGCAATTTCATGTTGACACTTTTTGATTTGACTCCGTTTGTTATTTCTTTTTTATTTTTATTTATATTTAAGTCGTAATTTTCTGGGAGCGACACGTGGTAGCTCTTGGAGCCGCCACATTTCACCTCATTTTTTATTTTTTTCATTATTTTATTTATTTATTTATTATTATTATTATTTTATAATTAATTAATTTTTTTAGTTTCTTTTTAATTCAATTTTTATTTTTCTCTTAAATTTTATTTTCTTTTCTCTTCATTATATTTTAGTAGCCTACTTATTATATTTATTTTTTTTATTTTTTTTATTTTTATTTTTTCTCCCTTTACTTGTTCCTCACTCCATGTCTCCATCACTCCTCCATTTTCTCCCCCTTTTTTCTAACTCCCCTCCTCCTTTTTGTTCCCTTCTCCTCTTCATTCATCTCCATCCGTTGTTTCGAGAGAAGAGAGGTCGAGCGCCTTTAACCTTCAGGTGACAGTTGTAGGATACAAGTCGAGCGATGACAACCTCAAAGGCGGGATACGCAGCACCACCGTTGCCGTGTCGTGAGCTTCCAATCAGGCTCACTTAGCTTCGCGGTGCATATGCCACGACAAGAGTCCATTATAACATCTCCACATCCTCGATGAACTCTCAGGAATGTTATCACACTCCTTTTCCTTAATTTTTTATTTTATCTAACATTTGTTTTTCTTATTGTTAAATACCACATTAACACAACCACATCAACATAACACCATCATCACCATACCCAATCACATCTCTTACCTCTTACATTTTTATTCCCGTATAAAAAGATTCAAAAAAAAAGAGCAGGGTAGTAGCAGCCGCTGCCCCCCTTCTTCCACGAGCGGACGATGCCATCTGTCGCCTCCTGCCCCGCGCCCCCGTGTCCCCTCCTTGCCTCTAGCGTCATCTCCAGCCGCTGCATCGCCCTCTGTGCCACGCCGCCACCCGTTGCACCTGGCAGCAGTAGGCAGCCCCTCTACCTTCCCCCATCACAACAACAGCAGCTACTCTCCGTGTCGCATCTGCAATTGCAGCCCGCACACGGCCTACGTGCTGATCTACCTTCCACTGTGTCTGTGCTCCGCTACCCAGTCTCCAGCTAGTCACTACCGTCCATGACCTGCGTCCCCTGCCCACGCCCTCCACCGCGGTCCTCCTCTAGGTCGTCGGAAAGTAGCCCCTTAGCCCTGTACCGCCTTATAGCCGCTCCAGCCTCTCGACACACGGCCTCCTCGCCGCATCCTCGTGCGCCGCCTGCGCGCGTGGTTCCCACGCCCTCAACAAGCAGCCCCAAAATAGCCCCCAGCTACACCACAGCCGCACGGTCTCCTATCCCCCAGCCGCACCGCTGCTCGCGCCCTCCAGCTTGCCCCTACGCCCTCGCAGCAGTCGCTGCACCTCCAACCATGCCGCACCACCCCCAGCTATGTCTCTTGTCGTCTCCGTCGCCCGCACGACCCCCAACTCCAGCCACACACCTACGAGAGGCCACCGCAACCGTCCATCCCCTCTTGCATGAGCCCGCTGCTCCCTGACGCCCTAATCACCTCCATATCGTGGGTTTCATTCTTGAACCCACGTAAGGTCATTTTATTTTATTTTTTATTTTTATTTTTTTGGAACAATTGCATTTTCTTCCCTTTATGTTTTTGAGATTTCAAAAGTACCCTTAGGCATATTTTATTTCATTGCATAGTAATTTTTATATTGCAAAGATGCCCCTGACTTTGAGCATGAAATTTGACATCCATTTAGCATCATTTTCTAATTCTAAAATTGCATATTGTAGAACATTTAATAATCTACATTTTGTAATTTAATTAGATTTTTGTGAGTGTTGGCTAATTAATTAAAATTGTTTTGATAAAAATTGTATATTTTACCCAATTTGTATTTAACGGAAGATTGCTCCAAAAATGTGAAAAAATTGGAAATGATGCCTTGAAATGTGATTTATTTTAAATTTAAATTTCATAGCAAATGGAGATGTCTTGTGCATAATATAAATTGTTGAGTGAATTCTGTAATTGATTTTTAATTAAATCCACAAATATTATTTTGAGAAATTTCAAGTCTCTTGGATTTCTCATTGAAATATCTATTTGAGATAAATGGATTTCTGAATTGATTTTATGGATTTATTAGAAATTAAATACTCACAATCACTCTATTTTTAGTAAAAAACATAAAAAATTTATATATTCTTGAAAAATTCTAAAAATATTATGTAGCTTTATTTCATCACTTTTAACTTCCAGTACAATTTTCATATTTTTTGCAGTCTGTTTGCATGAAAATTTTCATAAAACCCCCTAAAAAGTTTGTATTTTTCATCGTTGCATCTTAAGTCCAAATATTAAAAAAATGCATTTTGCATTCATCATTGAATTAGGTTTTCATGAAAAATAAAATTTGGCTAAATTGCATTGATTTCACATTAAATTAATTTGGCTAAGTTGTGTGTTTTCTTAATAACCTAATTCATCCGCATTTTTGTATCAAATTTATTTCGCTTAAATAAATTACCAAAAAAATCTACTTGGAAAATCGTGAGCTAATTCATCTGATTTGATCTGACGTTGTTCCTTTACCTCCTTGTGTCGACCCTAGGGCTTGCCCAGGTTAAAAATATATAAAACCGCACATCAGTTAATTCGTTGATTCATCGATTTGTGTGGTTAATTTTTTATCAATCCTGATTGCCCGACTACAACAAATTTAACACACATTATTAATTAGGGCATTTCATCGGGTTCGTCAAATGGCGCCGTTGCCGGAGAGGCACACAACTTAGGATCATTTTAGAAAAATTAGATTAAGGTTTTCCATTCAATCGGGTAGTCTGACCCCCGAACCATCCTGTAATTATTTCAATTTTCAATTATTTTTATTTATTTTTTATCTATTTTTGCATATCTGTCTCAGACATAATTTTTATCTTTTTGTGCGAGGGCCCGGTGGACTTGGATCGGCTTTCTTGAAGTCGATGCATCTCGAAGTGCATTGAAGGGCGGTGATTCGTGGAGCGAGCCGACTGTTGAGGCATCAAGAAGAAATTATTGGAGAAGAGAGATTTTAATTTTTGAAAAAAATTAACTTGTAATAATTTCATATTTACAACGGATTCCGTTTGGAATCTCGCTTGTGTATCCAGATCCTGGACATTGGACCCTTCGTGGTCATGTGGTTTGCTTGACGTAGACTATGACTTGCACTCGTGGCTCTCAGAGCAAATTTGTTTACTTGTGCTTGTAGTCTATAGGACCACACATCCCACTTAACGAGACACACTTAGACTGCAGAGCTATTAGCCAAAATTAAATTGTTCATCACTCGCTAATAGAACTGCTTGTCTAGGAACGGTTTTCTCGCTTGCATTCCATCTAAGATAAAACTTTCAATTCAGTTGTGCATCTTGCATTGTAGAGAGCTGGAAGCACTGTAAGTCTTCTTACTCAAGCATCCATAATCGTTTTCTCGATCGCATCGGCTTTTTCCGATTCCCTCTCTCGATTTTTATAACTTAGGATAAAGGAATTGGGACTAGATAGTAGATGCGATCGCTTGTGTGGATTAACTACAATGACAACTACTCTCTAAAATCGAGACTTCTAATTGAATTGGACAAAAAAAAGACTAAAATTAACCATTATTTGCGGGAGAGCAACCCCCTCGTTGTCTGATTTACTTGCAAGTGAGAGAGAGACATCACTAGGGTAGAGTGAAAGCCAGGATTTTCATATAGACTGCTGGTTCAAAAGGATTAGCCACTTTTTTAGTGAGGATCTATGGTTAACTGGTAAACGACCCGGATTTCCTTAGCAGAGTGGGAGGTTTAGAGGACGCCTCATAAGGCTTTGTACTCAAGAAACGGGTAGCCGTATTTATACAGTTCGTACTTACTCCTATACTAGCTGAAAGTGGGTTTCATAAGTATCAGGACAGACTGTAGGGAAGTACATGCACCTAACATCTTGTTAATCTATCAAGAATTGCATTTATCACCAACTAAAATTGACAAGATAATTCGACCAAACCTTTACGTCCCTCACGTGTTGAGTTGGTGAAATTGGGGTTTGCTCTTGCATTTGTTTGTGTCTGTCTATATATGTTATCCTGTGTACTTACACATTTTCTACCTTGATTTGCTTACATTCATCTATTCCTCTTCAAGAAGTCAGGATATTGGTCATCATATCCAGGTCACTCCTCTTCAACAATAATCCAATCATTTTCACCTTCTTGTTCCTCCTCATACCCCCATCTAGACCGTCAAGTCAGAACTTCAACTGACTCCCCCACTTCTTCGCATTTCTCACCTACCCCAGCTTCTTACACCCCTGACCCACTTCCAACTTGGACTAATTCACCTCATAGTCGGTCGCTTGCTGGAATCAATGAACAAATCGAAGAGCAAGCCACTACTGAGATAAATTATTAGCAGAATTATGAGCCCCCGCAGACCTCATTCTCATCTCAAGTTGGGACAAGACATCCATTCACATATACACATCCCGACATGAACTTAGGGAATAACATGGTCGATCGAACAAATCAAATGGAGAGGCCTGCACCATATGATCATCCTAACTTGATTGAGCCTAGTTCTCAAGCCCACATTGACTAGCCTTCATACCCCACATCCAGAGAGCCTACATATGCACGAGCTTAGACTAATGAGCTATACGTACAAACCCCTAGTTCATTGACTCCATTATTCTAGGCTTCAACCAATATCTTCCATTTGGATGGTCCATACTCGACCCAGTATTACATGCCAAAGTCTAGGCATGTTTAATATGAGACTTCAAGATCTCAACAGTATCCTCCGAGTAGACAAACTACTTCAATGATTTGTTATGAGGGCTCTTTGGAGGATAACAATTCTAGGGTTGTGAAGAGATATGAATTTATCGAGGATAAATGTAGAAATGTCATCGACTGAATCATTTCAATTTATTCCAGCTCAGGTATGGAAGTGGATAATGGATTAAGAGGATTCAATGTTGAAAACTTAGAGGATACAAGGAAACATACACACTCTATACAATTGGAATCCATTCTACCTAGCTCTTCTACTAACCACTTGCCTTCCAATCTAGAGTCTGTGCATCTTCCACTCCTTCTCCTATAAAAAAACAACAAAACATTGAAAATCTCAAAAAGACAAAAATAATGAAAAATTAGAAAACTTTATAAAAAATAGAAAATGAAAAAGACTTAAAAAAATTGGATTCTGCCCTAAGGGAAGCACTCGATGAAGAATTGATTTTTAAACTTCCCTTAATAAAGGCCATAGATCACTTCCCTGACCTCAAACAATCTGTGAGAAGTAAATTGATGACCAAGAGATCGAGCAATAAGAGGACAAGGACTGAGAGACACATAATGTCTATGGCCACCTCCTTGGTGAAGGGGAGAAAGACCAAGAGCCGCATAGTGAATGATTGCGTAGGGTTGATTGTGAAATCAAAGACTCTACCTTTACCCATGCTAGAATCGATGATGAATCACTGATAAATATCCTCCTGACCTCTGTGTTTGACAAGCTCAAACTCAGGCTCAGAAAGTCGAGAGAGATCGTTCAGCTGACAGATCGATCTATAAAATGGCCGAGTGGAACCATTTCAGTCATCATTACTTTCTAAAGTGCTCTACTCCAGGTAGATTTCATTATCATTGACATTGAGCACTGAGGAGAGTTTACCCAGTCTCCTATTATTCTCGAGAAGCCGTTCTTAGCCTCGGCTAAGGCGACTATAGATTGTAAGACTCGGGAGATCGATTTCACAGCATTGGGAGCACTCCGGCTGCACACATTCTTAGACACACTCTACTCTAAAGCAACCAACAGAGCTGCTGACAGTTGTGACCATCGAGAGGTAGATGAGTCCCACCTCTCTGTTACACCTGAGATATCTGTTGTCCAGCCGACCATTGGATCAGAGACTCTCCACACATAATTGACTCCCACTGCTTGCATCACTCCTAAAGCCAAGCCTACTGAGATCGCTAGCACCTCCCCAAGACGTGTGATGACCCTTCAGGAATATTACAATCCATATGGTGACTCGTTTGATGAGGAACCCATGGTCAGTACCACAACACATCCCGGACCTTCAAAGGGGACAATCAAGACTGAATTGACCCCAACAAAAAATACGGTTGCTCCTTCCTCTAGTCGATTATCCAGTGAGAGGAAGTCGTGAATTGATTCCTCGAGGTGTTCCCCCTAACCCCTCAAGGCACATCACTCTCCTCTCCCTCT
The DNA here is from genome assembly GCA_037367405.1 of Ottelia alismoides. Lineage (NCBI taxonomy): Eukaryota > Viridiplantae > Streptophyta > Magnoliopsida > Alismatales > Hydrocharitaceae > Ottelia > Ottelia alismoides. The sequence continues at coordinate 447,853 of JAZKJV010001838.1, read as the reverse complement.
CAATGATTCAGGTTCTAGAAAACCTACTAAGAAAGTTTCCTTCAACATACCAGAGAAGGAATTTTCAGAGGAAACCTCATCAGGTCCGAATGAGGTGATTTATATGAATGAGCTCAGTTCAACTGTTCTTAAACCATATCTGAGCAAGCAGCCTTGTGTCGAACCACGTTGGATGATCCCTAAACCTCACTATTATTCATATTAGGATGATTCCGACAATGACATATATGTATATTATCCACCTCTTCGCTTCCGCAAGAAGGTTCGTCATAAACCTTCTTGATCCTTGTATATTCTCACTCCTCCTTGTATAAATTTTTTGCCCTCCCTCCCTACTGATTCGAATGACCTGCCCCAGTTCCATATCATTTCATTTTATGGCTATACTAGGATGACCAGATCCTAAGTATGGGGGAGAGGGGCATGAGTTTCTTCATCATTCTCTGTACATTCTCCAGATCTCATCGGTTCTCACACTCACTCCTGTCCTAGACTTAGGCTGACCAGAGCCTAAGTATAGGGGGACCGCTACCCATCATGTATATATACTCATCCATTTCCCCTCTTAACCTCACTCGCCCTGCTTTTTGATCTTCTTCTACACTTAGACTGACAAAGCCTAAGTATAGGGGGGCGGAGAGACTTATATACTTTTTGTTATTTTAGCTCTCCTACGCTTAGCACGTGCTATGTCTTTTTCCTCTCTTCTCGTGATATGAGGACATGGCACATGCTAAGTATCGGGGGGCATGTATATATTACATATATACTTTATCCATAACTCATACTTTCATGTATTTTTGTATATATTATGCAATAATTACGGGTGGGTAAAATTTGATAAAAAAAACTTTTTGTATAATTCATGTATACTTGTATAGTATATTGTATAATACTTGTAAAACTCTTGTATTTTTTTTTGTAAAATAGGAGGTATACTAAAAAAACAACAAAATAGGCTTCTTATTTACTTTGCATATCATCCTTGCATTAAAAAAAGTCATTCACTTCATTCATCTACATTGCATCTCATCTGCATATGCAAAGTGAAAAGTTGGTGGGGTATGAACCAAGTTATGAATAGATGTCGAGGATGGATTTGATTTGACCTTAATCTACCTAATTTCAGAGGAACCTTATATGAACTGGAGTTAAGATTTTTCAGGTTGAGTGACTTAATTCTTTGAGTCTGTAAGTCTATGTTCGCATGTCATCTTGATTGGTCTAAGTAGAATACTTCGTACACACACATGATTTTTTTAGCAGTGACCTAATTGGACAAGCACCATGCACGTAGCTCTTCATTGATGAGGTGGTGAGGAGGTAGAATCCTTTAGCTTGGAGTAGCACACGGGTGGTGTCCTCCTCTAGAGAGGGTAGTGCTTCTCAACCTAGTCTAGTGGCGTTGACGTCTAATGACGGGATGCTGTGGGTTGCAATAAAGCTTCAAAAGAGGGATAGTCTACTGGCTCAAGAAGAAAAAGTCCTTATATACAAGTTGCACCTTGTATATATGCCAAAAAATAAGAAGAAAAAGAAAAATGCATAATCTCCAAAAGTGGACATGCCTAATTGAAAAGTAAAATGCCTTCCATAGTGTATATACAAGTATAGAAAAATAAGAAGAGCTTCAAAGTTTTTGTAAGCTTGCAACTGGACTTGGCTACACTAGTCAAGCATCCTAGGATAGGTAGCTACACTAGCTACCGTCCATTCTTCTCTCCACCCGCTCTTCTTGTGCTGGTAGCACCAGAACTTAGAAGGGAATACCCCTCTCTTCGAGGAAAGAGTTGCTAGACAGGGGAATTAGAGTTACCTTATTAGAGGAGGCTGGTTCTTTGCCATTTCTGATGTGGAGAGCTATATTTCACTTACACAGTACAAGTAAGATTCATAGTCATCAGAATTTGCATATGAGGATCTGTTCTGACCTGACTGTTGAAGGCGATTTGAATAAGAGAGTTGCAGAACTTAAAGGCAGTTAGGTTTTAAATTCAATTCCCAATAAGGTTTTGCCGCACTATTAATCCAAAGGTCGAGTTAAGCTCCATTTTCACCTTTTGTTCATGACCTTGGTGTGGAACCCAAAATCATTTCACTTTTGCATTTCAATTTAGTTGCTCAAGGACGAGCAAGGTTTAATTATAGGGGGTTGATGAATATGTGATACACCACTCTAAAAGTTGTAAATATAGCTTTGTTCCAGAGTAATTAGCTGCATATCTCTACTTATATTACATAATTAGCATCCATGCATGTGTAAATAAATTGTGCATTTTAGCATTCATATTTGCATTAAATAAGGAGCAAAATTCACGAGTAAATATTGACATGTATATTAGCCAAATTCACGTATTTATATTTATTTTACAATAACTCCAAATCCAATATAATCAACTCTATTGTGTACACATTACTAACACTAATAAAGGAAAAATATAAAAAATACTAACTTGTAAAATAGTCTATAAAACTCGAGCCCTAGTTTGAGATTAAGAATCTTAAAATGTGCATATCTCTCTCATACAGTGTCTGATTTAGGTCTACTCACTTTTAGAGTAATATACATTCAAAGATCTTCAAACAAGACGATATTTTATAAAAATAGGGGATCGTATGTTAAACTTGGGTTTTGGGCCCTTATTGTATATTGTACATATTGACCAAATTACCCTTTATATTATTCTTTTATTTTCTTAAATTTTAAAAATCTAAAAAAATAGATTAAGTTGTTAATATTTCTGTCATATTTTCTCTATTTTTTATTTTGATTTTTCTCTTATTTAAAAATAACAAAAAATCGGCAAAAGATAAAAATACGATATTTTATATCTATAAGGTACCCCCAAACATACTTTTTGTATTTAGATGATTTCTTTTGTTTTTCAATCCTTAATGAAAGTTGTGGATCTCATCGAGACGAGCAACTTTCATATTGACTACTTTTTGATTTGTGACTCATTTTGTTATTTCTTTTTGATTTTACTTACATTTAAGTTTTGATTTTTGTAGGAGCGACACGTGGCAGCTTTTGGAGCCGCCACCTGTAACCCCATTTTTTATTATTTTCATTATTTTTTTATTTTTTTATTATTTATTTATTTATATTATTTTTAATTAATTATTTTAATTTCTTTTTAATTCAATTTTTATTTTTTCTCTCTTACATTTTATTTTCTTTTCTCTTCACAATTTTTTAGTAGCCTACTTGTTATATTTATTTTTTATTTTTATTTTTTCTCTCTTTACTTGTTCCCCACTCCAAGTTTCCACCACTCCACTTTATCCACATCTTTTTTAACCCCCCCTCCTCCTTTTTATTCCCTTCTCCTCCTCTTCACCTGCTGTTTCGAGATAAGAGAGGTCGAGCCCCTTTAACCTTCGGGTGACAGCTGTAGGAGATAAGTCGAGCGACGACAACCTCAAAGGCGACATCCACGACACCACCATTGCCATGTCGTTAGCTTCCAATTAGGCCCGCTCTGCTGCGCGATGCATTCGCAACGACGCTCGAGGTGATGACAGGAGTCCATCATAACTGCTTCGTACCCTCGGAGAAATCTTAGGTAAGTTATTCTTCTCCTTTTCCTCAATTTTTTATTTTATCTAACATTTGTTTTTCTTATAGTTAAACACCACATCAACAAAAACACATCAACACAATCACCATCATCCCCATTCCCATTCACCATCTCTGATCTCCTACATTTTTATTCACTGTTTTAAAAATAGTCAAAAAAAGTTAAAAAAATAAAAAAGAGAGCAGGGAAGTAGAAGCCGCCGCCCCCTTCTTCCACAAGCGGGCAACCGTGTCCACATGCCCCCTCCATGCCTCTAGCGTCGTCTCTAGCCGCTGCATCACCCTCTGTGCCACGCCGCCAACTGCTGCACCTGGTAGCAGTAGGCAGCCCCTCTACCTTCCCCCATCACAGCAACGACTGCTGCTCTTCATGCCGCATTTGTAGTTGCAGCATGCACACGGCCCACGTGCCGACCCGCCTTCCACTACGTCCGTGCTCTGCTGCCCACTCTTCATCTAGCCACTACCTTCCGCAACGTGCCCCCCAGTCGCACCCTCCACCGCGGTCCTCCTCCAGGTTGCCGAAAAGTAGCCCCTCAGCTCTGAACCGCCTTTCACTCGCTCCAGCCTCTCGACACACAGCCATCGGATCGCCCTACCCTCCTCGCTGCATCCTCGTGCTCCACCTGTGTGCACGGTTCTCACGCCCCTGACACGCTATCTGAGAACTACCCCTAGCTACGCTGTAGCCACAGGCCTCCCATCCCCTAGCCACGTCATCGTCCGCACCCTTCAGCGTGCCCCCGTGCCCTCACCGCAGCCATTACGCCTCCAACCATGCCGCACTTACCCCAGCTACGTCTCCTACCGTCTCCGCCGCCCGCGTAGCCCCCAACTCCAGTCGCACACCTATGAGAGTCTGCCACAATTGTCCATCCCCTCGTGCGTGAGCCCGTCGCTCCCCCACGCCCTAACCGCCTCCAGATCGTGGGTTCCATTCTTGGAACTGACGTAAGGTCATTATTTTATTTTATTTTTATTTTTTGGGAAAAATTGCATTTTCTTCCCTTTGTGTTTTTGAAATTTCAAAAGTGCCCTTAGGCATATTTTATTTCATTGCATATTAATTTCTGTATTACAAAGACACCCCTGACTTTGAGCAATAATTTAGACATCCATTTAGCATCATTTTCTAATTCTAAAATTGCATTGTGTAGAACGTTTAGTTATACATTTTGGTTATTTAATTAAATTTTTGTGAGCACTAGATAATTAATTAGAATTATTTTGGTGAAAAAATTATATATTTTACCCAATTTGTAGTCTTAAATTCATATTTAACTCAAGGTTTCTTAAAAAATTGTGAAAAAAATGGAAATGATGCCTTGAAAGTGATTTAATTTCAATCCAAATTTCATAGCAAATGGAGATGTCTTGTGCATAAAATAAATTGTTGAGTGATTTCTATAATTGATTTTTAATTAAATCCACAAATATTATTTTTGCAAAATCTCAAATCTCCCGGATTTCTCATTAAAATATAAATTTGAGATAAATTGGTTTCTGAGTAATTTGATTTTTTAGATTTATTAGAAATTCAATACTCATAGTCACTCTATTTTCAATAAATAATTCATAAAAAATTACATTTTCTCGAAAAATTCTAAATTTTTTGTAGCTTTATTTAATCATTTTTAACTTTCAGTACAATTTTCATATTTTTTGCATTTTGTTTGCTTGAAAATTGCATAAAACCCCCTAAAAAGCTTGAATTTTTCATTGTTGCATCTTAAATCCAAATACTCCAAAAAATACATTCTGCATTCACCATTGGATTAGATTTTTAGGAAAAATAAAATTTGGTTGAGTTAGATTGATTTCACATTAAAATTAATTTGGCTCAGTTGTGTGTTTTATTAACAACCTAATTCATTCGCATTTTTGTATTAGTAGTATTTTCGCATAAAAAATACCAAAAAAATCTGCTTAGAAAATCGTGAGCTAATTCATCTAATTTGATCGGAAGTTGTTCCTTTGCTTCCTTGATTCGACCTTGGGAATTGCCCAGGTTAGAAATACATAAAACCACACATTAATTAATTCGTTGATTCGTCGATTCCTGTGGTTAATTTTTGACCGATCCTGATTTCCCGACTACAACAGTTCGGCACATGATTAAATAGGGCATCTCAACGATCAATCAAATGGCATCATTATCGGTAACCACCACTGTGTCAGCTTCAATAAAAGACTCACAACCCGCAGCTGTCATTGAGTCAGTCATGATTTTTACTGATTGCCTTGACCATTTCGACGATCCATCATCCGTGAATAATAATGCCAAGCCAAGGCATGTATATATTACATATATACTTTACCTAGCTCTTACTTTCACGTATTTTTGTATATATTATGCAATAATTACAGGGTGGGTAAAATTTGACAAAAAAACTTTTTTATAAAATTCATGTATACTTGTATAATATATTGTATAATACTTGTAAAACTCTTGTAAAATAGGAGGTATACTAAAAACAAAAAAAGCAATAAAATAGGCTTCTTATTTACTCTTGCATATCATCCTTGCATTCAAAAAAAATGTCTCATGAATTCCATTCATCTACATTGCATCTCATCTGCATATGCAAAGTGAAAAGTTAGTGGGTTCTGAACCAAGTTATGAATAGATGTCGAGGATGGATTTGATTTGACCTTAATCTACCTAATTTTAGAGGAACCTTATAGGAACTGGAGTTAATATTTTTCAAGTCGAGTGACTTAATTCTTTGAGTCTGTAAGTCTATGTTCACATGTCATCTTGGTTGGTCTAAGTAGAATATTTTGTACACACGCATGATTTTTTTAGATAGTGACCTAACTCGGACAAGCACCATGCATGTAGCTCTTCATTGATGAGGTGGTGAGGAGGTAGAATCCTTTAGCTTGGAGTAGCACACGAGTGGAAACATCCGTCCCCCTCTAGGGAGGGTAGTGCATCTCAACCTAGTCTAGTGGCGTTGACGTCTAATGAGGTGGGATGCTGTGGGTTGCAATAAAGCTTCAAAAGAGGGATAGTCTACTGGCTCAAGAAGAAAAACTCCTTAAGTACATGCTGCACCTTGTATATATGCCAAAAAAAGAATAAAAAGAAAAAGAAAAATGCAGAATCTCCAGAAGTGTATAGGCCTGATTGAAAAGTAAAATGCCTTCCAGAGTGTATATACAAGTACAGAAAAATAGGAAGAGCTTCAAAGTTTTTGCAAGCTTGCAGCTGGATGACTTGGCTACACTGGTCAAGTATCCTAGGATAGGTAGCTACACTAGCTACTGTCCATTCTTCTCTCCAACCCCCTCTTCTTGAGCTGGTAGCACTTGAATTTAGAAATAAATACTCCGCTCCTCGTGGAAAAAGTTGCTAGACCGGGGAGTTAGAGTTACCTTATTTGAGGAGGCTGGTTCTTTGCTATTTCAGATGTGGAGAGCTATATTTCACTTACGGAGTACAAGTAAGATTCATAGTCATCAGAATTTACGTTTGAGGATCTATTCTGACCTGAATGTTGAGGCGACTTGAATAAGAGACTTGTGAAACTTAAAGGCTGTTAGGTCCTAAATTCAATTCCCAATAAGGTTCCGCCACACTATTAATCCAAAGGTCGAGTCAAGCTCCATTTTCAGCTTTTGTTCATGACCTTGGTATGTAACCCAAAATCATTTCACTTTTGCTTTTCATTTTAGCTGCTCAGGGACGAGCATGGTTTAAGTATAGGGGGTTGATGAATCGGTGATTCATCACTCTAAAAGTTGAAAATAGAGCCTTTTCCTGAGTAATTAGTTGCATATCTCCACTATATTGCATAATTTGCATTCATGCATGTGTAAATAATATGTGCATTTTAGCATTCATATTTGCATCAAAATAAGGAGCCAAATTTATGTGTAAATATTCACCTGTATATTAGCCAAATTCTCTTATTTATATTTATTTTACAATAACTCCAAATCCATCAAAAGTTTCTTAGAAAATCGTGAGCTAATTCATCTAATTTGATCCGACATTGTTCCCTTGCCACCTTGAGTCGACCCTGGGGATTGCCTAGGTTAAAAATAAATAAAACCACACTTCAATTAATTTGTTGATTCATCGATTCGTGTGGTTTATTTTTGACCGATCCTAATTGCTCGACTACAACAAATTCGACACATTATTAACTAGGGCATTTCACCGGGTTCGTCAATTACCAACCTTGTATATATGTGTTTTGCCTTTTTACTCTTTCAGTCTTCCATTTGTGGTTTTACATCCTTGGTCTTGCTTAGGATTTCTGTGGTTATACTTAGGATATACTTTATCATGAGTGTAGGGGGTGTAGCTAGTGTGTTGTTCTTATTCATTCTGTTTTATTACTCCTATCGTTGCTTATACTTTGGGATCCTTTACCCTAAATATAGAGGGAATGATGTCATTCATTCATTCATTCTTACTTGTTTTGTTTTAAGTTTTGTCTGTTTCTTCGCTTTGTCTCTCTACTTATTATATTATGTTCTATACATAGGGACTTTTTACCCTAAGTATAGGGGGATACAAGCTGAGTCGTTGATTTCGTATATTCTCTCCATCGATCATCCCCACTTAGTGTACAATCTTCCATACTTAGGATTAGTTGATCCTAAGCATAGGGGGATGATTGACTTCTCATTCCTTCATTTAGTCATTGTAGTATAGTATTCTTCTACATTTAGCATGAGTTATGTCTTCCTTTATTGCTCCTTGGTCGCTATGAGGACATAGTTCGCACTAAGCATAGGGGGTCGTATATATTGTATATATATTTTAACCATAACTCGTGCTTTCTTCTATTTTCAATAACAAGGCTTTAATACATTGGGTAAGGGCAAATAATAAAAAAATATTGACGCATTCTTGTAAATATGTGTAAAATTTTTGGGAATTGTTGGTAATAATTGGTTTGAAAATATTTTGCATAAGGTTTTGAAAAATGATTGTGAAATGTTTTGAAAAATCTTTTAGAAAGCCTTTGAAAAAATTTATTAAATATTTATAAGCCTTCGTAAAATACCCCTTCTAAAATTCTTGTATAATTTTGCATATAAAATCCTTTGTTAATATGCACACAATCCTTGTGAATACTTGAAAATACATACAGTTCACTAACCTAAAAATTTAAAATTTGCAATGCTCATAAAAATTTGCAAAATTCTCCCAGAACAACATAAAAAGTTCAAAACCAGAAAATCTATTTCACCAAAAAATCCTTTGCATCTGAATGCACATTTTTCAGAATGATCTTTGACAATTAAACTAATGCAGAATAAAATTTGAAGATTGGATCTTGGTTTAGACCTTAATCCACTTAATTTCACAGTAACCTTATAGGAACTGGAGTTAAGACTTTTACGATCAATGTGACTTAATTCTTTGAGTCCATAAGACTATGTTCACATGTCATCTTGATTAGCCTAAGCAGAATATTTCATAACACACACATGATCCTTGTTGATAGTTGCCTAACTTGGACAAGCACTATGCACATAGCTCAACTCAGATGAGGTGGTGGAGGGCAGCATTCTCTAGCTTGTGAAGCATGCAGATGGAAACATACGTTGCCCTAATAGGAGGCCGGTGCACCCCAACCTAATCTAGTGGCATTGATGTCTAAATACATGATGTTGTAGGTTGCAATAAAGTTTCAAAAGAGGAATAATCTACTGGCTCAAGAAGAAAAACTCTTTATGTAAATGTTGTCATTCTGTACATTAGAAAAAAGAACTAGACGGACAACAAGTCAACGACAAATATTTTCATCAGAGAAATGTATCAATAATCAAGTCTTATTCTTTAAAGTCAAAGTTTATAAGTTTGCATGCAGATGGAGACTTGGGTACACTGGTCAAGATGCAAAGGATAAGTGGCTACACTGGTCACAATCCATTCTCTTCTCTACCCCTTCTTCTTGGAGCCAGTTGCACTTGAACTTAGAAGGGGTTACCCCTCTCCTCATGGAACGAGTGGCTATATTGGGGAATTAGAGTTACCTTGCTGAGGGAGACTATTTCTCTACCACTCTCAAATGTGGGGTGGTACATTTCACATACACTGTACAAGTATGATCCATAGCCATAGGAGTTTGCGTATGAAAATACTTGTTCTGACCTGATTGTTAAGGTGAGCTAGACAAAGAATTGTGGAATTTGAGGACTAAGTTTTAAATCCTATTCCCAATGAGGTTATACCAAACTAACAATCCAAAGATCCGACTAAGCTCCATACTTTGATTTTATGAAGATGAGTTTAAAAATCATAATCATTCTAAGTTCTTTCTTTTTCTTTTATTTGTTTTCTCTTTCAACACTTATTCGCCTAATAAGTGTTTGCTAGGGACTAGTAAAGCTAAGTATAGGGGGACATGAATACCCATTCATTCACCTTTTTCTTTCATATTGGCTTTAGTTCTCTAGTAAAATACATGTAAATACCACTAGCTTGCAGAAATTAACATCCTAGCATTTCTCCATAAATTTCATATTAATAATGGTATTTAAACCCAAAATAAAAGAATAAAGAAAAGAAAAGAGAAATAGAGGAGGTATCTATGATAGTGAATGACCCTGAACCTCGAGACCAAGTCAAGTGTTGACTTGGTCCACCAAGAATAAAGTATATGGGAATGTAGGGTTAAATGATATATAGAAATACAAAGCAAATCCTAGAAATTAATAAAAATCTTGGCAAAAATAAATCATGCATATACCACTCAGTATACTAGTTGAAGAAAAACCCGTAAAGAAAACTTCATTGATCAATATCTTCTTCATATGAATTCAAAATGAACTGAATTCACCTAGATTGTATTTCAAATTGTATCATCTCTAAAATGCATCTGAATCAGAGGTAAGAAACAAAAGCCATCTAAGTGGGTTTTGGGGTACTTGTATATCTACATAATAATTCAATTTAATTTATTATGTATATACTTAGTCTTCTTATATTTGTAAATCATTGTACATATTATATAACATCCATAAAAAATAAAATAAAAATTAGGAGCACTTGAAAATACCAAAAATAATAAATATGAAACCCTAACATATAGGTATAATATTCCTATGTTGTAAATATCTGTGCTTATTTGTACATATAAATAAAATCATAAAATTCCGTAAAAAATGCAAAGATGTAATAAATAATGATGTAAATAAATAAATATGGTATTATGCATAAAAATAACAAAATAAAAATGCATATATATAGGCATAATTATTTGTAAATAACAGTACATAAATAATATTACCTACTAAATAAGGTTATAAAACTAAATAAAAATCACTAATTATAGTTTAGAAAATAACACATATTTTCATGTTTTGTATTTTTTAATCTAAAATCAATTGTAATTTTATTTAGAATTATTTTTTATTTCTAATTTCCCTTTTGTCATCTAGCGGCCGACCTGGACCAATGGGAGCGCATGCAATGGTGACCCTAGGTAAATAGCTACTCCCCCATCCTTGACCTGTTAGAGCTGGGCAACCACCCAACTTCTCCATTTTCTCACACCTCGTCCAATCGTCCTTTTGGCTCCCATCCTTTATAAAAATTGTTCGCACGACCACCCTCCATCACGCTCTATCCCTAGCTCTCACCGACCTCCATCGATTCATGTGCAAACCCGAAGTCAAACTCACCTTCTTGTATCTTCTATAAAAATTCTTCTTCGAGCTCTAGCAAACCCTAATCCATCTCGAGCCACCGTGACCCCATAAATCATAGCTGGAGCGATCTTCTTCGTGATAGGATGGAGATTCCCTTTATTTGCGATGAGGAAAAGGTCGGAGGGGTGTGATTCCCATTACAGGAGGTTCGTCTTCAGCGAAGGTGTGCTTCCTAGTGTATACTAGGTGAGGTATAGTGTAGTTTAGTGATTTAGCTTTGCATTTCAATTCCTAGTGTAGTTCTATCATTTATTTTCAAGTATTTCATCTTTGTTTAGCAAAAATCCAAAAATTCTAGTACACCGGAGCAGGATCCGACCTCTATTCTGCCTTCATGTGACCCTCTTCTGACTCGCTGACCACCTCACCTCGTTCCCCTCCATCTTCTATGCCTTCCCAATCATCTGGACCACCTCGATCTTGCACAGGATGAGTCCACCACCTCTGTCTTCCACCGTACGTCAAATATGCTTCACCCCATCTCATTCCTGAGGAGCATCTCCCTCGAGACGTGTTTCTTTTCATGCTTGTATTAAGTGAGGAGAGCCCCTTCTAGGGTGGATTTGCTTTCAGTTATTCACCTCCAGGCAACCCGAGCAAGAACGAAGCTCCTGGCCTCTTCTAGTGAGGCCCAGCCCCTACTGAGGCAATCTGTCGACGCGGAGGAGCTCTGGCTATCTCTTGAGCCCTCTTCGAGCTCGAGAGGTGGCTGGAGCATTGAGTTTTGGCCAGCGGAAGGAGCCCCTGCACCCAGTTCATCCCTCTTCTTCGTGTAGAACAATGGCCATCAAATGAGAAGTGCCCTCCAGATGTAGCAATCACCGTCGTATCTTAAAGCACTGCAAATGCTTGATCTAGCTCGGATCTGACCACCACCATCAGATCAGGCGAACATGTACCTAATCATGGCCCTCATCACGCACATTACAACCGTTGAATGTGAGCTTCAAGGGTATAATTGATCAGACCCCCTCCGCCTTTTATTTTTGATTTTTAGTCATGTAAACATAAAAATATGTGTAATAATTGCTATATATTTTCCATAATGGACCCGTGAGTTTATTGTTATTGTGTTTGACTTCTTGTTAGTGTGCCTTACGTGCCGTCCTATGTGAGGCACATTTTAGGATATTTGCGGGCTTTGCCCTAGAGTTCTTAAACATGTTATGGAATGAATGGAAGTTTTTATTTAATTGCAAATAGGTCCCTTCCAGGCACGAATTAAAATGCGCTTTTAATTGAAAATATTGCATGTTTGATCCTGGACTAGTTTTGGATGTTAACAAATGCATGAAATGATTCTATAAATTACGTTTAGGTAATGGTTCTGTTGAATTTATTGTTTGTTTATTTTATTTTTATTTATTGTATTTCAATATTGAAAACATATAGGAAAATTAGTGTAGGTGATTGTAACATTATCTATCACTAATAATTTTTGTGGGGTATTTACAGTAATTTTCCTAGTCATAAAAATTCAGAGACAATCACAATTTCCATGTTTGAACTTATAAAATCCATAAGATTTAAAATATCCATCCAAAAATTCCTAAAAAATTATATTAGTTATGTTATATTTATTTTATCACATATCCAATAATCACTAGAAAATACAAAACAAAAAACTTAATGACATAAAACCCTAAAAATTTATAAAAATAATAAAGATTTCTAAAAAAATTCCAAAAGTTGTTTTTTTTTCAGTTCCTAAATCTTCCTTTTTACATTTAGTATATTTAACAATTATTTTAGGGATGATTATGAACTTATAGATAATTTAGAACCCTAAACAACTCTTTATATTTCGTATTTTCCATGTTTTTATTTATTTATCATTTAAAAATCCACAAAAATATAAAATTACCATAAAATCCCAAAAAACATTAAAAAATATTAAAAACACAAAAATAGTCTCTTTTGAGCTTATTTTACTTATTTCAAAAATCCAAAAAGAATTTTACCCTCTCTTTCCTATGTCATTATAAACTTTAATTTAAAAATTTACAAAAATTAAAACAATTAAAAACAAAAAAACAAAATATAAAACATTTTTAAAAACCTAAATTTTGCATATAATAAAATCCACAAAGGCATTGATAAACGAAAGGCATAAAAAAGAAAAAAGAAAAACCATAGAATTTTTATTAATTAGAAATAATTAATAAATAAAAACCTATCCTTACTTGATCCCATCGTTTGACACTCTTCCATACTTGCACCTATACACTTGTTTGAAGAGTTATAGTAAATTTTAACTCATACATTTTTGACATACATGTATTGTAGGTTGATTGTTGTTTGATTGAGTCTGACTTGGTCGCACAACAACATCGTCTAGATTGATTAACGAATTTGACCTGGTCGTTGTCGGTTCAACATGCTCAGAAGAAGAAGAATTGTCAAGTTGTTGGCTCATCCTCTCAAGCTTCCATACTCATGGCATCCAAGAAAGACAATGCCTTTCATCACTTCAAGAAGCTAGGGCACTGGAAGCAAAGCTATCGGATTACTTGAAAATAGTTGATATGGGTAAAGGTATGTATCCAACATGTATAAATTCTACTTCCATAATTGAAAATAATTTTCTCATAGGACGAGAAGGTAGTTGGGTCATAGATTATGGTTCTTATGTTCATGTATGCAATTTGTCGCATCTATTTCAAGAAGCTAGAAAACTTGAGGAAGGGGAGATAGTCATGTAGATGGGATCTGATGCATCTGGTGCAACAGTTGCCATCGGGTCACGCATGCTATCATTATATAGTGGGAGAGTCTTACTACTTAGAGATTTTCTATATGTTCCGAATGTTAGAAGGAACTTATTATCTGTATCTAAGTTAGTTATAAATGGATATTCGTTCATGTTCTGTTAAAAACTTATCATAAGTCTTTATGTAAACATATTGCAGATGATTTTCTAATCCTGGTTTTTTATTATTTATACATTGATGAATGATTCATGAATGTCATCGCCACTAATAAAGACCCTAAAGATCTAGAGAGGATTTAGATCATCTAAATATGATTTGGCATCAAAGGCGTGGTCATTTATCTGTTGATAGGATCAATAGATTGGTAAGAGGTGGACCATTACATTTTCTTGAGGTCCAAAGTTTGCCTACTTGTGAACATTGTATTTGAGGTAAAATGATTATAGCACCTTTCGAAAATAAGGGTACACGATAAGAGGGTATACTTGACCTAATACATACCGATGTATGTTGTCCCTTTAGTACCCTAACTCAAAATAGATCTAGATACCACATTTATGATGACCATTCATGATACTGATTTATCTTCATATTATGTCATAAATATTAAACCTCTGAAAAGTTCAAAGACTTCATGGATTTGGTTGAGAACTAAATCGATATGAAGATTAAATGGATTCCATCTGATCGAGGTGGTAGGTACCTCTCAAATGAATTCAAGGAATACCACAAAGAGAGTAATTTTATCCAATATCATTCTACTTGGAACTCCCCAATTAAATAATGTGCTTGAAAGATGAAACAAGACCATCATGGATATGATCAGATCAATGATGAGTAAAGCATATTTATCTTTCAGTTTCTGGGGATATGGAGTAGAGACTACAATATATATCCTTAATAAGATTCCTAAAAAATTCGTAGCTGAAACCCCTCATGAGCTTTAATTTAGACCAAACCCAGTGTTAGACACTTAAGGATTTGGGATTGCTTGGTCCATGCCATGAACGTGGACGCAGGTAAGCTGGAATTTCGCACTAGAGAGCGCTACTTCATTGGGTATGTGAAGGACAATATTGGATACCAATTTTATGACCCTGAGACTCAAAAGGCATTCATCTCTAGGGATGCGAAATTCTTAGAGGACAACTTCCTTAAAAGTCAAGTCATGAATGAATTAAAGGAACTTATAAAATCCCTTGAGGATATTGAGATTCTGAATTTGAAAGTGAAGAAATAATTAAAAATGAAACATATGTACCTCTTCTGAAGAGTTTTAGGATAATTAAACCACCTGAAAGTATGGATTCCATGTGTCAGAAGAATCTGTTTATGAAGCACCGATGGATCATGACATGGATAGATAGATTCTAGCAATGAAGTCTGAAATAGACTCCAATGGTGTATGGACCCTAAAGGATCCACCTAAGGAGGTAAAACCCATAGGGTGAAAATGGATCTTCAAGAGAGAGAGGGGACCTTATGGGAAGGTAGAGACCTTCAAGGCATGGCTCCTTGCCAAAGGGATACCCACAAAGAGAATGCATCGACTACAATGAGACATTCTCTCATATGGCATGCTTAAATCCATCAGAGTACTACTAGCTATAGTTGTGCATCTTGGCTATGACATTTGGAAGATGGATGTCAAGACCTCATTCCCCAATGAATGCCTCAAGGAGGATATCCACCATTGTGTTCATCGTTCTTTAAGTAGATAGCATTCTTATTGTTGGGAATGATATAGGGATGATGACTAGTATTAATGTTCGTCTGTCCCCTACATTTAAGATGTGATTTTGGATGACTCTTACATCTTGGGTCTGAATCTATTCTGATATAGAGAAAAGAGGATTTTGGGATTGTCTCAACATGGGTACATTAAGAAAATCTTGGAATGATTCTATATAAAAAATTTGAAGAAAGGCTTCATTCCTTTAAGACATGGGATCCACATATTTAATGGGATGGATCCTTAAAGTCTTGAGAAACAGAAGGCCATGGTTGGATGCCCTAATGCACCGACTATGGGAAACCTATTATGTGCCATGATCTGTACATGTCCAGTTATCTACCATGTAGTGGGAGTGGTAAGTTGTTACCAATCCTCCTATGGAAAATAACACTAGAACGCAATAAAGGATACCTTCAAGTATCTAAGAAGGAAACAAGATTACATCTTAGTCTATGGAGATAGTTATCATCAAATCTTAGGGTACTCAGATTCATACTTCTAATATGACATTGATGATTGAAATTCAACTTCAGAGTTCATATTCTTATTTAACGGTGGTGCTGTGAGTTGGAGAAGCAGAATACCACATATGATTTGACGATAGAAGCTAAGTACATTGCCGCATTGGATTATGAAAGAGGCAATGTGGTTGCGCAAGTTCATCTTGGTGCTTTGCGTGGTTTCCTTGGATACTCCCATCCTGCTGCTCTGCAATAACGCGGGAGTCATGGCTCAAGCAAAGGAACCCAATTGGCATCAAAAGAGTAAACACGTGGAAAGGAAATACCATATCATTAGGGAGATATAAAACTGTGATGACATGGTCATCAACAAGGTGGCCTCTATCAATAATGTTGCAGATACCCTTACCAAACCTTTATCTCAAAAGGTTTTTGACCAACATGTAATGAGTATGGGTTTAAAGATTGTACCTAACTTGTTTTGAGGGCTAGTGGGAGATTGTTAGACATGTGAGCCCAGGGCGAGCCATTTTTACAATAAATGTTATTGTAATTATTTATGTATCAATAAATATTATTGATTTTCACTCCTTACCTGAGATTAATGAATGCATGCACTTATAAGGTCCTTTAGCACAATTAAGGTATTGTGCCTTGGACAACTTGATAATTATACATCTATTGATCTAATGGTTGGATCATAGAGGCTGGTGTTGAAATGATATCAAGTAGCACCGTAAAATGATTGTCAAGAAGGGATCTACAACCTGAGAAGGAGATGGAAATCCTTACTCCAAAAGTTGATATTTGATCAACCTCTTAATGCAAGTCCTTTGCATATGAATAGATATTTGGAGGTGTTGGATGAGTTAAGTAAAAGAGTTGACTTAATGAGATCGCGATATCAAAAACCTGTGTCATATGCTATCACAATATAGACATGCATACTCTATCTGGAAACATATGTGTTACTATATGCCTAAGTATGTACATTAGGCAGATCATTAGGTTGATAACCTAATCAAGGTTTGTACAACAACGATATGGTGTGCATACAAAGATGTATGAGAAATATGACCTCTTAAAGTGATCATACATGTTCACTACTGAATCGGAAGATATGAACTCACTCATGATATATTCAGATCAATCAAATTCCATCGATGGTCGTCTTGCTTTGGAAGTATGATGTGATTTGTAGGTATGATATACTTTTGGAAAGCATATGATCGATAGCAACTCCCATTGATCGAATGAGAAACTTAATGATAAAACCCTGAAGAAGATAATTCAAATAAAATCAGAACTTCGAGTTTATTCAACGTCCTCCAGTGTGCAGGACATATCGTATTGGGAATACTCATGGGTGATGTGATCTTAAATGACTGTATAAGCACGACACTTCCATTCTGAGGGAGTGCTGAAATAGGTTTGGATTTTAGTGACTCCAATCAGTAGACTAGTTATCCAATCTTGGTAAAAATGTTGAACGTTGATCTGAATGTGATTCAGATGCAATGGGAAGATTGGATATTTTGTCTGACTTTATCAAGCATCTCTGAGAGGTCTTCTAGATCTGGATATAAGATTAGATCTCACTATACATTGAATATATAGTTGTCATGTCCCTATCTTTAAGTATTTATGGAGAAGGCACACTATCCTTGAAAGAGTTCAAAATAGTTTCATCAGATGATATTCGGGTATAGGAAATAAAGAGAAATATTGATAATTAAATTAGATATAATTATCGAGAATAATGTGAATATGATTCACACTATTTGACATGTGTAAAATGATAATTATTCAGATTTAGTGATTTTAGACCTATTTAATGTGGATAACACTATCCACAATAAATATAAATAATATGGACATGATCCATATTATTGTAAAGAGATTTAATTGTTAATAGGATTCTCAAAATTAATATTAATGTAAATTAGATTCACATTGAATAATTAAATGTATATATGATTTACATTTAATTTTGGATGGACGAATATGATCATAAAAGTCAATGGTCTATTTATAATTATCACAGATAATATACTTTTTTGTGATAAATTGTTGATAAAGAAACTCTATAAATAAGGATTTGGTGTAACAAGATTACATCAAGGTGATTGAAGAGAGAAAACCCCTCTCCAACTTCATTGTGTACGTCAACACCACAAGAGGAAGGAGGCTTTCTCCTTTTTACTTAATTGGGAAGGAGGCTCTCTCCTTTCCACTTTATTCATGATAGAATTATTTTGTGATTAATAATAAGTTGATAATCGATTTAGCAACTCCTAATCCTATTGGGTTTAGAGAAAAAAATATAATCTTGGAGTATTACATTTAATCTCAACCATTGATTATTATTAAGAGTGCATCTCCACCATCCATTATTCTATAAAAGAAGATCAACCCTAAGGCTCAAAAGAGATAACATTGAGTTGATAACACAAGTCTCTCTCTCTCTCTCTCATTCCACATGTCACATCTCTCCCTTCCCTTGTGGTCATCCCCTACCCTATGGTTTTGGAGAGCATGGTCATCGTTGTGCAACTATCATGCTACCAAATCGATCTCTCATGGTTGTTCGTCTTCTTTAATGCCCGCACTCTCGAAGAGGACGGTGGTTTTCATACGACAAAATCAGGAGGTTATCTACTCACATCATCAATTTGGATTGTGTGAATCACACATCTCATCCATGCGCCAGCAAGTGTTGTCTCCTGGATCGGGCCTGAGATAGGAGGTCTCTTCGTTTAGAGACTACGAGATCAGTCAAGCTTCCAGAGGTAACCTTTGTACTCATGTGATCATGATGAAATGACATGGGAATTGTTCCCATACCATGTGATTTCATAGATTTTTTAAAATTTGGTCTGACGGTAGTGTAGTGTGCTTATATCAAAAAATCTAGGATTCAAATCCCTCCTTGCAGGGGTTGCGTTAGGTAGCTGACAACCAGTGAAAAAAATAGTCAGATATTTCAACATTGGTTTGAGAAAGAATCCATGTAGCGGACACTACTTAAAGAGGGAGAAGTCTTTGTCATTTAAATAATGCTGAACTACCGACTAGTAGGAAAAGTCAAGCTAGATCGGATATGATTCGATCTCTACACTTACATCATGTGCGGGGCATTTTTCCTGACTTCATCTTGATCATGGGCCAGAGATATGTAATGGATATAATAACGTATCAATCTCGACTAGGAGTTGCACTACTTAAAGTTTTTGATGGCTCTATCAATCTACTCCAGAGTGAAAGGTCTAGTGAGATCCTCGAGACTCTCAACTGGGTCCACTAAATTTTCATAAAGTTTATAATGAAGTGACTCTTTACATTTTGGATCAAAATAAAGGCTAGTGTAAAAGTCAATGGAAATTTAACCACAGTGATGGTGTGATGACTACAAGTTTTGGTTTCCTTAATAGAGAGAATTTGATTTTTTGCCTTTCTAATGGAGGCCAAGGTATTTAAAATCTTGGAGTCTTTGTCTCCCTCCTTCAACCAAGTGAGTTTTTCCACTGATCCCAAAAGTTTTATCCATCCTTGTTAAGGGTTCCAAAGAAGTGTACAACTCCATAAGACTAATCATTATGTTAGAGAAGGAAGAGGAGTTCCCAACATGCTTATTATGCTCATTTATTTGGTCAAGTAGACTTCTTTTCTCTACCTCAATTTATGTAAGCTCACCTTTTTTCCAGGATTTTACTATTTTTTTAAAACCTTGGCTTGAAGCATCCATGTATAAAATGGATTGTCAAGTCTCCAGAATCTTTTCTATCCAAAATGTATCCATTTGAAAGCTAGGAGGCTGTTTGAGTAGCTCTTTGCACTTAATATAAGGGGTGGGTAATTTGATAATGTACTTGGAAGTGTTTTAAATACCATATTCATTGCCTTTAACAAAAAATATGTAAATCATAGTGCTCTATCCAAAAGTACTAGGCTACTTTTTATGCATGAGTCCTACGACAATGTCACCTGAGTGATTCAACAAGATGCTTCAGATGGCAAGCACACACCTCAAACGGACTGAGGAGCAATATAATTATCATAGAAACTAATAGTTGCATGGCCTATTCACAGATAAAACATTAATCTCAATTTACCTATCATTGTATTTGATTTAGTTGAAAAATAGAATCTATGACTCTATACTCCTTTTTAGCTCTAAGAACATGACATTTATACAACTCTTAAATAGTACATGCATGATATAGAAAGGAGGTTAGTGGGTTAACGATCCCTACTGATGATGGAAAATGGAGAGGGCCTAACCTCCAAGTAATTCACAAAAGAAGAACAAAAGAAGATGGGTTTTTGCAGTGAATCGTTGAATAAATCGATAGAAAAATGAGTGGGGAAGAACACGATCTATACTAGAAACCAAACATAAAGTAAACCAAAAAAGGAATAATAATGTTGCAAATTATAGAAGCAAACACACACAAAAAAGATCAATCACACACATATTTACAAGGTTCACATATAACTAGGCTACGTTCTTGGGCAACGATGATCTGTTTTCATTATGTAGAGAAAGATGAGAGTTTATAGAATACAAAGAGCTGACCTTAGGTGAATTTATATACTACTCCTTTATAATGGAATCCTTTATACAAACTGATCCATATACCTGAACCAACACCCCCCTAAGGGGGAAGCACACATGCTCCCCCAAACCCCCTAAGCTCACTGACTAGGCAACGGGACCCCTGTTTTGTTGGAGTATGGTATGGTGGGATGGGGAGCATACGACCATTCTTCAACCTAGGGATGGTTAGGATTTAAGGCATATCGACAAACAATAATAATCAAGAACATAGAGATAAATGAAAAGGTTATGAAGTTCTGGAGAATGTTGCGAAGGGTTGAGGTGTAGGCCCTTAGTCTTTGCTTCAATAAGCTGGAGGATCTTGTAGGCTGAACATGGTTGCTCGAAGGTTGCAATAAGATTGTTGTCCCTCAGATCCAACTCTCCTATTTTGCCCCTCACATGGTCTCTAGCCTCTCTACAATGCATACTGTCACTATGAATTTGATGAATTACTATCATCGCTAGTCTAATTAAACCTCGTTAAAAAATAATCTCTATGAAGACTGTGAGGTGTAATTTATACCTAGATAAGTCCAAGGTAGAACACAAGGATACAAGCTAATTGGGTTACTAAACTAAGGTTCAAATACCTAGATTAAGGACTCTAGTGTGATCTAGGTTAATATGTTAAATAAAGATGCATGCATGTTGTCTTTTGTCTTTTATATGCAAGTCAAGTTAAGATGCTGCAAAATTAATGAAAATGCAAATGATATAATTACATACAATCACAATTACATGAAGGAGTCATTAATTAATACTTTGAACTAATACTTTGAGTATTATATAAATTTGTTCTAAATTGATGAGTGTTTGCTCCAATTTAAGCTTATTGAATTATGCAACTACTTCATAAAGCACCTAAATTACTTAATAACACTTTGAACTTAATTCAAATATTAATGAAATGTAATCTATTAATGAATCTTAATTTTTAAGTTTAATAAGCAAATCATAATCCAATTAATGAATGAAATGATGCTAAGATGAAATAATGAAAATTAAATCAAGAGGAAATATTTAGTGAACTTATGTGATTATTAATTTAAAAACTATGAGTCACATTTAAATAATCATGACATATTTAAGAAAATAATTAGAGCGTTCAAACAAGACCCATTTTACTAAATTTGGAGTAAAGACATTTAAGTTATTAAATGATTAATCTAGGGGCGTTTTGTAATAAAAGCATAATTTAAAACAAATAAAACATCACAAGTATGTCTAAAATGTACCAAATGTAAAAAAAATAGCCGTATGGGCTTATATGCAAATCTTCAAGGTGTGCGAAGGCAAATGTGCAATATAGAAGACCTGATGGGGTTGATCTACAATATCTACCATGTAGAACATGAGGCGTATGATGTCTCTACTTCAGGACGTAGCTCAAGGGCACCATCTGGCTTGGGCCACTGATGAATCGCATAACCAGCTATGATAATTAGGTCAAGTTGTACTATGACCACTTAGTGATGTATTAGAACCAGGCGTTACGATCTCTTTGAGGAGTAGCTCGGCAAAAATTTGTTGGATAAATCTATGGTCAAACATAGGGACACAACTAATCAATCTACCTAATCATGACTTGAATATATGATTAAGCTAATATAAGGTATATCTAGGTCAAGTGATGCACAATCAAAATGAATGCACAAACGTTTTCTAGATTTTTCGGTCATATAGATTAAATGTGAATGAAACATAATGATGAATGAAATGTAACACAAGTACATAAACACACATACAACTATGCTATTGAGATGAACAGTTATCCCATAACGAAATCAATCAAGCATCAATATATTTAAATTTATCATCTAAAGGATTCTAATTGATCTCTTTTCATCAATGCGTCAATCCACTAAGCCAATTAATATTTCAAATACTAATACAAAACTAATCGGGAGTTAATATTTCAACTTAATTCATGCAAAATTCTTGATTAAATTATATGAAATTAAGGTAAATCAGGGGCTCAATAATGCATTAAAATAATTAAATTGTAAATCAAGGTAGTTAATCAATATTTTAAGGTCAATCCCTTGCTTTGAACTTTGATTCAATATACATAGAGCATGATAGAGGAATTAATATGTCATTTGAAAGAGCATGAAAATACATTTAAAAGGAGATCAATTTCATTTAATTTAGATCTAAGATGATCAAGATATTTAATTAACAAGGCATGGAAATATTTGCAAATAAAACTTAATAAAAACCTAACAAAGTTCACATTTAAGTCCACAACAGGTATGACAACATAATTACAAAAGTTGACTGGGTTTAATATGAAATTATCCCTATGCAGGGGTATAAATGGAAGTATAAATCATAGGTAGGGCTTATATTATAAATTTCCCAGATGACTTGCACTGAGCACATATGAATCCATGATTCAACACTCTAATTAGTTGAAAATAGAGCTTCATCCCAAGAATTTAGGTCCATTTGCATGTTCATAAAATTAACTTTCAAGCATCCAATTTGCATAAATTAGCACTTCATATTGCATTCATAATCATCCATGCATTTTCACCTAACTTCATGCATTTTTATTTAAATCATGCTAACTCCATTTGAAATAAAATCAACTCCATTATGTACATATCGTTAACCTCTATCCATGAAAAATCCTAAAAAATGCTAACTTGTATATATGCAAAATAAACACAAACCCTAATTTCAGATCAGACAGACTAAAACGTTGATATCTTTCTCATACAGTGCTCGATTTAACTCTAGTCACTTTTAGAGTAATATACATTCAAATACCTTCAAAACAAAATCAATTTCATAAAAATCAGAGCTCATTTGCGAAAGTTGGGTTTTGGGCCTCTTTTGCGCATTGTAGATTTTCGTTGATTTTGACCTATCATTTCACGTGCATTTTCATTCATTCTGATTATTTTCTCTTTCATTTCTTTAATTTCATCATTGTTTTAATAAATCACATAAAAAACAAAATCCAAAAAAAATTAGAAAAGCAATTAAAAACACAGGTTCTGACTTGACCTTATCCACTTGTACATAATTAAGATCACTAATTGTTCTGACCTATTTGAAACCCATAAGAATCCCAAAAAAATTTCATATAAGTCCATTACATTATTACATAGCATGTTTGATTTTTTTCATGCATTTATCTATCATCAAAAAATCAAATAAAAATTACAAAGTTAAAAATTTATATTTTATACATAAAATATCACCAAAAATTCATATATTGCATAAATCATTTTGTTTGCACCCTAGTCCTTCATAAGCATTGTAGATCATAATTGGATGCACATTTATAATGTTGAGAACTTTTGCATCCGACTCCATTTTCTATTTTTAGTGTATTTATCTTAACATTTTAAGCATTGGTCAAGCATTTTCATTATCTCTGCGCCACGTGGCGCACGCCATTGGGCCACCTGGCCATGGTCTCCCCCAACCTTCTCTCCTCACGAGACCCGCACATGCCTACATCTCCTCCTCCTCCTCACGTGCTTTGCACGTGAGGGTATTCTCCATCCCTCCTCACGTGCTTCGTGCGTACCGTCATCTTTCACTGCTCGAATCTGCCTCGCACCTACCGTCCAACCACTACTCACCCTCCCTCTCTTATACTATCCTTCCAGCACCGTTGACCCCCTCGTCAACCAACCACCCACACCCATCTTCCCTCTATCATACCCGATGATCTCGCACCTAACCTTATCCCCTTTAACCCCTCCGTTGAAATCACCAACCATTACCTTATCTCGATCGTCGCCTCCATCTCTCGCTCTCTCTACTGAAACCCATCAGGACCTCAGGTCTAATTGTTCGTCGTTCTTCACTGTGGTTCTCCATAAGCTAATAGAGAGGAAGAGAGAGAGAGAGAGAGTTGGGAGTTGATTCGGTGATACCAAACCTAACTACAGCTAGGATTCTTTAAGGCATGATCAAGGTCATCTTTGACCTCTCTACTACCTCTCAATCAAAGAGCATCCCAGCTTCACCTCTTCGCCGGATGTCGTGAGCGATTATCGAAGTTGGCCTCAGCCACTCCATATCCCAAGTGAAAACCCCTGACCTCCTTCTTTTTCATTTTGTTTTCTCTTCGTCTCCGCTGTCCTCGTCATTCCCTTTGATTCTGTCACTCGTCAATCATCACTACACATTCCCCTGCATCATCCGTAATTCACGACCACCTTCCCCCTCCACACTTCACCTTCTACCTTACATAAACTTCCATTGCCTGGCTCCTTGCCTGCACCACACATGAGCATCGACCACCTATCTTCTTCTCCGCAGCACCACCTTCTCCGATCACCACTGCTTCACCATCTCACCACCTCGCCTACGCCGCCATCAACTCGATCGCATCAGATCACATTAAGACTTTTATTTGTATACCTCCTTGAGTTTGACCTTGGGACTTACCCAAGTAAAATAAATAAATCAGATCGCATCGAGACTTGATTTTCTGTATCATTTCTTGGCGTGATCATTACTGTCGATGAATCACTAGATTTCCCGGCTATGACAACTCCCACATTTTATTTGTTAATTCAACGAATTAATGTAGGGATTTTAGCACTCGTCAAATGGTGCCATTGTCGTTGAGGTATATAGTTTAAAATTATTTTTTAATAATTTAGATTTTTAGTTTTCCATCCCTAGGTAGTCTGATCCCCAGTTTTCTTGTATTTACTTCTCCATTTATTTTCTTAGCATTTTTTCCTTTTTCATATATTTTTTGTGAACATATCTCTAATATTTTATCTTTATTTTTTGTGCGAGGTACCCGGTAGACTCGGAGCGGCTTTTTGGAAGTTGACACAACTCGAAGTTACTGGACGTGAAAAAAAATTATTTTCTTATTTCAGGAGAGAGCGTATTTTTCTTTTATTAATTTTTAATTAATTGCATATTTATGATGGATTCTCACATGTGTAAAGAGACTGGACTTTTTCTGTGGCATGTCAGACTTGTTTCACTTTCCAGTGAGGGTGGGGCTCGACTTGAGTGGTTCGTAGTTTTAGGACCGTACTGCAGCTACTAGAGCTACTAGGATTATTATTTGTGCTCGCAGTGCTATAACCACACTTTGCACTTAATTGAGACACACTTTTAGATCGTTGAACCTAGCCAAATTTAATTCAATTCTTCCCGACTAGTAGAACTTTTTGCTAGGCGCAGTTTTATCGGCTTGCATTTCATATATAATAGATTTAAAATTCTTTTATTGCATCCCACATGAAGATTGCTATGATTCATTATAAGTCTTCTAACTGAGCATTCATCATTATATCTAACAGAAATTTGGACTGGACAGTAGACACGTATTTTTTACTCACTTAATTTCTCAGTGATCACCTAAATTAAAATTAGGACTGCTAAACAAAACCAACCTTTAATTAAACCATAAAATCAAGAATTTTTGTGGAATAGAAAACCCGTCCTTATATTCATTTATTGTTCTGAGTGAGTGAGGGACACACACTTAGGATAGAGCCAAGCTCTAGAATCTTATTTGGACTACTTATTCTAAAAACGACTAGCTACTTCTCAGTGAGGGAACTATGTTCTCCCTTAGCAGAGTGGGTGGTTAAGGGACAACACGATTGACAACATCCTAAAGTAACACGGATAGCCATTTTATGGTCCGTAGTCATACCCATACTGGCTGAAAGTGGATGCAACTAGCCGTACAAATTCATGCTAATCTTTAGGAAAATTTCTAGCACCTAACAGCTCGCTTAAAAAATTGACTGGACTCTTTCAGGGCTTTCACTGTGTGAGTTGGTGAATTTTGGGGTTTGCATTGTGTATTGAATTTTAAAGACACTACACTTGCACACATAGATCAAGGTTTCACTAATCATCTTCACCGTCCTTTTCGAAGATGTCAAATTTTTGGTATTCATACCCAGACTCCGTGGATCACATTTATTTGATTGAATCCTGACCATCTTCATCTTCATTCTCATATCAAGAGAATCCTCCATTTGAGATAGTTCTCCCCTAGCCATCATACACTCCACCTTCATTCCACCCCACTCCTTCTTCGATTGAATATTCACAACATGAGCCGCTCACAGAACCAAATGATTACTATGAAGAAACAATGGAGCGAGTGAGTTCGAGGATGGACATGCGCATAACAAAATTTGATAGAGAAACACAATTCCCAGTTATGAATGAGAATTCACTGCATAAACCATTCCCCAGTCGAGATGACTGTCTCCGCATACAATCCATTTTCCTTTGACCAGACCTATGAGATCCAGAGTCAAGGAAATAGGACTCATGACCAATCCAACACCACTGAGGATGACTATTACTTGGCTCAGGAATACATGCCGAAGTCACGACATGTCAAGTACAGTCAATCATCTCCGAATCATTAGACGATAGTGGATTACATAGCTCGAATCAATAAGAGAGCCGATGCTTTGACAGAACAACTTGATAATGTCATCCGTATAGTAAAGGACATAGTGAGAATCCAAGGAGAAGTGAGGATCACACATAGCGAACCTGGGACACATTCAATGTAAAATTTTCAAATACATACACCAATAGGTACCACAAGCATGTGGCCAATTTACTGTCCCTTCTACTGACTCCATTAAAAATACCAAAAAAATTAGAAAAATAGAAAACTAAAAAAAGTAGACAATACTAATATGGAAGCATTTTGTAAAAGTATAATCTCAGAGCTTCCATTAATCAAGGCCATAGACTATGTGCCATATCTTCAAAGATTTGTAAAGAGTCGATTATCACCCAAGAAAACATTCAGAACGAGATCTAGAACCAAATTCCATTTAATTACTATGGCCAGTTCTATGTTTATGACAAAGAAAAGCAAAAGTCGTAGAGTCAAACAGTTGTCTAGGGTTGCATGTGAAGTTGAGAACACAAAATTCACTCATGTTCGGATTGACGATGATTTGACCTTGAACAACCTCCCGAAATCTCTATTTGACTGACTAGAACTTGGACCACTCAAAAAGACCAGAGTGGTCATTCAATTTCCTGACCGAACCACAAAAAGACTAAGAGGAATTGTTTCTATTGCCATGAACTTCCAAGGCATCAAACATAGAGTGGAATTCATTGTTCTGGACATTGAGCACCAAGGAGAGTTGTCTGAGTCTCCCATCATTTTGGAAAAGCCATTCTTAGCCTCTACTAAAGTAATCATCGATCCTGAGACTCAAGACATTTAATTCCCGAACCAGAACCTAAATGATCAAACTCTCGAGATCACACCTGACCTTGAGATATCTGAAGATGAAATCAACAATCATGATCAGGAGACTACTACTTCACATGATCATACCTCTCCTCATGAAACACAGACATAAACCCTAGGAGAGACATCTGAGAAACCGACTGTTAAACCAAACTTTGAGTCTCACCACACCTTTACAAAAAAACCACCCTGAGACTGCTCCTATCATGAACCTAGAGACATGAGCTTACATGGGGTCAGACCATACTTATGAAGATTATCACGATTATTTGTAGTCTAGGTTTTGAGGAGGTTGTAATTAATGAAATACTTGAACCACTCAAAGATCCAACTCAGGGAATCTATTATGTCACCAAAACTTTGAAACATCAAAAGGTGGTATCTTCTACCAAACCAGACACATCCGAAACACCACACCTGGACACAGTTATTTCGTAATGCCATGATCATTATTATGATTCCATACAAGCAAAGTTGACTTGGAGCACCACAAACACACGATATGCGAGACGTCCGCTGACCAAGGAAGAATATTACAATGATTATTCATATGATGAGGACACGATTGTCAGCACCTCACCTCCTGGACCACCACCAAGAGAGACAATTAGGACCAGATTGACCCATCTCGATAAAACAACTGCTCCGTCCTCTAGTCAGTTATTTGGTAAGAAGAAGAAGAGCACTGATCCCTTGAGGTCATCTGCCGAAAACCTAAAGCCGTATCATTCTCATCTTCCTCTTGATGCTTTAGGTTCTAGAAAACCAACTAAGAGAGTTGATTTTGATGTACATGGGAAGGAATTTCTGAGAATTCCTCGTCAGGTGTAGATGAGGAGCTCAGTTCAGATGCTTTGGAGCCTTATCGAAGCAAGCAATCATATGTCAACCACATTGGACTTTCCCCACCCCTTACCTTTATTCTTCTAGGATCGACTCCCCTGATCCCATTCGATACATCAGAACAATTTGTTATGACCAGACTGATACTTGTTCATCAGAGTATTCATCCAAGGATGAATTGATTGACCCTAAGATTGAGAGAACTTTGAGAAAGCAACTTAAGAATAGGAATAGTTGGAGTGCCTCCACCTTTTAGTATTATTCTTCTAAGGATAACTCCGACAATGGCTAGGAAACTTCTACCTCGTCTTCTTTCTATCATTATTCCCTTCCACCACATGCCTCCAAAAAGCTCAGCCACTCCTTGATCATCAGCCAGCCTCCCTCTCACCCCATCAGTTATCTTGTACATTTTCTTACTATACCTAGGCCAAGGCCTACGTATAGGGGGAACCGATACCATTTGTATTTACTCATCATTCTATTCCTCACTAATCTGTACTCCTTGTTTTATTTTCTTTTTTCACATTCTTATGCTTAGCCCGAGCTATAGCTTCTTTGCACTTTTTGTGCTCTGAGGACATAGCTCGCTAAGTATAGGGGTATGTGTATACTTTCTATATATATTTTACCCATAGCTCGTATTGTTGCGTAAGTATATATTTTATTTACGAGGTGGGTAACATTTTTGTAAAAAAACCTAAAATCTAAAAAATAAAAAATGAAAAAAATGTGTTTACAGTTCACACATCTGCACTTCATCCAGCATTACATGCATCCGCATTGGTGAAAAGGCCCTTGGGTTCTGAACCGAGTTATGAGCAGAAACTGAGAATGGTCTTGACTTAACTTTAATCCACCTAATTTTTAGAGTAACTTCACTGAGAAATATGATTTTAGAAGCTTTAGGTCTTTGACTTAATTCATCGAGTTTTGCATGACAATGTGCATACTTTGAGTCTTAGTGTCTAACTTGGTCGCCTCAGTCTGGGTAAGACTTATGAATAGGGAATTAATCTGTACTCATGCACTATGCACTTAGCTTAACTTGGACGGGGTGTTGGAAGACTGCATGAGTCTCTTTTATGGTAGCGTGGACATCTAAAGATCGGAGTACGGGTTGAAACAAAGCTTTGGATGAGGGATATAGACG
The DNA here is from genome assembly GCA_037367405.1 of Ottelia alismoides. NCBI lineage: Eukaryota > Viridiplantae > Streptophyta > Magnoliopsida > Alismatales > Hydrocharitaceae > Ottelia > Ottelia alismoides. The sequence continues at coordinate 417,865 of JAZKJV010001838.1, read as the reverse complement.
GTAGGCACAATTTTTCCAAGACCTCAAAACATGTGCAGAAAGAAAGATTATATATCTATAGGGGCATAAAAAGATCTATTTAGAGCAACAAAAAATCCATACCAAAAAGAAGCCAACTACCAAATAAATATTTGACCAAAAAGGTCTAAGCTTCTGACAACCTGTAGATCTTGGTGAAAACTTGTCCAAATTGGATGGCTTCACAAGGAGTTGTGGCTACACTGATCACCCTCCAGTTCTTTCCCCCTTCTTATAAAAAATTTCTCCCCCTTCGATTGCGAACATAGCACGACTGAACTAATAAGCAAATACCTGACTCCCCGAGGACGAGTTATTAGAGAGGAGGTTTTCATGGTAGTCCGGCATTCTTGATGGGAAGAGTTAACACCCTTCACACGCATGAGATGATTATTCAATGTTCATTGGGTATGCTTTGGGAGGAGGATTGATCTAAGATGACTTATGAGCTAAAACTGTTACAATGACGTGTAGAACGTGGATCATGTTTTTTTAAAAATCCTAATTCTCATAGGAGTTCCGCCAAACTATTAATCCAAAGGTCTAGACCTTTTGCTCATGTTTTTGATATGAAACCCAATCTCATTTCATCTAAATTCATCATTAGTTGCTTGGGGACGAGCAAGGTTTAAGTATAGGGGGATGATGAATCCATGATTAATCATTCTAATTAGTTGAAAATAGAGATTCCACCAGAGAATTTAGGTTCATTTGGATGTTAACTTCATAAAATTAACTTTCAAGCATCTATACATAATTTGCACAAATTAGCACTTCATATTGCATTCATAGTCATCCATGCATTTTCACCTAACTTCATGTATTTTTAATTAAATCATGACTCCATTTGACATAAAGCCAACTCTATTATGTACATATCATTGGCCTTAATCCATGAAAAGTCCTAAAAATGCTAACCTATACATATGCAAAATAAAATCAAACCCTAATTTTAGACCAGACAAACTAAAATACTGATATCATACTCATACAATACCTGATTTCACTTTAATCACTTTTAAAGTAATATAAATTCAAATACCTTCAAAATAAGACAAATTTCATAAAAATCAGAGCTCATTCGTGAAAATTGGGTTTTAGGCCTCTTTTACGCATTATACATTTTTGCTGATTTTGACCTATAATTTCATGTGCATATTTCATTCATTGTGATTATTTTCTCTTTCATTTATTTAATTTCATAATTTTTTAATAAATCACATAAATTCAAAATCTAAAAAATTAGAAAAGCAATTAAAAAGAAAGGTTCTGACTTGACCTTATCCACTTGTACATAATTAATCTCCCTAATTTTTCAGACCTATTTAAAGCCCATAATAAGTCCATTGCATTATTCCATAGCAAGCTTGATTTTTTTATGCATTTAAAAAATTACAAAGCTAAAAAAATTGGTATTTTATACATAAAATATCACCAAAAATTCATATACTGCATAAATCTTTTCGTTTGCACCTGAGTCCTTCATGAACATTGTAGATCATAATTAGATGTGCATTTTTTCATGTTGAGCACTTTTGCATTTGAGTCCATTTTCTATTTTTATTGTATTTATCTCAGCATTTTAGTCATTGGTCAAGCATTCTGGACATCTCCGCACCATGTGGCATGTGCCCAATGGGACACCTGGCCCTTGTCTCCCCCAACCCTCTCTCCTTGTGTGAGCCGCACATGCCTACATCCCCTCCTCCTCCTCCTCACGCTCTTAGCATGTGAACGTCTTCTCCTTCCCTCCTCAAGCGCTTTGCACGTGCTGTCGCCTTCCACTCCTCGACTCTGCCATGCACCTGCCGACAAACCACCACTCACTCCTCTCTCTCTTATTCTATCCTTCCAACGCCGTTGACCCCCTCGTCAACCAACCACCCATACTCATCTTCCCTCTATCATCCTCAATGATCTCGTACTTAACCCTATCCCATTTATCCCCTACATCGAAGTCACCAATCATCACCTTATCTCGATCGCCGCCTCCGTCTCTCGCTCTCTCTACTTAAACCCGTCAGGTACTTAGGTCTGATTCTCCTCCATTCTTCACTGTGGTTCTTCATAAGAAAATAGAGAGAAAGAGAGAGAGAGAGAGCTGGGAGTTGGGTCAGTGGTAGCGAACCCAACTCCGGCTAGGATTTTTTCAAGCATGATATGGGGTCGTCTTCGACCTTGTTGCTACCTCTCAATCAGAGAGCAATCCTGCTTCACCTCTTCACCGAGGGTCAGGAGCGATCACTGGAGTTGGACTTAGGCACTCCATATCCCAGGCGAAAACCCCCGATCTCCTTCTTTTTCACCTTCATTTTCTTTTCTTCTTCGCTATCCTCGCCATTCCTTTCGATTCTCTCACCCGTCGATCATCACTGCACATTCCCCTGCATCATCCCCAAATCACGACCATCTTCCCCATCCACGCTTCACCGTCTATCTTACACAAACTTCCATCACCTGGCTCCTCTCCTCCACCACACAGGAGCATCGACCACCGATGCTTCTCCACAACACCACATTCGCTGATCACCGCTTCTTCACCGTCTCACCGCCTCGCCTACATCACCATCGACTCCAGATCCGACGTGTCATGGCTGAGCTCGCGCCATCACCTTCGACTCAACTGCCTAACACCTCTGCTCCACTACATGAATCTCTATCCACCTGCAAGAGAAAGCCTTCAAAATCGCCTTCGACGAAGAACTCCCCTCCATGAACCATCCAATCAAGAACTTGAGGGATCAGAGCCGTTCAACTTCGCCCAAAATCCAACCTTCTATCAACTTCCATCAGATGCATTGTAAAAGTCCACTTAGCCTACCAATAGCCATTGGATCAAGCCTTCATCGACGATCGAGATTGATCTCGAGGCTAACATCCCGGTCAGGAGTTTCAGTATCACCGAAGCTACAGAAAGCTGCCACGTAAGGGCTCTGTATACATACCTCCGCCCGAACCTAGCCGCCCCCACGCACACCTCTTGTGTGAGGTGGGAAAATTACAAGCGCACCCTCAAAGCTTTTGGGATCTCAATCGACACCCCTGCCAGGGTAAATGGAGGCCTACATGGTTTTTTCAAATTACAAACATACCCATCCAGGGTATATTTGCAAGCCTTTAATTTAATTTATTTACTATTCAATCATTCAAATTTCAACTATTAATAGCTTGAGCATTTGTTATCGAATTTTAATGCTCTTGGTGTCAGTTTAAAGCTTATTTGATTATCTATCGTATTAAATACTAAGATTTGATTATTGATACATTATTTGACATTAACTCTCCGAGGATCCAATTTGTTAGTCTTGAGCACCGTTATTATTTGATATTGATTCTCGATAAATTGTGCATTGAATTAGGGGATTTATTTTGGAAAAATAGTTAGACTAATTTGACTAATTGATTGCAATAATTATATGAGGGCATGCTAAGTTGTTGGTTGCTTCATGGATCTGCTTGCTTCATATCCGCTCACTTTGCATTGTCACTAAAAATCAATAAAAAAATGCATTTATCTCACATTACATAGCATATAATTTTTTCCTACATTAAAGTAATTTTGAAAATCCATGCATCATACTTCTTATTGAAGTTAATTACATCTTTAAACAAAAACCCATAAAAAGTTAAAAAAATACCAAAAATATTCTTCTTATTCTCCTTTGAAATCTTAAAATTCTCAGATTAGTTAAATATTAATTCTAGACCCTCATTATACCTCCCTAAGTTCGACCTTGGGACTTACCCAAGTAAAATAAATAAATCAAATCGTATTGAGACTTGATTTTCTATATAATTTCTCAGTGTGATCATCATTGTTGACGAATCACTAAACTTCCCCACCACAACAACTCCGACATTTTATTAGCTAATTCAACAAATTAACATAGGGATTTTAGAGCTCGTCAAGCATGCGTAGGACTAAAGTGTAAATATCTAATGGATGGCCCTGTGTGCTGCAATTTACCCAGTCACGTGAGGTGGCTCTTGTGATGGAGAGGCTCGAGACATAGGGCTGGTTTGGGACAACGTGTCAAACTATGATGCTTTGCGACTCGGCTTAGACGTAGCTTCGATTGGTTCGATTCTCTCTAATGCTGGTGGCTCGAAGAAGGCAGCTCGGGGTGAAATCTGGGTCATAGGATCCAAGAATCCTATGGTTACTCCTATCCACAATGCTCGTCTCGTCTCGATGGCGCAAATGGGGCCCTGTTAATGAAGCTTTGCCTCCTTAGTGCTCCTCAGCTCCTTCTAAAGGTCAAGACACCTTTGTGAAGGTGTCATAAAGATGGTAGAGCGTCGAAGAATGGGCTTCCGGACCTGGAAGGTCTTCTTGATGCAAGCTAGTTAACATTCAAGTTTGAGATTAGAGATGGCTCATTGGTTCCCATCGATTGTCTCCTGCATGGATTAGCCCATAGCCAAAGCACATAGAATATACTATGATTCTAATGAGGAAAAAAGAGGCTTCGTCGAAGTGGGAGGCACAAGCCCTAGTTGGTCCTTCTCTCTTACGGATAGAGGACTTTGATCGACGGTGAAGAGACGATGAAGAAATGGAAGAAGAGACAATGAAGTGTGTACATTAATGTCTGGTGAGAGGCAAAGACATGAGTGTAGCAGCGGGTTCCGGGCCGCATGTTGAATTACCGACTGGTACTGGGCTGTCTTTGAAACTGGCTAGGGATGAAGAGAGGGAATAGAACTTCTTTTTCCTAACAGATCACTTTTTCAAAATATTCTAGTTGGGCCCTTCCAGTGTGATCGGAATCAAAAGAAGGAGCTAGTCCGGGGAGACGACCTGGCTTCAACTTCCTAGCCTGGCCGTAGCTAGAGGGGCGAGCTACTGTGCTAGGCTTCTTCGGGACGGTGTGAAGCGGTCAGAAATGCTCGTCCTCATCCCGGGTGAACATGCTAGGTGTAGCCGCAGGGGGCTATTATATTAAACTAAGCACTCAACCGGTGAAGGTGGTGCATGTATGTGTAATAAAAAGGCAAGAAACAACGACGATGACAGAGATGACTTACCTGGAGAATGAATGTGATGACAGAGATAGATGAATCATCCTGGGGATGAGGTCTAGAAGGGCCTCGAGTCTTCGCTCGATGCTCTGGCTAAGAGCGGAGCTTGAGCTGCTCCAAGTTGGCGCTGTGATAAGATGGTTTCACCTTGGTTCACGCCGCCGACCAGTCTCACGTCTTTACACAAGATCTCTCACTCTCTCTATCGCACAAGGAGAGATGGGTACTTTTGGAAGGCGCACACATGAGCAGATAGAAGCAAAGGTGGTCAGTGGTGGGTTATTTGAAGAGGAAAGGAACGGTTCTAGTATGGTTATCATATAGGGTTTAATTGCTCCTCCTTGGCCAAAGGTTGGAGGAAAATGGAGGTTAGGTTAAGGGCAAGGATGAGGGTAGTTAGGGTCACCTCTGGGATTTAAAATAAAGTGAAGAGGAGATGCGATGTGGTTGTGAGAATATGGAGAAGATCGGGGACTCGTGTGGTTTCATGAGGGTTAGAGGAGCAGTTGGATGTGGAAGAAGGGTGCAGGACCATTGGATCTCATGATCTAACGATGGAGAAGAGGGAGCGAGGGTGTGACTGTGATGGGATCTGATCATCTGACCATATCATAGGGCCTAGATGTAGAGCGTGCATGGTTGAAGAAGAGCCATCACATTAAGAATGATCTAACGGCTGGAAAATGAGGCGGGGTGTAAAGAAGGGTTTGCCATGTGTCTGACATTGGTGGTGCCACGTGGCCCAATATGAATTAAAAGAAATAAAAAATTGTTAGTAAATTACAAATAACATAGTTAACTGCTTTGAATTTAAAAATATTTGACATGAAAGTTGTCGATATTTTCAATATCTACAATTTTCATGTAGAACATAAAGTCAATATACATCATATTTACATAGATATATTTTTGCAAGTACTTTTTACATAATTAAAAATATTCATTTTAATTTTTTTTGATACTTGCATTTTTGATTTATAAATAATGTCAAAACATATATATATATATATAATATTAAACTAATTTTTATGGATTTTTAATATTAAAGAAACACAGAAAATAAGGGCACAATAATAGGTTTATTTATTTACAGTTAATTAGGGTCAGTTATAAATAAGGAGTTAATTGATAATACTAACTAATTAGTACCTAATCTTATTGAATTATTTTATTTAGAGAGATATTAAATGAATAACATGATGAAAAATCATGGATTTATCACCCCCTATACTTAAATCTTGCTCGTCCTCGAGCAAATAAAGAATTAATAAGTTGGTAGAATCCCTTACAGTGCATGTACAAGACTTGATTCATTTGGAACTCTTGGATTTCATGATCCTAAATTCTAAGCTGGACCCAATCTTAGTCAAAAGGAACCCAAATTCTCTAATTATCACACAATCTGTGTATACATATAAAATATGTATATGACATTTAGTGTTAACTGCATTTATAAGCATAGAGTTGAAACACCATCCAAGTTTCCAGTCCAAGAGACTCTCCTAAAAACCCAATCCTCAATACTAGGGAATAAGTATATTCTTGCATTTTGTTAGACTTAAAAGAGAATATGGAAGGCCAGTTTATGGAGGGAATATTATTGTGTCTTTTCTTCCCTTTCTCTCCCTAGAACAAGGATCCTCTCGAGTGCCTCATTAACACGACACATGTATATTTTCGGTGTCGATTAGTATGTCCATCAAGAGAATGCTGATTTGTATGCACTTGTTTTTCTGGGAATGCATCAGGGTGTGCCTCCTTTGAGTATCTATTATACCTTCGACACTCAGACTTGTTTCACTATGTAATGCAGAGACCGACTCATAAAAGCCTAAGATTTTGGTCCAAGTGGACACTTTGAAAAGTTTGGGAGTGCTTGCCTAATGTGGAAGCTCTTTGTATATAACTTTGTAGTATATGAGCTTTTCAATAATTTCTTTGTTTTCTTTCTATTCATTTGGCTAGCTCCATTTCTTTTACCAAGATTGGCGCACACTAATTAACATTTTTAATGATTTCATCAGACCATGACACTTAGGTCAATATCATAAGATTAGTACAAAAGTTTGCTCTCATATTGGCTGAGGGTGATGGCAGTTAGGTTCCTTAAAGCCTTCATTGATTTTATTCCATCCTCGAGTATCATTAAATCAAGTCCAAACACAAATCCCCCATCCTAGTTCCCCAAAACGTCAACTCATCATATCATATTTGCAGTCATACATGTGAGGTGCTGGTCATATCCGTTAAGGTACATATTAAACATGCAAATATAGCATGTACATCTTTCAAACTAGAGAAGTCTGAATTATTGAGTCAAAGACCCTAATGACTATGGTTGGTTAACTCAGAATCAAAGGATCACAAAAATTAACTGTCATGAGCTTCACAAGTTTTGCGTGAATGTGTTAGGGATAAAGCCAACTTATTAGTTAGTGATTTTTTTCAAAGAATTTGTAAGTATATGTACAAAACAAGTTGTCAAAATAATTTGTACCCTTTTTTCCAAAATAATATGCAAAATATTTGTATAAACCATGTCAAATAGATTAAAATTTTCCAAACATTTTTCAAATCATTTTTACAAACAGTTGCAAATCCCCATCCCTATGACCCATAATAATATGTAAAACATGTGAAAGTACAAGCTATGTAAGAAGTATATATGCAATGTATATGTCTACCCCCTATACTTAGTGTGTGGCATGTCATGGAATAAAGTAAAATGAAAGACATAACTCGTACTGAGCATAAAGAGGAAGAAAAGTACGAGGAGAGAAGCGGGTATGACCCCCATATACTTAGGCTTTAAATAGCCTAAGCATAGGACATTAACACTAAGGAACATGTTATGAAAGAATAGGAGATAACAACAACGAGGGCTTGTCCCCCTATACATAGGCCCAAAATAGCCTAAGTATAGAAGGTTTGTTCAAAAAGAAGGGACCGAGTGGATGACTTAAAAGATCCAATAGAATGTATAGAAAAAAGTTCAGGTTCCCCTATATATTTAGGCTTTAAATAACTTAAGTACAGAGTGAGTATCTACGGAAGAGAGAGCCTAACTCTAAAAGTATAAATAAATCAAATGTGGAGTCAATGTGAGTGACAAAGAATAGGTGAATCTTCTTGGCTACTGAATCTTTATGTACGACTCCATGTTGAGGAGTCTGAAATATCTGCTAGGCAATTGATCGACATAAAAAATATCTTCTCAAATTGGACTAACCATTCTTTGGATTCGACAAAATGCTTCAACAATTGTCCATTAACCAATAAAAAACATGCACCATTGATGAATTCCAGATTCATCTACTTTATTCTCTTTTATTATCTCTCTCACATATGGAAACCAATAAAAATCACTAACAAATTACACTAAATAATTAACAATGTGTTGCAAATAATTACCTATAATTATTGTGTATTATTATCCCTATTGTTGTGCTATTATTTTATGTGTTTATTAAAAATCTAGTAAAAATAGTATAATATTATACATAATTAATCTAATCTAATTTATAAAAAATCCATAAAAATAAGAATAGAAATAAAATTAAGTAATTAAAAATATTTACTGTATATAGATAATTTTATTTCTCTTTGGGTTCCACATGAAAGTTGTAGATTTCGATAGGATCTACAACTTTCATATTTTCCATTTTTTCTGATTTGATTCACTTCTATTTCTTTTTTAGTTTATTGCATTTTTGTATTTCTCTCAATTCTAATTAGGCCACGTGTCTCTCTTTGATCGAACCACGTGACCCCGCTCCTTCCTTGCCATCCGCCTCACTCTAGTCCATTGGATCACTTGATCCAACAGTTGGGGTGCTTTCTCCTACCTTCAACCATGCCTCCCAAGCGGTGCGACCCTTCACATAGTGCCTTCTTCAACCAATTCTCCCGCTAACTTCCAACAACTTCCCATCCAACTTCCTTCACCATTCTCTTCCCTATTCATCAGTTATCTTCGCCCAACCTCAATTCTTCATAATCACTCACGTGCTCCATTAAGCAACAGTTGAAACATCATTTCTAACCACCTAGAACCACTAACCTTCCTCCCTCAAAACCCCTTCTCTGACAACCGTTCCAAGGATCTGTCACTTTGAAGAGAGTCCCCTAGTCCCAATGTCCACCTGTGATAGAGTGTGAGAGCGTTTCGAAAGTGAGAACGATATCGTCTTCTCTGGCGAAATCCATGAGACTCCTTCTCGTGCTGTAGCCATTTCAATGCTGCTTGAGCTCAGTTTCGTAGCCTGAAACTTCGAGCGAAGATCGGAGTTCTTCGATCTCCACTCCAAGCCCAGATTCATCATCAAGATCATCATCTTCTTCATCTCCATTTCAGGTCAAGTTTCCCATCTTAGTTTTGCTTCATGTTTGCCTTATTTTTCCTTCCTTAGTCTTTTAATAATCCATGATCTAAATCTATCTTTATCTTTACCAATCATCACCAATCCACGTATGTCTCTCTTTGTACCTAAATTGCTTCTCCATTATGTCAAGCATCCTGTCCATCTTCTTCTTCTGCATGGAGAAGAAGAACCATTAGGGTTCAAATCTCTCACCTCCCATATAACCTTCCATTCATTTCCATCTTGCTTCAAATAGCCTCGCAAGTCGCTGGGCTTTGTGACTAACATCTGCATGTGATCAATGGTTAGAAAATACACAGAACTCAGATCTTGACATTTTTCACCGGAGCTCTTTCATCGCCAGAGCTTTTTAGGTTTCCCCGCAGAATGATGATGGCTTCTACTTCATCGCCTTGGCTCCAGCTCTCCTCCCCATCTCTCCAACACGTTAGTAGGTAGTAGAGGAGGGAGCATAACATCGCTCGATCTCAGTTCTTTCTCACCAACTAGGGCAAAAGGGGAAGAATACAAGCTACAGCATCCATTGGATCTGGAGCTTTAGATCTAATTCGATGGTTGACATCATTCCCGAGCCTGATCTCTGAAGCAGCAATTCATCCTTGAGGTCTGGATCACCCTAGCTAGCTTTGAGGCATTAGTAGTCGATGCATGGCTCGAGCGGCGCCAACCGAGCCTAGCCACGATCACGTACATCGCGCACTCGAGTCTGGCTAAATTGCAGACAAGCCCACGAAAGATTCAAATTTGCAGACAAGTCCCACCTATGGAAAAATTGCAATTATATTAAGCAGATTTCTGTATATGCGATTTAGTCCAATTTGGACCTTTTTTAATTAAATAATTCATGTTTTATTACATTTATACCCCTACACTATTCTTTTAATAACTTGTGAATCATTTATCCACATTTAATGAAATCAATGTCATTGGAAAGCTAATTTTGCTCTTTAATTTAGTGCAATTTAATTACTGATGTGATCTATTTCACATATTAAATTTTATAAAGCTACTTTTGTTTATTTAGCCTTATTCTTCACTCAAAATTGAATTTTACTTAGGTTGAATTTGCTCTCTTCTTATCGTTGATATATCATTAATTAATCATTTGATTTCGTAAGTATTTATTTATTTTTAATTAGGAGCTATTTGTGGATTGTATGTCTACCTTGTGAGTATAGTGCATCATTATTTATCATATAAAATAAGTGCATAAAGCTGTTCCCCGCACACCATCGTGGGCAGATTATAGAGAGACTTTCTCAAACAAGGGAGAGAGTCAGACCTTTCCCAAGAAAGCTAGCCTTCAATTCCCTCACCTTCTTTAGCTTCCGGAAAGCGCGGACAAGGTACCGAGACCCTGATGCAGAGAGAAGCCAAGGGATACCCAAAACACTATTTAAAAAATAGATGCTTTGTGTTTCTTTGCATTCTGCTTAATCTAGATCCTATAAATTGCTCAAGCAAAGAATTAGCTCCTAAATCTAGTTAGATAATTACTCATGTCCCCATGTTCGACCCTAGACTTGCCCATGTATAATTTCAAGACTTGAACTCTTCATGGAGATCTTCTCTCGGTTCCAAGTGATTGTTGATTGACCCATGCTACAATGAAAGCATATTATTTTAACCGATTGATGATTCATCAACCATATGTGAGATCATATATCTATACACTTCCATTTCTATGCACTTCCTTCACTATATATGGACCCGTCCACTTAGATTTTAGCTTCCTGTGGAAAATCATTTAGTTGGCGTTAAACAACCATATCTTTTATCCCGAAACAAAGTTCTTGCACCTAATGTGTTGGTCATGCCACTTATTAACTTTGTCCTTATAGATCAAACTGTTGTTAAACACCCAGTTTCGGATTTCCACAAGCTCGTTCAAGTTCAGGTCACAACAAATTTTCCGTAGGTGGCAACTCCAATTCACTTGTTTTATTGCCCATTCTGATTTGTGAATTAACTCTGTAGGCAAATGGCATGTCTTACCATAGATCATACTAAATGGTGAAGTACCAAGTGGAGTATTGTAGGCCATCTTGCAGGCCTGCAAAACTTGGTCTAATAGCTGGGACTGGTTCTTCCTATCTGGCGGACTAGCTTCTGAAGAATACTCTCCACCTCTCTATTTGAGACCTCTGCCATGCTGTTCGATTGTGGGTGGTAAGGCCTAGCAACTCTGTGCTCAAACATGTAGTCCTTAGCTAGATTTTTCATTTCATAATTTACAAAATGATTGCCCCCATCTGAAATAAAAATTATAGGAACCTCGACCCTAGCAATGATATGGTCCTTCACAAACTTGCAGACAGTCTTGCTGTCTGCAGCTCGAGTTGGGATAGCCTCCAACCATCTTGATAAGTAATCTACTATTAATAAGATATACTCGTGTCCTTGGATGTTGGTAAGGGACCCATAAAATCTATGCCACATGCATAAAAAACATCATAGAAAATCACCAACTATATGGTAAACTCATCTCTGTATCCAACTTCCTCTCCCATTCTCTATCAGATGAAACACGATTATATAAAATCTATATCATCCTGAAACAAGGTCAACTAGTACGATCCATATTGGAGTACCTTGTGCATGATTCTCTTTCTCGAGCGGTGTCCTCAAACTTCAAGAGAATGATGATAAGTGAGGACACTCTGGTATTCCTCCCGAGGAATACACCATCCTCAAACACAATCCAGGCCTTCAAAGAAAAGGAATGGATCCTTCGAGTGGTATCTCCTCAAATCTGACTTTATTCGATCAATACTGCTCCTAGTCCAACCATGGAGAACATGCTTGGAGACAAGGTAGTTCACCATATTGGCATACCACAAAAGTGAGTCGATAACACAAATTAACTCACCTGGAAAGATCTCTCTAATATGTTAAGTGTTAGGGGAATCCTTTAACTATAGCTGGGAATGGTGATTAGCAACAAAATTCTGAACTCCATGTTTATCCTTTATCTCCAAATCAAACTAAACAAAATCCACCTAAGAAGGCACACCTTTGCATCCTTCTTTTCCATTAGGTACCTTATGGTTGTATGATCAGTGAATATTGTCACCTTAGAGTCCAAAACATAAGATCTGAACTTCTCAAGGGCCCAAACTACTGTGAGCATCTCCTTCTTGGTTTGTGTATAATTCTTCTGTGCTTGATCCAAAACTTTACTCGCGTAGTGAGTCGCAAACGAAATCCCTTCTCGCCTCTGACATAACACAATTCCTATAGCTAAGTCTGTCGCATCAGTCATGATCTTTAAGGGAAGAAACCAGTTAGGAGCTTGTAAGATCGACGAGTCACAAATATTTCTCGTTAAAAGCTCAAGGGCCTCAAGACACTTGTGATCTATAATGAACTCGGTGTATTTTCCTAAGAGCTCAGCCAATGGTTGGACAAACTTTGAAAAATCCTGAATGAATCTTTTATAGAATCCAAAATCTATCTGAAAAATGACCTCACTGACTTACATTTGGTTGGTGGAGCAAGTTTCTTGATCACATCTACCTTGATCAGGTCAACCTCCATTACTTTTTAGAGATGACATGCCCCAACAAGATACCCTTCGTAACCATGAAATATCTCTTCTCCTAAGAGAGTACTAGATTGACATCACTACACATTTGAAGATCTCAATCCAAGTACACTAATCATGAATCAAATGAATTATCATGAACTAAGAAGTCGTCCATGAAGACGTCAAGGAAATCTCCCACCATCTCAGCAAGTAAAACAATCATGCATCGCTGAAATTTGCCGAGGCATTGTAAAGCCTGAATGACTTGCACCTGAATGCGTAATTACTGAATAAACATGAGAATGTGGTATTTTCCTAGATTTTGGGGAGATGTCTACTTGATTGTAGCCCAAGTACCCATCAAGAAAATAGAAGAACTCTTTCCCTACCAATCGCTCCAAAATCTGATCAATAAAAGGCAATGTAAAGTGATCTTTCTTGGTCACAACATTCATGTATTTGTAATTGACACAGACACGCCACGACGTAGGTTCTCATGTCGTGATCTCTACCCCTCCTCGTTGGTGACCATTTGAATTCCTGACTTCTTTGGGACAACCTAAAGTGTTGGAGTTTGAAATGGGATATATGAATCTTACTCCACACCATTTATCTATCTCTTTCTTCATCACTTATCATAGATTAGGGTTTAGTCTTCTCTGAAACTCAGAGGAAGTTCTAACATTCTCCTCAACAAAATATTGTGTGAACAAAGCGCAAGGTTAATCCCCACAAGATCCGACACAGTCCAACCTATAGCCTTGCGATTATTCTCCAAAACATCTAAAAGCCTAGACTTTTGTTCTATGGTCAGTGTAGAACTAATGATGACATGAATCTATCTTTGGGTCCTGCAAGAAATACATACTTGAGTATAGGAGGTAGTGGCTCCAACTCTGGTAATGTTTTATCATCAATCAAATAAGGATGAACCTCATCTGAATATGATTCCGTGCTGCATGAAGGTGGGTCTAACTGTGTTGTGCTTACCACAACTCTGTTATGTATGGAGTTAGGTCACCAAAGAACAATGGTAATTCAACCAAAGTTGCGTCCAACTCATCATCTGGGTCCCTTCAATGTTTTAAGGAAGAAGGAATCGACATTTCCTAAGGGATCTTTGAGTCATCAAGGAAATAGGGGGATGCATCTCTTAAGAAGTCGGGTAAGACCTAGCAAACTGCATCGTGCATCTCCCCAAATGAGAGAGTCTTGCTCAGTCCTGATGGGGCATGTCTCCATATCCCAAATGTTATATTCACTTTACAATCTGCCTCTAAAGAAAAATAATTCCTGATCATCTCAGAATCATGTCGCTGTCACTTTGTTTGCTTCATCTCAAGTTCCACTTCTCTGCTAGGAGAACCTAACTTCATCATTCGCGTATGATAGTCAATGAGGCACCAATAGTCCTAAGGAATGGATACCCAAGAATGGTTTGAGGCTCTCTCTAGTGACGGGAGATTTCTATATCAACAACTGTAAAATTAACCTTGTAGTGTTGTCCCTTAATCGAGGTAACCACATTCTTCACTTCATCTTGAGATCTCTTCATCGACCTGTTAGCATATTGGAGTATTGATCTTGATTTGTGAAGTGGTCCTAACTCCAATTTCTCATATAAAGCTAACATATTGGAGTAATGCTCTTGATTTATGAAGTGGTCCTAACTCCAATTTCTCATATAAAGCTAAGGTTAGAAGGTTGATAGAAGAACCATTATCTAGGAGAGTCCGTGCAATCGCAATGTCATCGATAAGACTCACCACATAATGTGCACCCACATCTCTCATCTTCCTTGGTAATTGTTGATTCTTGAGGCAACAAGTAGTGGCTACTGATAACGAGTCTTCACATATTTGCCCTATTTCTTCCTGTTAGGCGGGGGGCAAGGTTTTAGGTGTAGAGTACTCATCCTGCCAATGCAACACTTGATTGACGTCAAATCTCATGTCATGCATCTCATTGGTGATCCTTTAGAGTTGATCGAAAATTCATTCGAGATCCGGAGTGCTCGCATTGGATGGTCCATCCTTTTGCCTTTATGGAGGGTGTTCGTACTAATAACCATGTGATGGTCCTTACTGGTAGATCTACTGCTGGAATGTATGTTGTGGCTAATGGTAAGGCTGCTGAACTGAAGTTAGGCCATGTAGGCCTGGCTGGTAGTGATGCCTCCACTGCTCCTTCTGATAGGTGGGGGCTGAATGATACTAACATTGTGCGGGAGCGGAGTTGGTGGGATAAGTGGTGTACCATACTCTGTTGACCTCCCATACCTATGGATACTCTTCATAAACTACCTCGGTTGGCGGTCTGATCTGTTGGTAAGGTTGGATATGATATTACTTTTGACAACTATATTTCCCTTGCATTGGATGCTCCTAAATGTGGTGGACTCAGCGCATGGGAATAGGAGGTGCACAAGGGGAATGTAACCTCAACTGGGCTACCCTCTTGGTTAGTTCTTCCACCTGCTTCGATAATTTTACGAGATATTCTAATTCGATGAGCTTGTAGAGTTTACTAATTTACTTTCTCATCTGCTCCATAGAGGTCAGCCTATCAAATAAAATCTTCATATTTAGAATTAGGTCCTCTGCTACCTCTACCATGACCTTCTTTCCCATCTCAACTAGTGCTTGGGTAAGAGGGGTCTGATGATAGGCTCTACTCGTAGTCTGTGAGCGACTAGTATATGGCATCTGTTAGAAGATCTTCCAGATGGTGTCGGCATTATTGTTCAGATAACTTCCCCTATAGGAAACACTCACTAACCCTTGCATATTAAGGGCAAGACTACCAAATAAACTTTGTACTATAACGGGCTTGGTTATTTCATAACAGGGACATTTCTACAATAGGTCCTTGAATCTCTCCCATGCCACATGGAAGGGTTCATGAGAATACTGAGTAAAGCTCATGATCTGAGCTCTCATATGATTGGTTCAGCTCAGAGGATAAAATTTCTTCAAGAATAAGTCTTAAACTGATTCCATGTGGTCACTACTGCCCTAGATTATTCAACCAATATGCTTCCTTGTTTGCCAAGGAAAAGGGGATCGTAAACACTCGAATATAGTGTTGACCGACCCGAGGGTTACTTTAATTATCACAGATCATTTCAAATCTCGTAGGAATGTGAAAGGTTCTTTTATCTCATTCCCATTGAATTTGGGGAGTAATGCCGATAAATAAGGCTTCGGGTCGTATGCTTCTTAGGGTGGTGCCAACATAAGCCATCCCTATATCTGTTTCTTTGTAGGGTTGTATGCATCTCTCATCGTATCATCTTCTCCTCTTGCGGCTCTCAGACGATTCACCTCATCTCAAGGGTCTAGTTCAATTGTTTTGTCTATCCTAGCCTATCCAATATCTGTTGAATGGTACCATTCTAGTCATCGTCTGTGGTTGTCTTTAGGCCACATCTTTGCTTCTTCCTCCATGTCAATGAAAAGTGGATTCGTGTAAGCTCTTGCCGGAGGAAATGATCTAGAGGCACCGAGGAGGGTGTTACTCTCGCTGCTAGAGGAGAATAGAGGATTGGTATGGGTCTTACCATACCCTAACATCAGAGGACGAGTTCTGTTTTTCAGAAGAGGGTCATTGGTGAACATGAGTTGATCTAGAGTTCCTAACAAGATTGGAACTTTAATTGCTGCGGTGATCAACCTTAAATTCAACTAACAATTAACCCACGATATATGATAGATAAATCAATAAAATACATGCCAGTTAAATTTTATTTTATTTAACTCTCTAAAATGTGTGTATATTGCAAGTATGTAGAGCATCGAACTCTGGGGAGAAAATTGATAGGTAGTAATTATTAATAATTATTTCTAATTAATAATAATTATTTTTGTATTTTTCTATGTTTTTACTTGTTTTTATGTGTATTTTTAGTATTCAATTTTTAAGGATTTTTATTACTTTATGTTTTTTTTATATTTTATATTTTATATTTTTATATTTTCTTTTTAATTTTGCAAATTATAAATTTCTTTTTGATTTTTTAAATAGGATATATAATAATATAATAACAATATAAGTATTATAGAAATTATAAGTAATATATAATAAATATAGATATTTCTATTTATAAATAAGCCATAATATATTTAAAATACATAAATACATTGTTTTCGTAATTTTTATATTTTCTCTATTTTTGGATATTGTTAGAGAATTTTTACACACTTTTTTGGATTTTTAAAATGATTAAATGTACAAATTAGTAAGTAAAATAAATACCGAGATTGTTTTGAGTTTACAAGAGTATATAACCAAGTAAAATTACCTCAAAATCATTTTTAATATACAGTGTGTATAATAAACAATTCACAAATAGAGAGCCATATTTTTGGGTTTTTAGATAATTTTTACAAATTTTATAAGGTTTTTAGGTTTTTGTGATTTTTATATTTTATAATTTTTTATTGATCTTAGAATATGTAATAATATAGATAGTAGTTTTTAGAAATTTCAGAAGATGATTTATAATTTTTATGGGTTTTTATATTTAAACAGGGAATAGAAGTATCTTTTTGGATTTTGAAAATAGAAAATAGATTAAAATGTCAATAAAAATTCAAGCGTGAATAAGGATCGTATCAAGCACTTATCATAATTTTCCTACAAATTTTAGAATAATAAACAGATTTAAAATGACAAATATACATAAAATAAAATACTACAGATGCAAGGACCTATTTGCCATTAATGAAAACTTAAAAGTCATTTCATAACAGGTCCAAGGAATACCATGGCACACATGCAAATTTTTATAGTGTCTCATGCATCGCAACATGTGATGCGAGAGTGATAAATCTCACATTTATCATCATTAATTATCAATATTATCTCTCATTCTTAAGTAAATCAACAAAGATTCAATAACAATTAACACTAATTATTAATTGGTGTGTTGTACATAAATAACCCTCATTAAACTATATTATATAACATATTATTGTTGTGACACCCGTCCTCCCGAGGACCTTAGGTTACCCGTCAAACACGTCATTTGCACACTTAATAAGCTTAAGTTAATCTCATGCTATGAAAACCTGGGGAAAATTTTCACCTTTTCACAACGTGACATTCACAAGATTTAAATTTGGCTAAGCAAGCAACCACAAGAAAACTAAAAGCGGAAGTAAGTAGTATACCAGAACTGAACAACAAGGATATCCATTCATTTTCATTTCATTCATATAACATGCTGAATTCCACAACATTCAATATACATATAATATATCCCAAAATGAGGCTACAGAGGAGATCACAACATACAACTGTCTAATGAGCTCCAAAAGAATATACCTGCTCTGAAAGTGTAGCACCAAAAAGAAACAACAACAACCCAAACTATGTCGGCTACTCGATCGCTGGGCCCTTGCCGGCCATAGTAGAAAAAGGACAAGCAAGTATCTGTCACAAAGTTGTCGAGTACAAATTCTACATAGTTCTACTAAGGAAAGTAGTAAGCAAAGACTAGCACAGCTAGAAAAACAGTAAGGTAAGTGTAGTGGACAAAAGAAGCTAGCAAGTAAAAGTGGGTTAATTGATTCTTTTAAATTATTTACTTGCCTTCGGAAACTAACAAGAAGAACACACTCGCTCACTACCACACTGTGTCTCCCTCGATCAATGGAACTAACCAACATAACTCAAGCCTAGAAGTAAGTCTGTGCTCTTGGTCCGGTTAGGACCTCGATATCCGGGTAGGACTTCAAAGTCCAGGTTGAACCTCGCACTATGACTCTGAGGTATGGTGTACTCCTCAGGGTTGGGGTGCCTCCGTAGGCATGCGATGGTGTCTTGCATCCTAACTAAGTTCCCAACACTCCTTCTAGCTTGTTCTCTCAACTCACATTGATCCTCGGTCGACACATGTGATAGCTCGCTCCCGAAGGTGTATGTGTACTCACAACTCTCTCTCAACATTCACTCCTCGTTAGTCTCGACTAACGGTAATGTTGTCATTAGTCTCATAGCGAAAGAGTCTAAAGATCACATATCTCTTACCCCATCACGAGGTCATAAACCTGGCGGAAAGGTATTGATGAAGTTTTTAGTGTCTGATACCCACTACCCCATCACCAGTGCACGACATGGTGGAAAGGTAATAATGAAGTCATCAGTGTCTGCTAACCACTACCCCATCACCAGTGCACGACATGGCGGAAAGGTACAAATGGTGACATTGATGTCTACTGACCACTACCCCATCACCAGTGCACGACATAGTGGAAAGGTATTTATGGGACATCAATATCTACTGATGAAACTTCACCAGAGCACAACCTGGTGGAAGAGTAATAATTATAGCAGTGAGGAAACCCCCGAAGGGATTCGTCTGCTCTTGCCAATCCCAGTGGAAGTGTGGTCCAAGGGAAAGGCAGTGGTAGTACGACTACTACACCACTGGAGGCAGGAAAAAGAAGAGGTAAGCCTGCCGGACCCGACTTCCTCTCTCGTTGCTCAACTCCCGGAGGAGAAGAGCTAAGTAAAAACCAGACGAGCTCGTAACTAACTACGGAGAGCCCCCAACCTAGGCTCTCTAAGAAAAACCAACGGGTCAGCAGAATGGTCTAGACAACTCGTGGATCCCAACGAAGCGTAAAAAAAACCGAGCCGGCTCGAAGAAAACTCGTAAAAAGACCGGGATCCTAGACCCATGCTCTCAATGTCCGCTACCCAAGCCTGAGCGACCTCATCTCCTGCTCAGGTGAGGGTCACCGCGCCCTCACACAGTCGGAGCATCAATCTCCATGACTGATCATATGTGACATCACCATTTCTTTATTTTCATGATTTACCCTAAGTGTCTAAGGTTTCTTTGATTTATTTCCCATTCACAAGCTATCAGTCCCAGACCCGAACTTGTTCTATAAGAACCTTAACTGATCCTAGGTAAGGGATACTGACTTGTTACGATAGTCTCTCTCTAAATTCTTACTTAAGAAACATCTATCTTATGATCTTGGCTATCTTAACGGAAAGCGTCTTCCTTTCCTATGCCCCCATAAGATTCACAATTACCTACAAGGATCGGGCTACTCTTAGAGGAAGACTTGCTTCATGGCAAGTTCATAAAGTTTTGTTTTCCTGTATGGTACTACATATATATATGTATCCTTAAGATCATCTCCAAATCTCTAAATTTCATAATAGGTGTTTCAAGCCCACCTTTATATGCAACAATTATCCTAAGGCTTGCTCTAAAATGATTACTAATAGAGGTTTACCCTATCCAATTTTTATCGCCCCAAACATTGACATTGTGTGTGTATACTTCATAATAATCCAAGGCATCTAGTCCTTTTAAGTCCACACCCAAATTCATGACTTTAGAGACACCATTTAGGTGTTTAATTTACTTTAAGGTCTATCATTTAAAGGGGTCTTCTAGAGGGTATCACATGCTCCAATCATGCATCTATTCCACACATAGACCTATGTGTACAACAAGTATATGACTGCAACCTTAAGGCAATTTATCCTCTCTTAATCCTTCTCCTTAATGGGATTAAATCATTATTTATTTTTCCAATTCAATACAGGGAAATCAATAAGGACTTTGGGTTTTTAAAACTTATTAAAGTATGCCTAAAAGTTTGATTAAACATGCATTCTACAATGGAATTTGGTCACAGTTTTGTTCATGGACAACAACCAAATTTGTCTCAAAATCCTCATCAAAACCAATCCAAATACATGGATTTCATGTGTATTACATTCCCTAAATATCTATAGTCAAATCCACCAAAGGATGTCTAAGGATATTGTCAAAATCATGTATGTTCTTAGTCCTAAGGCCACTATCTCCAATCTGAACATTCAGTGGAGATATAATATAGGTAGTCAATAACTCCTCATTTTTCTAAAACAAACCCATGGATTAAAGGTTGATAGGAAAGAGTATATATTAACCAGTAATTACACTCAAGGAAACATGAAGAAACTCCCCAAATGCATCCTAAAACTCTAATTTAAAATGCATGGACAGATCTGGACATTCAATGACATGTAGGATATAGGTAGTCAACAACTCTTCAAAACTCCTCATTTTTCTAAAACAACTCCATGGAATAAAGGTTAATATGAAAGAGTATATATCAACAAGTAATAGTACTCAAGGAAACATGAATAAACTCCTCAAATGCATCTTAAAACTCTAATTTAAAATGCATGGACAGATCTGGACATTCAATGACATGTAGGATATAGGTAGTCAACAACTCTTCAAAACTCCTCATTTTTCTAAAACAACTCCATGGACTAAAGGTTAATATGAAAGAGTATATATCAACAAGTAATTGTACTCAAGTAAACATGAATAAACTCCTCAAATGCATCTTAAAACACTAACTTAAAGTTCATGGACAGATCTGGACACATTCAGTTACATGCATATGACAACATCCAAAACATTTCTAAATCACCTAAATTTACAAATTAAAAACCAAGAATCATAAGCCAATTTATTGAGGTCATAATCAGTAAGTAAATCTACTCAAAGGAACTTAAAGAAGGCTCCCAAATCATGCAAGTTATTGGCCAATATTTAGCAACAACAAATCTGAAAATTTCAGTATGACTGTCCATGTATAGCCTCTTTAAGATGTTATAATAACATGCAATTTCGTATTTAACCCCATGGATTTAAGTCTACCTTAATGGAGTATTAATCAACATATGACTCTACCCAAGAGAACCCAAGAAAGATCCCAAAATACATGTCTAACTTGGATTAAAAGGAAGACACACAGATTCTGGACACAATGAAAACCGTGCACATATAGTCTATTTTTCTCAATTTTTTTGCAACAAAAACCCCAAAACTAAGGCTTGATTTTAGATCTGAGATAAAAGTGGTAAAAACTCTACATATGGCAGCAAGAGAAGGGCTAAATTTGTACCTCAAATCAAGCTTTCAAAAGCTTGAAGAAGAACTCTCCAAGAACAATGTTGGGCTGTCCACACCTTGAGCTTCAAGCTTAGATTCCTCCTCTTCTTTGGCCTTTGATCTTACATGTAATGTAAGATCCAAGATCCTCTCCTTCCCAGCTTGATTTGAGCTATTGAAACTCAAATTTGGGTGAGAAATGGGGAGTGGATCAAAGAGAGAAGGAGGAGGACATGAGGTGGTTGGCCATGGCTAAGGGAGGTGGAGAAGATGAAGAAGATGAAGTGGGAGGGAGGGGTGACGCCTATGGGGGTTATAACCTTGGGAATTTTGCATCATAAACCCCACCAACTCCTCCTAATTGCAACCAAGGCCCACCCATGAATAGTAACCCATAATTGATCACTAAACATTACTTAGCCTCTTAATCTTACTTAGACACAAATGGCATCTCTAATTTCCATCAAGCTCACTAATGATTCACCATCTTGGCTTAATTAGTCATTAGGATTTAAGGATGTTACAATTATAAAAACCTCAAAGAGAGTCTCGTCCTCGAGACTCTGCTTCTAAGTCGGGTTTGTCGGTCTGCCATAAAAACCTCAAAAGGTTTTTAACCCATAAAAACCTCAAAGAAGGTTTTTACCCAGAATGTGAAATGATTTGCCAAACAGAGAACTGATAAACTAAACTGCGAAAGTACCTGAGAAGACTTGCGGGTATCTCTCTCGCATAGCTGCTTCGGTCTCCCATGTCGCCTCCTCAACACCCTGTCGGTGCCATAGGATCTTGACCAAGGGAATCTCCTTTTTCGAAGCCTCCTGACCGCAAAATCAAATATCTGCACTGGCTCCTCCTCGTATGTCAACTCTGGCTCTATGTCAAGTCTCTCATAGCTGATGATGTACCGAGGATCGTGCACGTACTTCCTCAAGTTCTACACATGGAATATGTCGTGTATAGCCGCCAAACGTGGGGGAAGTGCCAGTCTGTACGTCACCTTCCCAACACGTGAAAGTATCTTAAAAGGCCCAACAAAACGTGGCACCAGCTTGCCACGAACTCCGAACCGTTGAATCCCCTTCATGGGCGATACACGCAGGAACACAAAATCCCCAACCTGAAACTCCAAGTGTCGGCGTCGTTGATTTGCGTAGCTCTTCTGGCGACTCTGTGCCGTCAAGAGCTTCCTTCTCACCAAATCAACAACCCTCGCAATCTCCTCCAAGAGATCCACGGTATACAACGTATGATCGCCTACCTCGCACCAACTGATTGGCGTAAGGCATCTCCGCCCGTAAAGAGCCTCGAATGGTGCCATGCCGATGCTCGAATGATGGCTGTTGTTATAAGTGAACTCAACAAGAAGTAAATGATCCTTCCAGGATCCCTTCCACTCTATAGAACAGGCGTGTAAAAGATCCCCCAAGGTCTGTATCGTACGCTCTCTCTGTCCGTTCGTCTGAGGGTGATACACTGAATTCATCTTCAGCTTGGTCTGTAAAGCTGACATGAACTGCTGCCAGTAATGGGAAGTGAACCTCGAGTCTCTGTCAGACACTACCTCTCGGGGTATGCCATGTAACCTCACAATCTGCTGTATGTACAATCTGGCCAACTGAGAAGGTGTATAAGTCATGCTAACAGGTATAAAATGGACTGACTTCGTCAACCTATCAACAATAACCCAAATGGAATCATGGCCTCCTGGTGTCCTTGGCAATCCTGTAACAAAGTCCATCGAAATGCTCTCCCACTTCCACTCAGGAATGGGGAGAGGCTGCAGTAATCCAGGTGGTCGTCTATGCTCTGCCTTCACCATCTGGCAAGTCAAACACCTGCTGACATGCTGACGAGCCGCTAAATCGGCCCTTTAATAGTGCTAAATTAGCACTTGGAAATGTCGAAGCAGTCGGGCCGATTTCGGTCGTCAAAGAGATCACCTCATTTAGAGATATACGATGGTCAATCAAAATGAGGTGATCGTGATTTATTTTACTTGGCAAGAAACCAAGGTCGAACTCAGGGACACGAGCCTCTCTCGTATTAATCGGATTTAAGTGTGTTTAACTAGGCATAGAAATAAAGCATATAGGTCAAATCATGCATGTAGACACTACAAGACAATGCATTAAAAATAAACATGCATTTTTTTTATCAATTTTTATAATGCAAATAAATACCATGAACTGCACTCAAATATGCCCTAGGTACGAAAAGATGAGCAAAAGTTAACAACAGGTCAATTCCAGTTTGAATTAAGATGATAAACTCAATTTGAACAAGGCATGGATCAAATAACAAGAGACACATAGCTATCCAAATAGTACATCAACATTAAAGTGTCAATTATATGAAATGATCATGCCATGAGAAAGTACGTCAAACGAGCTTCGAAATGAAACTGAAATCAACTGAAACGGAAACATGATGCTCAAGTTATGCAACAATGAAGATAAGGGCATAAATGCAAGAAAACATGAACTGATAACTACAGAAAGGTCCCTGAGAGGGACTAAAACGTAATAAAAATAAGGCGCGAGTCCTTCCCTGTAATTTTACCAAATGCGTGGGGACCTTTTTGCAAATATGGAGAAGTTCGAGGGCGGCTCTGCAATTTACCCAGAGTAGCACGTGCGATGCACGTGCTGTCTAGGCTCGGAAGTCGGCTCGGATTCGGCAGAGGTTCGGAAGCGCTTCGGCCAGGCTCGGGTGGTCCGAGGCTCGATGCAGGCTCGTGGAGGCTCGGAGCTACCGATCCTGGAGGCATGGATACGGCGGTTCGGGCGTGCTCTGGTGTCGCCACGTGTCTAGGCATGGACCATCCGATCGTGATGATCGAATGGTTGCTATGGGCTTCTGACGGTTCGACGTGTCGGCACTGGGACCATTGGATCGAGATGATCCAACGGTAGCTGTAGAAGTGGGTCTTGAGCGACGTGGCTGAATCCATGCCGTCAGATGATGCGCATCGAACGGCAACTGCTTCTCCATCATCTTCCTTCAGCTGGTGGCGGATTTGGACCTCCGGCGATGTAGCTCTGGCTCAGCCGCTCCGTCCTGGGCACGGTGGTGCTCGCCCGATGCTCCTGAAGGATCGTCGAAGGAGAAGGGAGCTCAGGCGAGGTGTCAGGCTTCTTGGTTCGAGTCGCCGGAGCTCTGATGTCGAGGACGACCACGTCAAAGTTGGGCCCGGCGAGCTCTCCGGCCATTGATATATAGGTCACCTGCAGGGTTAGTAGCATATAGCCGAAGCGGAGATTGGCGGAGTGAGTGAGTGGGAGCTCATACGGGCGAAGAATGTGGAGGAGCTCGGAGCTCCTCCGCCTTGCGGCGGAGGAGGTGGGTCGGAAGTGACTGAGGGAAT
The DNA here is from genome assembly GCA_037367405.1 of Ottelia alismoides. NCBI lineage: Eukaryota > Viridiplantae > Streptophyta > Magnoliopsida > Alismatales > Hydrocharitaceae > Ottelia > Ottelia alismoides. Next base: position 392,636 of record JAZKJV010001838.1, on the reverse strand, counting down.
GGAGGAAGGATACGGTGAGCGGAGCGATGCGCGATGAAGGGGAAGGTGTGGCGGAGCTAACTAGGTGATCAATGGAGTGAGGTAATGGCCGGAGAGGCCTGATTAAATAAACGAAATCGAAAGAAAATACAAGGGAGGAAGGAGAGAAGCTTACCGAAGATTGGCGGAGTGAGGGCTTGGGTTGAACATCGCCGTGGATATTCGGGTCTTCGCTGGACATGGCCAGCCATTCCATGCAGCTCAAGCGGTCGCGGAGCGCCGCAACTCCGCCGTCGAAGGCGGAGGGTCTCACCGGGGGAAAAGGGTCGTTCTCGCTCGATCCCCTCGCCCCTCTCTGTCACAGAGAGGCGGAGGAGGGCTGGGCCCCTCCCCGCGTAAAGATGGACACCAGCGAAGGGGTGTGGTGGAGGTGTATTTGAAGGGAGAAGTGGCGGAGGTAATGGTGGCCGACGTGGGTTTGCGGGGCGATCATGGGACGACTGGAAGGGAGTTATGGGTCGTGGAGGTATGCGCGGAGTAGAGGGATGATGGGGCTCGGTCGTGGGTTGGTTTGAGTGGGAAGAGGTAGTCGGAGAAGTCAGCGATAATGGGAAGGGGGAGACTTCCGCGCGAGGTGGTGATCGTGGGGAAAGAGGCGGACGGGAGGTTGACGATGCAGCTCAACCGTTGGATCTGGAGATTCAACGGTTGATAATTGGGTGTTAAGTGACGGTGTGGATCGGATCGGGGGACGGAGCGATCGATGGCAGATGGAGCTGCCACGTGGCGAATCGAGAGCGAGGCGCCATCGGAGGGTGGTGATGAGAGATGGAGTTTGATCGAGCGGTTAGGAATAGGGCATGGATTAAGCGGATCAGATCAGAGGATCCGGGGCGCGATCGAAGGGCGCAAAGCGCGCCACGTGTCAAGCTGTGGGCGCGGCGCTAAGGGATGGTGAGGATGAAGCGCGGGGGAGATCTGACGGCTAGGAGAAGGGAAGCGCGTGGAAGGCATCTGACCGTTGGATCAAGAGGCCGATCCAACGGCCAGTTGGAGAGGCGGAAAGGACAAAGACGCCAGGGCCACGTGGCGCATCCAGAACAGGCCACGTGGCCCAATCAGATTTATTGCAGAAGTATTTTTGATTTTTGGAGGCCAAAATTGCCGAATTTGAGAAAACTCAAAACATGAAAGTTGTAGATCTTGACGAGATATACAAGTTCCATGTTGACCAAAACTGGAAAAGAGATCAAATAAGAGCCCGAAATATTTTTGAGGGTATTTTTAAGTCTAAAAATACCACGAATTTTGTTTTGTCATTTTTTTGTGGTTTTTAATTTATTAAGGACTCTGTTAATTATTAGACAATAACAGGGATTTATTGACAAAACACTAAGCAAGGGGGTTAATTATAATAAATAAAGATGATGAAACTGAGGTTCATCACCCCCTATACTTAAACTATGCTCGTCCTCGAGCATCAAAAAAGAATGACTAAGTTGGATTAACCCCCTTGTGCATGTGAATACCGGATCCAATCTGATCAAGTCGACTCGGCTTCAGAGATCCAAAATTCTAGAGTTCAACCCAGCCTTAATCAAGAGGCTTCCAATTCCTTTATTTCTCTAGACTCTCTCTGATATACATATAAACTAAAAGATATGAGTTTAGTGTTGACAGCAATTTCGAGAGTAGAGTCAAGTCTTCACCCAAAATCTTGGTCTGAGAAAATCTCCTAACGACCCAATCCTCAACACTAGGGAATCAATCAAATCTTGCATTCAGTCCACCGTCTCTTTAGTTGTCAGACTTAGAAAATGTAGATGGCAGGCCAGAAATGGAGGGCATGGGATTGTGTCAATTCTTCTCTCCCTCTCATTGGAACAAGGATTCTCTCTAGTGCCTTTTACGCAATACATTTTTTTTGGTGTTGACCAGTGCGTCCGTCAAGAGAAGTTGGAGCCGTCTGCACTTGTTTTCCTGGGAGTACACCGGGGTGTGTCTTCTTTGAGTACCTATCGTACCTTCGACACCCAGACTTGTAGAATTTACGATGCAGAGCCCTTTTTTGGTGCAAGCCCGACTCCTGGTCCTAATAGCGGTGGTCCAAGTGGACACTTTGAAAAGTTTGGGAGCGCTCGCCTTTGGTGGAAGCTCTTTGATATTTGACTTTGGAGGAATGAGAGCTTTTCTTTGAATTTCATTGACTTGTATAATTGGTGGCTAGCTCCACTGCTTTTACCAAGAGTTGGCGCACACTGATCAACATTATTTATTTATTTTTTTCACACCCAGGCACTTAGGTTAATGTCAAGAGATTAGTATAAGAATCAAGTTCTCATACTGGCTAATATTGCTGACACTCAGGTTTCATGAAGCCTCCAAAGATTTTATCCCATCCTCGAGCATCATTAGATCAAATCCAAACTCGACTTCCTCATCCCAATCCCTTAGGTGACAAAATCAACTCATATCATCAAAAACCGCAGTCGTGTATGTGATGTGCTGATCATATTCTTTCTGTCTGAGACTAAGCATGGAATATAGCATGCAGATCTAGAAACTTAGGGGAATGTGGATGATTAAGTCTAAGACCCTGATGGCTAAGGCTGGTTAACCTAAAATCTCAAAGACTTCTAAAAGCTAAGTCTTCTTGACCAATTCAGATCCTGGGTGAAAGTGAGAGTGTAGAGGACTAATCCAACTTCTTCATTCAAAAACAAGACACTTTTTTTTTTGAACTTTAAGAGATATTACAACTGCCTAAACTCAATTAAGTAGCTACAATTCAGCCAGTATGGATGTAAGTACAGGCCGGAGCCCGTTGCATGAGGACGGGGCCTTACGCGATGTCCTCTAAACCATCCAATCTGCTAAGGGCGAACCCTCACTGAACACGGCTTTCTTAATTGAGCTTAGTAGTCACTAATAGCTCCTAAAGGTTTTTTAGGAGTTTTCTGATTTTTATGGATTTTAATAAGAGAGTTAAAATACAGGTTAGACTCAACTTTCCTTGAAAAAGAGATGGCGATTTTTTCAAAACCATGTCACACAAAATAAAAAAATTTTCAAAACATTTTCAAAAATCATTTTCGAAAATATTTTTATAAAAATAGCGTAACATAATATCGAAAAACCGCGAAATCATTTGGGTTCTCTTAGTCCACATAATTTTACCTTAGCCAAAAAGTTTTTAATTTTTCAAAAAAATTTTCAGATTTATAGCTAAAGTAGATATACGGTATATACGGTATACCCCCCTATACTTAAACTTTGCTATGTCCTCATAGCACTAGATGTTACAAGTACATAGGTCCGTTTAAATATAGAAAAATATACGGGAGCTAAGAGGGGCTCCCCCTATACTTAGGTTAGAAATAACCTAAGTATAAAGGCAAGAAAGGAAGAGTAGAGAAAATCACTGGGACTCGGGTCCCCCCTATACTTAGGCTAAGATTAGCCTAAGTATAAAGATGGGATTTGATGTTGGAAGGGACCCAAGGTGAACGAAGAAGAGGGATGGATTTACAAGTGAGCGGTTGAATCTTTGGAGATGAAATGGAGTAACTAAGGTTTTAGGGTTGTGTGTTGCAAAAAAGGCTCAATTCAAGCAAACAAACCCTTAGTTTCACCAACTCACACATGAAACCAACCAAAGTTGGTTAATTATCTTGTCTGTTTTATTGGTGATAAAACATTAGATACTTGCGCGGAGAAAATGTGAATCAAGGCGTAAGCGCGGGTGTTGCTCTCCCAAAACCGAATTTTACTCCATTTTAGGTTGACTTGCAATTAACAGTCCCAATTTTATTTTAAATTATCACTGAATTTAAGGTTAGCACATCAATCAGAAAATCATCGTCTACCGTTCATTCCATTTTCCATTAATCCTAGGTGATCAATCTAGGAAATGAAAGCCGTGAAAAACATGTATTCGATGAAGAAAAACGCGATCTAGGCTAAGCGAGAAATCATGCAGTGATTTGAAGATAAAAGCCGCGAAAAAAACTGGGGCCGTTTTAAAAATCAAATCCAACATGTATGCAAGTCGAAAAAAGCCGCACCTAATCATGCATCTATTAACGGTGATTGATCTTCATTAATTTTAGCTATGTGATGCGAGATTAAGTGCGTCTATATTTAAAGTGTGTCCTACCTACGATCAAGCACGTAAAAATAAAGTGAGCTCGGAGAGCCGCGTGCCTATCCTAAGTCGACACTCAAGTGGGGACGATCCCCACACAACCATGATCGTTCGATTACAAACGCGAGTCTTCAATCGAAGACCGCTGTAAAAGACGAATTATTTAAAATAAAATGCAACAAAAATGCGAGACACATTTTTTTTCTTTTCTTCCTTATTTGCTCCAAGCATGCTCCTGCGGCTCCTCGCAGCGGGGCGCGTCTTGCTCCTTGCCTCCTTGATCCATCAAGGGCCCTGCCACAAAAACAATGATTAGATATCAAAAAGGAAAGAAAAATTTTATATGCAAAATATGTGGTTAATTGACCTATAAAAAGGAACACTAAATTAAACACACAAAAATCCAAAAAATAAAAGAAATGAGCCGTGTCCCCGGCAACGGCGCCATTTGACGAGCCGCTAAATCGGCCCTTTAATAGTGCTAAATTAGCCCTTGGAAATGTCGAAGCAGTCGGGCCGATTTCGGTCGTCGAAGAGATCACCTCATTTAGAGATATACGATGGTCAATCAAAATGAGGTGATCGTGATTTATTTTACTTGGCAAGAAACCAAGGTCGAACTCAGGGACACGAGCCTCTCTCGTATTAATCGGATTTAAGTGTGTTTAACTAAGCGTAGAAATAAAGCATATAGGTCAAATCATGCATGTAGACACTACAAGACAATGCATTAAAAATAAACATGCATTTTTTTTTATCAATTTTTATAATGCAAATAAATGCCATGAAATGCACTCAAATATGCCCTAGGTACGAAAAGATGAGCAAAAGTTAACAACAGGTCAATTCCAGTTTGAATTAAGATGATAAACTCAATTTGAACAAAGCATGGATCAAATAACAAGAGACACATAGCTATCCAAATAGTACATCAACATTAAAGTGTCAATTATATGAAATGATCATGCCATGAGAAAGTACGTCAAACGAGCTTCGAAATGAAACTGAAATCAACTGAAACGGAAACATGATGCTCAAGTTATGCAACAATGAAGATAAGGGCATAAATGCAAGAAAACATGAACTGATAACTACAGAAAGGTCCCTGAGAGGGACTAAAACGTAATAAAAATAAGGCGCGAGTCCTTCCCTGTAATTTTACCAAACGCGCGGGGACCTTTTTGCAAATATGGAGAAGTTCGAGGGCGGCTCTGCAATTTACCCAAAGTAGCACGTGCAATGCATGTGCTGTCTAGGCTCGGAAGTCGGCTCGGATTCGGCAGAGGTTCGGAAGCGCTTCGGCCAGGCTCGGGTGGTCTGAGGCTCGATGCAGGCTCGTGGAGGCTCAGAGCTACCGATCCTGGAGGCATGGATACGGCGGCTCGGGCGTGCTCTGGTATCGCCACGTGTCTAGGCATGGACCATCCGATCGTGATGATCGAATGGTTGCTATGGGCTTCTGACGGTTCGACGTGTCGGCACTGGGACCATTGGATCGAGATGATCCAACGGTAGCTGTAGAAGTGGGTCTTGAGCGACGTGGCTGAATCAATGCCGTCAGATGATGCGCATCTAACGGCAACTGCTTCTCCATCATCTTCCTTCAGCTGGTGGCGGATTTGGACCTCCGGCGATGTAGCTCTGGCTCAGCCGCTCCGTCCTGGGCACGGTGGTGCTCGCTCGATGCTCCTGAAGGATCGTCGAAGGAGAAGGGAGCTCAGGCGAGGTGTCAGGCTTCTTGGTTCGAGTCGCCGGAGCTCTGATGTCGAGGACGACCACGTCAAAGTTGGGCCCGACGAGCTCTCCGACCATTGATATATTGGTCACCTGCAGGGTTAGTAGCATATAGCCGAAGCGGAGATTGGCGGAGTGAGTGAGTGGGAGCTCATACGGGCGAAGAATGTGGAGGAGCTCGGAGCTCCTCCGCCTTGCGGCGGAGGAGGTGGGTCGGAAGTGACTGAGGGAATGGAGGAAGGATACGGTGAGCGGAGCGATGCACGATGAAGGGGAAGGTGTGGCGGAGCTAACTAGGTGATCAATGGAGTGAGGTAATGGCCGGAGAGGCCTGATTAAATAAACAAAATCGAAAGAAAATACAAGGGAGGAAGGAGAGAAGCTTACCGGAGATTGGCGGAGTGAGGGCTTGGGTTGAACATCGCCGTGGATATTCGGGTCTTCGCTGGACATGGCCAGCCATTCCATGCAGCTCAAGCGGTCGCAGAGCGCCGCAACTCCGCCGTCGAAGGCGGAGGGTCTCACCGGGGGAAAAGGGTCGTTCTCGCTCGATCCCCTCGCCCCTCTCTGTCACAGAGAGGCGGAGGAGGGCTGGGCCCCTCCCCGCGTAAAGATGGACACCGGCGAAGGGGTGTGGTGGAGGCGTATTTGAAGGGAGAAGTGGCGGAGGTAATGGTGGCCGACGTGGGTTTGCGGGGCGATCATGGGACGACTGGAAGGGAGTTATGGGTCGTGGAGGTATGCGCGGAGTAGAGGGATGATGGGGCTCGGTCGTGGGATGGTTTGAGAGGGAAGAGGTAGTCGGAGAAGTCGGCGATAATGGGAAGGGGGAGACTTCCGCGCGAGGTGGTGATCGTGGGGAAAGAGGCGGACGGGAGGTTGACGATGCGGCTCAACCGTTGGATCTGGAGATCCAACGGTTGATAATTGGGTGTTAAGTGACGGTGTGGATCGGATCGGGGGACGGAGCGATCGATGGCAGATGGAGCTGCCACGTGGCGAATCGAGAGCGAGGCGCCATCGGAGGGTGGTGATGAGAGATGGAGGTTGATCGAGCGGTTAGGAATAGGGCATGGATTAAGCGGATCAGATCAGAGGATCCGGGGCGCGATCGAAGGGCGCAAAGCGCGCCACGTGTCAAGCTGTGGGCGCGGCGCTAAGGGATGGTGAGGATGAAGCGCGGGGGAGATCTGACGGCTAGGAGAAGGGAAGCGCGTGGAAGGCATCTGACCGTTGGATCAAGAGGCCGATCCAACGGCCAGTTGGAGAGGCGGAAAGGACAAAGACGCCAGGGCCACGTGGCGCATCCAGAACAGGCCACGTGGCCCAATCAGATTTATTGCAGAAGTATTTTTGATTTTTGGAGGCCAAAATGGCCGAATTTGAGAAAACTCAAAACATGAAAGTTGTAGATCTTGACGAGATCTACAAGTTTCATGTTGACCAAAACTGGAAAAGAGATCAAACAAGAGCCCGAAATATTTTTGAGGGTATTTTTAAGTCTAAAAATACCACGAATTTTGTTTTGTCATTTTTTTGTGGTTTTTAATTTATTAAGGACTCTGTTAATTATTAGGCAATAACATGGATTTACTGACAAACTGAGGTAATTTATGATGAAACTGAGGTTCATTTCGGGAAAATACCACGAATTTTGTTTTGTCATTTTTTTGTTGTTTTTAATTTATTAAGGACTGTTAATTATTAGACAATAACAGGGATTTATTGACAAAACACTAAGCAAGGGGGTTAATTATAATAAATAAAGATGATGAAACTGAGGTTCATCACATGCCCAGCTACGTCCCTCTTCATCCCGTCCCACCAGAAATGTCGGCGAAGATCGGGGTACATCTTCGTACTGCCGGGATGAATGGAAAGATGCGAACAATGCGCCTCGTCAAGTATGTCTCTTCGTAGTTGCTCATCGTTGGGAACCACTACCCTACCTTCCTTCCACAGAATAGACTCTGCAACAACAAAATCATCAAACTCGTCCTTCACTGCCCGCATGTATCTGTCGCGAATCCACGGGTCTGTCTGCTGACCTGACACTATACGGTCCCAAAGACTGCTGTACCTAGGAGGTACGGAGATGGGAGAAGATGCACTATCCTGCGGATGCCAATCCGTCAGTGCTGCAAGTAAGTCCCAAGTGTATAGCCAATTCATCGTACCCTCCGTGTGCGCTCTCCTGCTGAGGGCGTCTATAACCATGTTTCCCTTACCAGGATGGTAAGAGATCGTGCAATCGTAGTCCTTCAGCAGCTCTAACGATCTGCGCTGTCTCATGTTCAGCTCCTTCTGATCAAATATGTACTTCAGTCTCTTGTGGTCTGTGAAGAGCTCAAAGTTAACCCCGTACAAGTAGTGACGCCAGGTCTTCAAAGCGAAGACCACTGCCGCCAATTCAACATCGTGTGTGGGGTAATTCCGCTCATGCGGTCTCAACTGTCTCGAAGCATAGGCAATCACATGCCCCCTCCGCATCAGCACTGCTCCCAAACCATCACCTGACGCGTCTGTGTAAACTGCATAGTCCTGTGTACCTGACGGTAAAGCAAGAATAGGAGCTGTAGTAAGTCTCTCCTTCAGTGTCCTGAAGGCTTGCTCGCATGAACTATCCCAAACAAAAGGTACTCCCTTCTGCGTCAAACGCGTCAAAGGTGGTACGATCCGCGAAAAGTTGCTGACAAAGCGTCTGTAATAGCCTGCCAACCCAAGAAAACTACGGATCTGTGTCACTGTCTTGGGCTGCTCCCAGGACATCACAACATCTATCTTCGCAGGGTCTACTACGACACCTGCTCCTGAGATGACGTGTCCCAAGAATGAGACCTGAGGTAGCCAAAACTCACACTTACTCAACTTGGCATACAGTCTATGCTCTATCAAGGTACCAAGCACTACTCTCAAGTCGTTCTCATGGTCCCATTCATTCTTCGAGTAAACCAGCACGTCATCTATGAACACCACAACAAACTTGTCCAAGTAAGGATGGAATACTCTGTTCATCATGTCCATGAATGCCGCAGGGGCATTCGTCAGTCTGAATGGCATCACTACAAACTCGTAGTGACCATACCGTGTCCGAAAGGCTGTCTTCGAGATGTTTGTCTCCCGAATCCTCAACTGATGGTAACCCGAGCGGAGGTCGATCTTCGAGAACACCGAAGATCCCTGTAGCTGATCAAATAGATCATCAATGCGTGGCAGAGTATAACGGTTCTTCACCGTCCTCTTGTTCAGCTGCCTGTAATCAATGCACAACCGCATGGTTCCATCCTTCTTTCGAACAAAGAGTACAGGAGCACCCCAAGGTGAAGTGCTCGGCCTCACAAAGCCTAAGTCAAGCAACTCCTGTAGCTGCACTTTCATCTCTCTCAGCTCTGCGGGTGCCATGCGATACGGAGCCATGGAGATCGGCTGCGTATCGGGAAGTAGCGAGATCTCAAACTCGATCTCTCTAACTGGAGGTAGTCCTGGTAACTCCTCAGGAAATACATCGGGATACTCTGACACAACTCTAATGTCTTGAGCCATCGGCTCTCTATCTGCAACCTCCTGAACAAAGGCAAGAAAAGTGTCACATCCCTGATCAACCAGTTGCTGTGCTCTCAGCACTGAAATGTACTCCATCCTGGAGTCCTGCAATGTCCCCTCAAAAGTGAACTCTGTCAAACTGGGGATCCTAAAGACAACAGTCTTCCTGTAACAATCGACTAAGGCATGATGTGTAGACAACCAATCCGTGCCCAAAATCATGTCGAACTCAACAAGCTGTAGTAGAAGACAGTCCGCAGTCATCTCGTGATTGCCTATGGACACTGGTAACCCTCTAACTATCTCTGAAATCACGAATAACTGTCCGCCAGGCCCTCGAATGTGAAATGGAGGATCTACGTCCTCCGCGACTCTACCCAATGTGGCTAGAAGACTCACAGCAAGAAACGAATGGGTAGCACCAGAATCAAACAACACGTGAAAAGGATGGCTCGAAACTGAAACCATACCTTTCATGACCGTGGCCGCGGACCGTGCTTGCTCAGCTGTAACTGCGTGAATCTGTCCCTGACGTATAGATCTAGCACTGGATCCTTCTGCGCTCTGAGATGGTTTCTGCTGACCTCTGTACTGGGAGCTCCTCCCGGTAGCTCTCGAACGCGGTGGAGGTGGAGGTGGTGGAGTCTGTAGCTGTGGACACTGGGACCTGATATGTCCCACCTGCTGGCACTAGTAGCACCTGATCGCCCTGCTCGACGTAGAAGATGGACAGGCACTCTCTGCGGGTCTCGCGCTCTGTGCTCCAAACCTCTGCGACCCAGATGGCCGCGCTGCCTCAAAACCTCTACTGGCCAGTGCTCCTCCCAAAGTAGTCGTGGGGTCGAGCGAACACTACTAGATGAAACCGTCCCTGTCGGACGAAAGCGTCGTGCTGACCGCTGTGGCTGGAACTGCCGCCGAATTGGCCCAGATGACCTCTGTGGTGCCGGTGGCGGTCTAAAAGTACTCCCAAAACGTCTCTCACGGACGTCCTCAATCCGCTCTGCTGCGTCAGTCACCTCATCAATGGTAGTCAGTCTCAGCCCTACCAACTTCTCCTGAACGTCCTCCCTCATGCCACGAATAAACTTCTCTAGATTCTCCTCTGGAAAAGCAGCTGCAGAAGATGTGTGGCGTGACAACTCGGTGTAGCGCACAAAGTACTCTCGTGCTTTCATCCTGCCCTGTCTCAACTCTGCAAACAACCTGCGCTGTGTCTCTCTCTCCACTTCCTTGAGAAGAAGTTGGCTCTGAAGTGGGTCTCAAAGTCTGTCCAAGTCGGCACACGCCCCATCTCAGACACAGTAGCCTCCCACCAACGCTCTGCAAACCCAGTAAGGGAGAACTCAGCAAAAGGTAACCACGACTCTAGTGGTGCCTGAATCATCCTGAACACCTTCGTCACTGTCCTGAGCCACTGCTCAGCCTCATCAGATGTACCCGTGCCCTGGAACCTGGGTACTCCAGCTCTCTGGTAGGATGTGAAGACATCATGGTGTCTCGGTGCAGTAGGAAGAACAAACCCAGTGACCTCTACTCCTGCTACAGGCCCTTGGCCTGCCTCAGCTCTGTCGGCTCCTGACTCCCTTGGAATCTCTGACTCAGTACGCTGGTGAATCTCCTCAGAGAATAGATGCTCGGCTCTAGCGGACTCATCCCTGGATGGGTGGTATGAGGAGTCAGACAGCTCCTCCATCCTCAGCTCCATCCCAGTCTGGCGCTCAGCCAACTCAGTCTGCTGGGCAAGTATCTGATCCTGTCTCTGTCGCAGATCAGCGAGTGCAGCTAGTACCTGTGCCATCTCTCCTGGCTGATCGCGAGCTACTCGGGGTGTCATGCTGATCCTTCCTGTATTGGATCATAGCATAGTTAAGCACACTTTAGGAAATAATCAGTTGTAATATTTCTCCTCTTGGGATACTTATATGAATGAAATGTTCTGGTGACTTGTGGTTACATAAATCTTTTGAATGTCAAAAAATTTTCCCATTCGGCTTCATGAGGAATCAGAAGACTCTCGCTATTCGAAACTCAAGTTATTAAATTATGCAAAAGCGTGTATCGGGGTAACCTTGCTCAGATAATTGTGCTATTATTTTATGTGTTTCTTTATTATCAAAAATCAAATTAGAACAATATTATACAATATTTATTTAACACGAAATATAAAATAAATATCCAAAAATGACAAAAGAAAATAAAAAGTAATTTTACTATTTTAACCACTTGTTTAATTATTATCTTTGTATATATGACCTAATTTCTCTTTGATTTCTACATAAAAGTTATAGATCTCATCAATTTTTTGCACCTTTACTAATTCTTATTCCTTCTAATTATTTTTGATTTTTTATTGATTTATTTCTTCCTCTGATCTCTTATTGGGCCACGTGGCACAATCCACCTCTACCACGTGGCCCGCTTTCACTCTCACCATCCACCCTCTTCTTGATCATATGATCATCCTGATCAGACAACCATTAGCCTCTCCTTAGCACCTCTATCATGGCCACTGGATTTCTTGATGATCTAATCAGGACCTCTCTTTGGTGCTACTATTTGAGCTGTTGGATCATTTGTTCCAATAGTTGACTTATGTCATCTTCCTCCAACCGTTACCTCCTCATTCAACCATCCAACATCACATAATTTTTCCAATATCATCAGCCCACCTCGCGGCCAACTGATTCCTCAAACCTCTCTGCCTAAGCTCCAGTATTCAAGCCAACCTCCACGTTCATCCTAACCCTATTTGCTCCACCATGGGTGGTGGATAAAACCACCACGGAAACTACCCAAACCACCTTCTTCATCTTCTTCAAATAACCCCCATCCAGCCGCCGTAGCCTGTTGTCCTCCCGTGTACAAAGATTGCCCTAGCCTTCTCCCTTCTCTCGTGACAAGAAACAAAGGGATCAAATCACAATCATGGAGATCATCTTCTGGAGTTGACCCATGGTCAATCGCCATGCTACATCGCCTAATGGGCGGCTGTTCGAGCTTTCCGTTATGGCTGGGCGGATTTAGCGACGACCCCAAGGTAATCGTGCCTCAATCCCAAGCCCATCCTTCACTTGAGCGTGGTTCTTCGTTCTCCAGGTAAGTAGGTTCTATCTTCTTATTATTTTTCTTCAAATTTAATCATTGTGTAAATGAACCCCAAACTTCTAACCAACCATGTCCTAACCCCCACCAAGGTCAACACAATCACGCGGGGGGTTTCGTCCTCTATACTTCTAGTCCTATCACCTCTATCACATCGATCCTTCTTCTTCAACAGCTATTATGAAGAATCCACTTGGTCCTTGATAAGGTGAAAAAGAATCGAGTTTCGCGGCTTTTATTGAAGAAAGAAGTAAGTGAGTCGGTTGTAACAAAAAGCCGCGAAACAAATTTCAATCCTTAAAACCTATCAAACAAATTACGGTTTTCTTGTCGGAAAACCGTTCACTAATATTTAACCAGGCAAGTGTTCCTGGGTCAAACTCAAGGAGGCAGAATAAATTCCCTAGATTTCTCGCTTCGTAATCTTATTTTAATTCTTCTCTAAGTCGAATCACCCTTTTTTATGGATTTTTATTTTTTTCATTTTTATTTGATTTTATTCTTTTCAAATTTTTATTTAATTTTAAAAGAGGGATATTTTTCAAAAGATTTACTTATTATATAGTAGGTGAATAATATCTAGGTGATACAATATAGTAGGGTGAACGAGGTTCGAGCCACGTACTCGAACTACACAAGAAAACAAAGCAAAACGAAGCGGCTTTTGATAAAATCAAAACACGTCAAAAACTCGTCAAAAATCCGCGAAAATTTTATACTAAGTAGCTGGGGTAGTTGTGTAACTACCCTCAAGAAATCGTCGAAATCCGAGGTCACAAGAACAAGAAATAGCCCCTACAGCCCAGGGGCATAAGCGCAAGAAAACTTATTAAACTTGTTTGCAAAAAGGTCCTGGAGGACTGTTCTGAAAGAAAAGTACAAGAAACTTTACATTTAGGTCCCTGCGGAGGGACCTAAATGCAATTAGGCAAAAGTCTGGAGGCAGAAATGAATTCTGATCTCTGGCCACCGTTTCGGCTTGAACGGCTAGGATTAGAAGATCCGGACGCGATCTGATGGTTCTGGCGCTGACACGTGTCGCTAGCCTGTAGCCTTCCGGTTCTTGAGGTTGTTGGGCAGCTGACGACGACACCTTCTTCCCCGATTTATTCCAGCCGGCCGGCGAAGGTTCTGACGCTCCGGCGGGGCTAGAGGGGTGGCTCCTCCACCCCTCGAGCTCGCCCGCGGTAGGGTGGCGGCTGAGGGTTCTCTGGTCGGCGGCGACGTCTTGATGAAGATGGGGGTTCAGTCCTCCTGAAGATGGATCAGTTCTGGCGGGCCATCTTTGAAATTGAAATTAGCTAGCGATGGATTATCTCCAGGTCTTGGCGTCGTCTCGCGATGAAGATGGATCTGCAAACAAGATATGTATGTGCTCGATTCTTGTCGAATCGACCAAAAGATTACAAATCACAAGCTCCAAAGTTTAAAGAAAATCATAGATTTCCAGCCAAACAACAGAATGCATGAAGAAGACGATGATTTGATGATTGATTTGAAGCGATTTTAAAGTGAATCGAATGGAATTCTATATGTGCGTTAAAGATGAATCATTAGTTGATCTAAAGAAGTGATTAGCCACGCTAATCGTGGCTCGCGGATCGAGAAACAAAATCGCGAAAATGAAGGAAAAAGTCTGTGGTATCTCAAGGTGTAGTACCTGGACGATGAGCTCGACGACGACTTCAACCGGAGCTGGACGCTGCGACGGCGGCGCTGCAAGGCAATGATTGGCCTTGGAACCTCCTCCTTCAACTCCTCTTCCTCGCGGGTCCTTCCTTGATGCTGTCACCACCGTGGATTGGCCGGAGTCGGGCTAGGAAGATGGGGAGTTGGTGCACCTGGAGCTGGGCTCTGGAGTGGTTGGAAGTTAGTTGGATATGGCCGACTTGGAGCTTATTTATAGGAGAAATGGCGTGGGCTCCAAGTAGAGATGAAGGGTGGCGATGAAGAGGGTTGTTAGGGGAAGATGACGGAGGGTTTAGATGGGTTGGAATGTTCTTGATGGCCATGGGAAAAAGGAGCGAAGTCGACCGGCTGAACAACCTCCGGTGCAACCTCTTCTTGAGGAAGATGAACCAGGTGCTGACACGTGTCAGCACCTGGTTTGTCCAGAGCTTTAAATTGCTTGTAAATTAAATATAAATTAGTAAAGTACGTTATTTTAAATAGGTATAAATACAAGAAAGTTGAATAAATTAATTTTCTAAATTATGGTATAAATACTTTTAATAAATAATATATATTTTGTAAAATATAAATTTTATATTAATAAATATGTATTTATAAATAGGTTTTAGATTTTTAATTTAATAAATAATTAAGTAAAAATTAATTTTATATTTTCCTAATTATTAGGGTTTTAAATAAGACTTGTACGAATTTTTATAGATTTTTATGAATTGATTTACATATTTTAATAAATAGGGTTAGTATCTACATAGGTCATTTATACCTAAGTTTTGGGGTTTTTGATTTTATTAAAATAATAAATAGCCTCCAAAAATTATGAAATAATTTATATAAAAACTACACGATCATGAAATAATTTAAAAATTATAAAATTAATAAAATGTTAAATAATGTGTGTTACATAAAATAAATAGCCCAGAAACCCCTTTGTCTTTTGGTCCCAAAACCGACTTTTTACAAACGAACTCCGAATTCGATGAAATCACCTTTATTAATTAGATAATATTATTTTATGAACTTTAAAGGTGAGTAGAGTGAAATTGGAGTTCGTATGAGGAAGTTATGATGTTCGGAAGTTGAGATTTTGACAATTTGTAGGCTGGATTTCTTGGCATATATACAGGGTAATATTTTTACTTATTTTTATATTTTTATATACATTTTTAGAAATAATTAGGAGAAAGATTTGGTGAAAATATGTTAATATGAAATAATTAAAATTCTTTAAAGTTTTGTATTTCTTTTATAAATAGTGAAAGGTGTATATACATGTGTTAGATTATTTTTATTTGGTTTTCTTTCCTTATCTCCCCCTACTTATTGGTTTGTCGACCAATTCGTGCTGACTTGGTCTCGGGGGTTGGGCTATAAATATATCTTACAGCTATATTTATCTTTAAGTCATATTGTATATATATATACATATATTCAATCTGCCTTTTTCTTTCTTTTTCTGGTTCTTTATTTATTTACACGAGTTTAGTGGTTAAAAGTGAATATTTACACATGAAATGGTGTTTTGTTAAAATATGAGAATTAGTGGGTATTTACATGTATTTGTTAAGGGTTTTAAGACAAAATGCGACAGAAAAGTTAATGAATCATGGATTCATCAGTCCTCACATTCCTCATCTACGTTGGACCTCCGTTCCACCCATTCCGATCACGCACACACTTCTATGTGTTTCGGCTTTTGTATCCTCAACATTTGCAGGACTTTAGACCTCAATGGTCAGGAAATTGAGGTGGCTCCATTCTGGAGCATTATCTTCGACTATCAGACATATACAGTCGACATCATAATCTTCCACGCCTTCACTGATAGTCGACGATCTCCACCAAGCTTTCAGGCTTCCTCACCGACCACCTGGATGAGCAGAGCACCACAGAGGAGGTGGCATGGGCTCGCCGGAGCCCAATTTCTAGCTCCACCGCTTGCGGTGGAGTTCTTCTGATGAAGAGGTGCAACTGCAGTGGGATCACCCCAATTTAAGGATGATTCGACAGTTGTGAAAAATCCACAATTATTACATCCACACCTGTAGTCTCGTTCAATCCGAGCCTCCCACCAAAGCGCAACGAGCCTCCACATGGCCCAAGCCACTGTCGTTCATCCAAGCCTAGCGCGCGTGCTTGACATATGCGGCTATGGGTCATTTGCATCATCGCCCCCGCCTCCTTCTCTTAATTACAAATATACCCCTTTAGGGGGTCCTCAATAAATTTGACAGGAGATCTTTTTTATTTCACTTTAGTCCCTATAGGGACCTATGTGTAAGATTTTATTTATATTTTATGACATTGTTTCCCTTGGATACAATCGTGAAAAACTTAAGCATCGTTTTTCCAAATAAAGTGATTTTAATGGCATTTTAATCCTCATTCAATTGTCTTTGATATGGGATGATTTATTTCTTCTTTAGACAATTAATTAAGGGTTATCTTGTCAGAGTCTATATAGATGATTCCTTTGTCGAGAAATATAACTTGACTATAGATTATATCATTCCCGACCTTAGTAAATTGATAAATTATTTAGGTTTGATTAATTAATTTTAGACATAATGCAGTGATTATTTGCATGTGAAAGTGTAATATTATTCTATTCATCTATCATTATTTTCTAACATGCATCAAAATATTTTCAAAACTCATTTCAATCATACATTGTTTGTTGTGCATTATTTGACTCTCTCTGTTTTGACTTAGGTAATGTATCAATCACTTAGCATAGATATCAAACACTTAAATAATTGTATTATGGATCATGTCCTTGTGTTCAACCATGGACTTCTCTGGTATAAATTAAAGCCAAGAAACTCTTCGTAGAAATACTTCTCTTGGTTCTGTATGATACATTAAGTGCCCGTGCTACAACAGATACATATTAATATATGTATTTAGTGATTCATCAGATGGCGCTATTACTGGAGAGACGGTTAATATAATTATTTAGATTTTATATCTCTTGTTAAGTTGATTAATATTAAATCTAGGCCAAGAGATATTGTGATGATTTGATGTGTTTTTATTCTGTTGTCTTCTTGATAATATTTGATATATTTAACTCTATTTCTTTTAGAATAGGTCCCGTTTATTCGAGGATGCTCGAATAGGAATGGAGGTTGGAAGCTTAGAGTGGAGTTCCTATTGAGAGAGACGTAGAAGATGCCATCAAACTAATTCAAAGATCATCTTGTTATGTATATTATTTTTTATACATGGACTATGGATCGTATTGTTTGGTGTGCTGAGTCTATTTCACCCTTGCTTGGGTGGGACTCAACTTGAGTGGCTGATATTAGAGTTTAGGCATGCGACCCCTAGAGCTTCTTTAGATTTGATATTTTTATGCTTGATCTGTAATATAGGACACACTAACTTTATCTTATGAGATTCACTCATCTCTAAGATTCATGAGACACACTCAATCTACGTTTAACCTAGCCCAAATTAATTTGGTTCTTTTCCCCTAATAGAATGCATGATAAGGTACGGTTTTTCATCGACTTGCATGCATTTTGATATATTTATATATTCAGTCTTGCACGTGCATGAAAAGAACTGGAATCACTGTAAGTTTTTCTCTTGAGCATACATAATGGGATTTACGTTGCATGGCTTTTCCCATATTCTTACCTCATGTTTTATCACTTTATATCTAACATAAATGAGATTGGACGGTAGAAGATGAATTATGTGCTCAGATTGATTAATTAAGTGATGACCTAATATCTAAAAATGGGTCTGTTAATGCAAGTTGACCTAATTAAAATGGAAGAAAAATCGATCTTGTATTAGGAGAGTAAACCCCTCATTATTTGTAGGATTATTTTAGATGTTGAGAGTTGAGGACACATCCATAGGATAGTGCCCAAATCCTACTTAAACCTGCTCATAATGAACTTGAATTTTGGATTATCACCATTAAAAGAGACAAGATAATTAGACAATCCTTTTGGTCTCCACTATGTGTGTTGGTGAAATTATTGAGTTTATTTGATATTGTTTGACTTTGGTAAAACATCTCGACAACCCAAGGCTCCATTTTAATCTCCTAAAGATTCTTTCATCATGAGATTCAACGAAACATGTTCCCTCCCTCCCTTAGCTTCGTATTCTTTATACTTACGCTTATTTTCAACTTAAGTATAGGGGGTCCATTTCATTCTAATTGTTTCCCTTGGGTCACCTATTTTCTTTCTTTTCTTGGCATAAATCCTTTTCTCGGCTTAAGTGTAGGGGATCCGAGTCCCTATATTCTTCTGACTATTCTTTTCACCCAATCACCCTTATTGTGATCTTGGTTTTGTTATGTACATTTTCTTTATACTTAGTAAGAGATATGGATTCATATCACTTTGTGCCATGAGGACATAACACCGAATAAGTATAGAGGGGTGTACCATATATATTGTATATATACTTTAGCCATAGTTCATAATTTTAAATTTTTTTAAACTTTTTGGGCTACGGGTATCGAGTTATATTTTTGGAACTGATTTTTGTAAAAAAATGTTTTGAAAATTATTTCTAAAACATTATATATATATATATTTGACATGATTATCAAAAGGTTTACATGCTTATTGAAAAAACGGATTGACATGTTTTGGAAAATCATTTGTAAAATATTTTGGAAAAAACTATATTTATGTGACATTGTTTTGAAAAATGTTCTACTTGGGTTTGTAAAATATTTTGGAAAAAACTATATTTATGTTACATTGTTTTGAAAAATGTTCTACTTAGGTTTGAAAAGTGGGGTTTGACTTGTTTTGAAAATCTTTGTAAATTGTTTGAAAGATTCTATAATTATGTGTCAATGTTTGTAAAAAGTTTTCAAAAATCTTTTCAAAACGATAAGGGTGTAATTGAGTATAAGTAATTGCTTAACTCTCTAACTTAATTCAATAACAATGATAATCATAAAAAGATTAACTTATTAATTTTTGTTTTGTCTGGCACTTCACTATGTACTCAAGGCTTGAGATGGTCTTTAACACTTGGTTTATGAGGTACAAAGACTTAGAGTTGACCTGTCTTAATCAATAGGACTTAGACTTAAAAATTCAAACTTCCTTAGTTTGAAAGATTTGTGTGCTATATTGCATGATTAAGATCCTTCTTAACGAACATGACTATCACTCACATGTACGACTGCGAGACTTTGTTCTCATATTAATATCTTGACCAAAACCTAAGTGCCAGGGTGTAGAACATTAAATTAAATTGTTGATCAGTGTGCGCTAATCTTTGGTAAAAAACAATGGAGTTATCCCAAAAGATATATTTATATATATATATATATATAATGAAAATGGTGAAAAGCTCATTACATTACAAACCTACATCATCACGAGCTTACATTCAAGGCGAGTGCTCCCACTTTTTAGTGTCCACTTGGACCAAGTCTTAGGCTTTTATGAGTCGGGCTAGTACTTTAAAAAGGACTCTGCATCATATCGCTACAAGTTTGGGTGCAAGTATATTAGATAATTTTAAAAATACACCCAGATGTATTCTCAGGAAAAACAAGTATATACAACTTAATCTCTTTTGACGGACACACTGATTGATATTAAAAATATATAATTGTGTTGAGTATAGGAACTTGAGAGAAACCTTGTTCCAATGAGAGGGAGAAAAAAATGACACAATCCTAATACCTCCATTATCTAGATGACCATATACACTTTTTAAGTATGAGGGTTAGGGCTGGGTCCTTAGGAGAGCTTCTGAGATTGGAACTTTTGGTGAAGTCTTGACTTTACTCTTATGGATGCAGTCAACACTAATTCATACTTCTTATATATATTTATCTTGAGAGTCTGATAATTAGAGGAGTTGAATACCTTTTGATTAACACATGGATCAACTTAGAATCATAGAATTTAGAAAACTACATGTTCTACGTCAATTCAAGCCTTTTATACTCACATGAACATGTCAGGGTGTTCACTAAATTAATCTAACTATCTAATAAATTCTTTATTTATTAGCTCAAGGATGAGCTTAGCTTAAGTATAGAGAGGCGATAAATCTCATATTTATCATAATTAATTATCAACATTATATCCCTTGCTCAAGTAAATCAACAAAGATTCAATAACAATTAACACTAATTATAATTGGTGTGTTGTACATAAATAACTTTTATTATACTATATTATATAACATATTATTGTGCTATTATTTTATGCATTTCTTTATTATCAAAAATAAAGTTAGAAAAATATTGTACATTATTTATTTAACATAAATATAAAATAAACATCGAAAAAATGAGAAAAGAAAATAAAAAGAAAATGTTTTCATTGTTTTAATCACTTGTTTAATTATTATCTTTGTACAGATGACCTAATTCCTCTTTGACTTCTACATAAAAGTTGCAAATCTCATCGAGATCTCCAACTTTCATTTTCCACTTTTTCTAATGCTTATTCCTTCTAATTCTTTTTTGATTTTTTTTGATTTATTTCTTTCTCTGAATTCTCATTGGGCTACATGGCACAATCCTCCTCAACCACATGGCTCACTATCACTCTCACCATCTACCCTCTTTGACCATATAACCATCGTGATCAGATGGCCATTAGTTGCTCCTTAGAGCCTCTATCATGGCCATTGGATTTCTTGATGATCTAATCAGGTCCACTCTTTGGTGCTAATCCTTAAGACATTGGATCATTTGATCCAACGGTTGACCTATGTCGTCTTCCTCCAGCCACTACCCCCATCATTTCAACCGCCCAACTTCACAGAATTTTCCCAATATCGTTACCCACATCCAGATCAACCGATTCCTCCAACCTCTCTGCCTAACCTCTAGTATTCATGCCAACCTCCGCACTCATCCTAACCCTAACCGCTCCATCATGGGTGGTGGTTAAAACCATCATAGAAACTACCCAAACCACGTTCTTTGTCTTTTTTAAATAACCCCCAATTAGTAGCCATCGCCATTGTCCTCCCTTGTACGAAGATTGCCCAATCCTTCTCTATTCTCTCATGATAGGAAACATAGGGATCAAAATGCAATCATGGATCTCATCTTTTGGAGTTGACCCATGGTGAATCACCATGCTACAATGACTAATGGGCGGCTGTTCGAGCTTTCCATTATTGCTGGACGGACGTAGCGATGACCCCTGAGGATATGGGAAGATCCTTAACCGTATTATGGAAGCATGAGGATCACATCGTATGCGATCGGGAACGACTAGTCGCACTGGTTGCTTGAGGCAACACAATTTAGAATATTTCAATCGATGAAACCACATGATCTAAGAACACTTCTCGGATCATTTCATCTAAACCATAAACATGTATTAGATTTACCTCTTGAAGCGTGGCTGTGATCGAGTCTCTAAACGAAGAGACCTCTTATTTCAAGTCTGATCCAATGGAGGAGACGCTTGCGAGCGTGTTGATGAGAAGCGTGCTCCTCACAATCCATGTTGATGATCCAAGCGACGAATCTCTTGATATCATCATATGAGATCTGATGTCTTCTTCACGAGCGAGGCACACCGAAGGAGACAGATATCTGCGAGCAAATAATCCGGCATCATAACGACGATGCTGCGATGACGGTGACTCTCTCTACGGCTCCAAGGTGGATGGCCACAAAGAGAGAGAGGGAGAGAGACTTGGAGTGTAGAGAGAGCGAGCGAGGGAGAGAACAATTAGTAGATGTCTTGCTATATTGTAACTTGAAGAGCAAGGGGTGCCTCTTCTTATATAATATTTTGGGATCCATGGATCTCAGTCCATGGAAAACACTAAATCAATGGATGAGATTGATTTGTGTTTCTTTCAATGGTCATGATATTGTTGTAAAAACAAAACAATAATTAATTTAATTTAAATTAATACATAGAGAAATCAATATAATTAATTTCAAATCAAATCAATTAATTAATCTTAAAGATAATGAGAAGATTGACCTTGTCCCGTAAAAAAGGAGGGGGGGGGACAATCTATCTCCTCAATATCTCATGAGATCTCATTATCTCATGAAAACTCACTATCTCATGATATGTCCAAGATTTACAACAACACTTGTTGTAAATTATTTCACAAAAATAATTCATAATTATCTTATGAATATTACAATCATGCCATTGGAAAAAATGTGAATCACATTCACATCCCAAAATAAAATATAAATTATATTTTCAATTAATTATTCAATGTGAATCCAATTCACATCAATAATTAATCAACAAATATAAATCACAATAGGCTCTCTCTAATATATTATAAATCACATTTATAATATATATGATTAATATGGATAGTGTTATCCACATTATTCATATGCATGATAATTAGATCACATTAATCATCTTGGATCTCTATTCTCTTGTACCTGAATAATATAAATCACATTCACATTATTCACATCTTTGATAATTAAATCACATTTAATTATCTTAAATAACTCTTCTTATAATATGAATCAAATTCATATTATTCATAATAATTAAATCACATTTAATTATCAATTTTCCCAATGCTCAGATACATATATCAACAATGAAATTATCCTGAACTCTTTCAAGGATAATGCGCTTTCTCCGCAGATACTTGGAGATAAGAACATGACGATTGTATTGGTCCACGTATAGTGAATTGGATATTGAGATCACATCTCAAATCCAGATCTTGCAGACCTCTCATAGATGCTTTATTAAATCAAGACCGCAAATCTAATCTTCTCATACATCCGAATCACATTTAGATCAATGTCGAACATTTGGACTAAGATCAGCCTACTTCTCTGTGAGAGGAGCCACTAAAATCCAGACATGTTTCATCACTCCCTCGGAATGGAAGCGTCATGATTATACAGTCGTTTATGATCACATCACCCTCAAGTATTCTTAATACTTGTACATCCTGCATACTGGAAGACCCAGAATAAACCCTAAGTTTTAGATCTCTTTTAGAATGTCTCCTTCATGGTTTTATCATTAAGGTTCTCATTCGATCAATGGGAGTCAATATCGATCATATACTTTCCAAAAGCATATATCATACCTGGGTGTTGATCATATACTTTCCAAAAGCATATATCAAAACTTACAAAATTAGTCAAGCTTCCAAAGTGAGACGACCGTGCATAGAATTTGATTCTTCCCAATATCTCATGAGTCGGATCATGTCTTCCGATTCAGTAATGGAACTTGTATGATCCCTTTGAGAGATCGTATTACTCATATGCCATTGCATGCACACCGGTGCATCGGTGTATAGACCTTTTTTAGGTCATCAACCTATTGGTCTACCAAATATACATACTTAGACATATAGTAACACATATGTCTCCGGTCAGAGGATCTATATCGTGACAACATATGACATAGTACTTTGGTTATCTTGATATCGTAAAGTCAACTCTTTTACCTAACTAATCTGACACCTCTTAATCTCTATTACCATGCAGAAGACCTACATCAAGAGGTTGATCAAATATCATCCCAATGAGGAAGGATTTCCATCTCCTACTCAGGCTAGATATCATTTCTTAACAATTATTTGACGATGCTTGATGAGTCCTCAATCTAACTCCTTAGATATTCATCCAAGCACTATTCTCTATGATTCAATTATTGAACCAACAACTGTATGATCATTAAGATGGCCATGGTACATTACCCTAATTGTACTAAGGGACCTATTATGAAAATTAATTATCCTTTATTTTGGATCAGGGAATGATATTTGCAATAACGTTTATTGCATAATGTTTCGCCGTGGGCTCTCATGTCCAACAATCTCCCACTAGTACGAAGAGCCATTAATGCGCTAATCTTTAAACCCAGACTCCTGTGACAATCATATGCTATTTATAAAAATAGCTAGGTAAGCTGATCAGTCACTCTGTTTCCGAGAGACTAAGCCAAGTCCATTTATGACACTTGCATATCTCCCAATAACAATGCTCGCATCCAATGCGGATGTTGCATCTTATGCAACCAATACTCAGTATTGTCTGTTATAGTGTCCTTGACACTATAGCTCAATAAATATTATAATTAGTATTTCCATTATCTATATCAAAATACCCTTATTCATGTAGATCTCTATCTCCTAAGGTATCCGCTATTAAGACTTGTTAGATCTCCATCTATAAAGTCTTAATTTCTTGAAGATAAGACTTTGAGATCACTATCTCAAAAAATATTATCATGTTTTGAAGATATTGTTATTACTGCAATCAAGTGTTTTATTTCCACAGTAGGATTAGTAACAATTTACTACTCCCACTGCATGGCAGACATTTGATTTTGGTACACATCTAGCATACACCCGGCTTCTCACAACTGATGCACATTGGCAAGCAGTTTTAGCATTCACTTCCTCAACTCTTTGAGCTTCTATCCCTTTAGATAGGTCAGTACCATATCTTAAGGGAAGGAAGCCTTTGTCGAGATTTGGAACATGTCTAACGTGTACCACTAATTTGATGGTTCCAATGCCCTCTTATCTTTTCTTCTGAACAATATCTCAATGTATGGAATAACTAGTCAATAAAACACTTATTATTATCCTTAATTCATTCCAAATGATTAGGATATCATCTATATTTAGCACGATGAACACAATGGCACTCCCACTAGGATTCACATGGTTCATCAAGATTCTGTATGAAATCATAACCTTTATAATTTCATCAAATATAATGTTCCAACTACAAGAAGCTTATTCGAGTCCATAGATAGAGTCATTAAGCTTGCACACCTTACTTTTCTCAATCATGAAGCCCTGGGGCTACTTCATTTGAATATCTGCAGAGGGGTATTCATATAGGAATGCAATCTTGACATCCTCTTTAAGATGTCAAAATCAAGTTGTGTATCTATAGTTAGCAATATTCTGATGGTTTTAAGCATGGTCACTGAAGAGCAAGTCTCATTGCAAGTGATTTTTTCTCTTCGGTGTGTAGCTCATGGCTATGAGCCTCGCTTTGAAGGTCTCTACCTTCTCATCAGGTTCCCTCTTTCTCTTGAAGATCCATTTAAACCTAAAAGGTTTTACCCTTATAGGTGGATCCTCTAGGGTCCATATACAACACTTGTATACGAAGTCTACTTTAGACTTTACTGCTAGCATCCATCTTTCCATGTCATGATCTTCAGAAGCTTCATTATATGAAGTAAGATCATTTATTGGACTTAACTTACACATGGAATCCATCTTCAAACTCATTTGAAGAGGTATGAGTTTTATCTTTACTTGTCCTTTTAGTTTCAGATTTCGAGAGCCTCATTATCTTCTCAAGATCAAAAGAGTTCCTTCACTTCATTTTCATCTTGATTCTCAATAGAGTCATCATCTAAGAATCATATCCTTACAGATGAAATCTTTTTAGAATCTCAAGGTCATAAACTAGGTATCCAATACCATCCGTTATTTTCCTAATGAACTAGAACTTTTTGATGCTAGATTCCATATTACTTGCATGGAACCTAATTAAGGATATGTATTGTAGTCTTTACTACATATATACCTAGAAACTAAGAGGTAATTATGCTAAAATTCATCATTGATCAAATCATGTCACACATGATCCAATTGTATCTCCCTACAACTCTATTGAGTTAAGGTACAATAGGAGGATTGAGATAGGAATGATATTCATATCTCCATAAGGTATTCCTTGAATTCATCCGATAGATACTTGCTATTTAGGTTAGATCAAATTCATTTCATCTTCCTTCAAACTTTGGTTCTAAACCAAAACTGTGAAATCTTTGAATATTTCAAAGGTTTCTAAGGTGAAGGGAAGAAATCTCATATCAAAAATAATCATCGAATGATATCACATATCATCAATGTTTATTATGATATAGATGATCCACATACATCAATATGTATGAGATCTTGAATACCTTGACATCTTACACCATTCTTAGAGAAGGGTGTATTGGACATTTTACTTTGAATACAATATTCACAAGTATGTAAGATTTGAAATTTCAGATAATCTGAAGTTTCATCTCTTACTAGTCTATTCATCAGTAGATAAATAGCCAAGGTTTGATGCTAGATCATTGTCAAATGATCTTCATCCTCCTATTGATCTTAAAAAGATTTAATTTTCAGAATTAGAAATTTTATTGAATCATTCATTAATTTTCTAATTTAGTAGAGTCCTTCAAATGTCAAATTACTATCTGAATATCATACTCTTTATGATCGGTCTATTCCAGAATTCATGTTTATTTCCAACATTTAGAAATAAACAATGAGTGTATTCTAATATATGGGTCATAGAGACATTCTCTAAGACCAAGGTCTCTCCCATTGAAAATATGAAGTCTATCTATCCAATAGAGATTGTTGCAACAATTGCATCAATATCCATGTGGATGACTATTAATCCTTAAAATCAAATTTTCTAGTCTTCTAAAAACATATGCAACCAATTGCAAGTGCTATTAGAAGAATGAGATACAGTTAATAGACTTTGATCTTATTTAATAAGTAAGTCAGTTTCAATGATGATATGTAGATATAGATTATTCCGATGCACTATCTGGGTCCTTCTCCAAGGATCCAAGATAGTCTAGATAATCACAATATCAGTGCATCTGCTTATTGCAGTATTGGCATTCATCCAACTCTTTAGATGTCATATGTATGGAAACCATATAAGTACAATCAACACTTTGGCTTTCCTTCTAACTTGGGTCCGACCCATGCTTCCGTTGCGCTTCCTTCATCTATAAATAGCCATTGTTTAAGATAAAATGGATTTCTTATGTTGAATTCAAAAGATTTGAATACAAGAGTATTTCAACATTTATGCATGCTTCATTCAATTCATACAATATGAATATTTATAATGCTTCATGAATGACTTGAGTATAGAAAGTAGAATGATGACATTCATCGTATCTACATCCATCTAAACTCTAAAAGACTTTGGTTCAGGTAGGTACTCACACATTTTGAATACATCATTTTTTTATAGAGTCACCATTCTGCATGATGCAGTGAACTATGTCATCCATGATTAAATGTCGAGAGCACATATGTATGCCAGAAAACCTTCTTAGATTTTATAAGGATTATTTGACAATTACGATTGACATATCACTTCTAAAGTACACTCGATGAGAGATCAAGACTATAGAGACATACAAACCTTAGGTTGTTGTCCTATTATCTATTTAATTATCATTCCTCATTATTATGAGAAAATTTGCACATTGCAACCACATAAATTATGTGTCCAACTATAAGTACAATATCTTGATCATGGATCCAATCCATTATATTTTACTGGTTATTATTGAGTATAGTATTGAGTGGGTTTAATGAAGGATTATCTGAAATAAAAAATTTGCATATATATATATATATATATAGAGAGAGAGATATTTTACTTTGATTTAGGAATTTTTATATCAAAGTTGTCTTGTCTTGTCAACAATGAAAATTCATTCCCTTAATCACTTTCAATGTAAGAGATATACTTACCATTATATCTCAAGCAAGATCTGGGATCTCCTTTCTTATCTTTGTCACATCCCAATAATATGAGAACCTATAACTCAGACAAAAAGAAGCGGGAACACATTCTGCCTTGCAAGTCCAACTTGCATTCCCAATTCAGTCTTTAACACCCAAGCCCACCACCCCTAAGGTGATGTTGAACTGTCGTTAATTGAACCAACCATCAACATGATTAGAACTCGCTATGCACAATCCAATATCACCCCAATAATATGAGGACATGATATTGGGTCACTACGCATACGACCTTACTCTTTCGAGAATCAAAGAGCCTAATCCAGATGCGCTTGTATGCAGGAGATGTCACTTCAGACATGCATCTCCTATATACAATCCTTGGCGATGGAACCCTTCTCCTTGACGGAGACCATGGATGCCACTTATGTGATCCTCCATATCTTGTTCAAATTCTAATTAAATATTATGAATCATATTCACATAATTAATTCTTCCAAGGGAAATGACAACTCTACTCATAATAGAGTGTTTTACTTTTAATTGGGTTCCAATTAATCTAATCATAATAAATTAGTGATACAATTAGTACCAACAAACATTCTTAATTGTTAATTGAACTATGGTATTATCTCAAATACGTATTATTCGAATTTTAATAATTAGAAAATACATCATGATCGCTTCAAGCATTATCCCTTCCTTACCCACTATCATGGCCAGTTCCGACGGGAGTGGGGCAGACCGCTCACGGAGCAACATGCTACCCCAACGCTCCCTGACTACACACCATATCTGCCTCAGGTCAGGATAATGCCCATTGTTCACTTTGTACGTGAGATAATAATCGGTCTTTCAACCAAAGTTATACCATATAATAATAATCAAAACATTTTTGATTAACATTATAGGAAGATTTGCTAAATAAATCGCCAATCCTATTCAAGCATCAATGTTTGTTGGAAGGTTCATGTAACCGATTGTGTCTAGATCATATCTAATCAAGTCTTCGTTATGGTCAATGTCATTCAAGGAAATAATCATCATCTTAAAAAATTTAAAAAATATTCATCAATAATAATATCAGTAAATTAACCACGAATTCCTATTAGTTTAAGTGAATGAAAATCACAATGTTCATGATCAAGTATGTAATTTCCAGTAGTAACCCCTACTTACTAAAATTAGCATATCTTAATCAATTTAAATCCAAATCAAGAAAATAAGTTTCCAAAGTTTGCTAATTTGATTTACAACAGAACCCAAATGATATTCACGTATTTATAGGCATTTTAAAACTGCAATTAACTCTTCAATCACGTCAAGATTCTCCATCCCCAAAACAGTGGATACATGTTGATTAAAATGATCATAACTTGAGCAATCTGATTCCAAATCACGCAAACTCAAATCCCACGATTTTCTTATTTAATAGGGATCATTATACAATTGATAATACCGTGTTTAAATACTTTAAATAGGGAGAAAAATGCACTAAACAGGGTCTCATGAAAGAAATACGATGAAACATCACACAACCAAAAAATGCCCAAGCCATCTTAGGTTTATGGATCATATACAAAACCTCCACCTACCTATGATACCACTTGAAGGATATGGAAAGATCCTTAAGCGCATCATAAAAGTGTGAGGATCGCATCGTATGTGATCGGGAGCGACTAGTCATACTAGTCGCTCGAGGCAACAGAATTTAAAATATTTCAATCGATGAAACCACATGATCTAAGAATATTTCTTGTATCATTTCATCTAAACCACAACAAGTATTAGGTTTACCTCTTGAAGCGTGGTTGTGATCGAGTCTCTAAATGAAGAGACCTCCTATCTCAAGTCCTATCCAACGGAGGAGATGCTTGCGAGCACGTTAATGAGAAGCATGCTCCTTGTAATCCATGTTGATGATCCAAGAGGCGAATATCTTGATCTCGTCACATGAGATCCGATGTCTTCTTCACGAGCGAGGCGTACCGAAGGAGATAGAGATCCATGAGCAAATAATCCCACAGCATAATGACGATGCTGCGGCGATGGTGACTCTCTCTAGGGCTCCATGACGGACGCCCAAAAAGAGAGAGAGAGGGAGAGAGACTTGGTGTGTAGAGAGTGGGAGAGAGAGAGCAATTAGTAGATGTCTTGCTATATTGTAACTTGAAGAGCAAGGGGTGCCTCTTCTTATATAGTATTTTGGGATCCATGGATCTCAATCCATGGACAACACTAAATCAATGGATAAGATTGATTTGTGTTCCTTTCAATGGCCATGATCTTGTTGTAGAAACACAACCATAATTAATTTAATTTAAACTAATATATAGATAAATCAATATCATTAATTTCAAATCAAATCAATTAATTAATCTTGAGGATAATGAGAATTGATCTTGTCCTACAAAAAGGGGGACGATCTTTCTCCTCAATATCTCATGAGATCTCATTATCTCATGAGATCTCCAAGATTAATTTGAGTGATTTTGGACCTTATTTACTATTTTTAACATTCAAATCAATTGCGGGTAATTATTTAATCTCTTATTTGAGATATTTTTGACTTTAAAAATACATAAAAATTAGCAAAAATTCCATAAAAACTACAACAACATTAGAAAAATATATAGAATATAAAAACACATTTCATTTTGTATTTTATTTATATTTACTAGTATTTATCAATACATTACTCTATATGCATATATAGCTTTATATATCCTATATATATGTATTTAAAGAAAAAAATATAAAGTATGAAAACAAAAAAAGGAAAATATAAAATTTAAAAATTAAAAACATATATATATATATATATAAATAAAAAAATTCATAAAAAGTTATATGTATAACAAGATACTTGACATGGTTGTACATAAATAACTGTAGGCTACCCATTGTGCTCTCTATGGTTCGACCTCTACATGTACTTGCTTGCTATACATCTTTCAGTAGAGAATAATAAACTTTAACTCACTTTGTGCACTTCATTGCTTTTATTTAATTTGTGGGTTATCTACTGATTAACCGGGGACTTTCGAGTGGTCAACACACTGACTACGATTTTGCCTTGTGAAACCATACGACCCTCTATTTCTCCTCAGTTATCAGATGGCGCCGTTGCCGGGAAGCAATGAGAGTAACCTAGTTTTGTTGTTTATTTTGTATAGTCATTTATTCTTATTTAGTGATTTATTGCTGTAAATATTAATTGATTTATTTTCATTCAATTAATTCTTTGTCTATAGCTCAATTTGATTTAATTTGATTATTTGTGCTAATATAAATATCTTTGTGACTTTATTCCGAGGGCCCGCTACACAAGGATGATTTCTTAGGAGGTTGATGTAGCCAAGCTTGTTAGAGGCTAGTCTTCACTATATGACCAGTTGGAGAGGCTACAAAGTAATAAGGAGAGGAAATTAGCATAGAATTAGATTAAGTTTTATTTATGTATTTCTTGGTGAGAGAGAGACAATTTAAATATGTAATAATTGAAGACTTTGGTCTCTACTCTCAACAACGAGGTCCAATCCGGGGTGTCTGTTCACCTAAGGGCCTCGTCGCAGCTTTCCGTATTTTCTCTACTTCTTTTATTTTGTTTCCCTTTGTTTTGATATTTTTGCCTTATTTTATTTTGTTTTGTGTGCATGGAGCCCCTAGACATAGGTTTCTTGACTCGATAATTAGGTCCAACCACTAATAAGAATGCATGTTCCTATAGTCTTTTATGTTTGGATCTAGTTAAATTAATAATATTAGTAATTTGGACTTGAGACCACGTGCAGAGAGAGGTCGTATATAGCGCTTGCACAACCCGTTGTGGCGGGCACCGATCGACATCGAAGATCAGACCTTGGTCTCATTTCCAAATAACTAACAATTGATTCTTGACGATTAATAACAACTACTATTTAGGGCGATTTTGTCGATTGCACATTGTCATGTAGAATAGGTTTAAAAATTCTATTTTGCATACCGCATGGAGAGAGCTGGGAAGCACTATAGTCCTCTAACTCAACATGCATCATTAGATTCAATGGTGAAACTTCCATCATTGAATCGACTTGCACGACTTTTTCGCTATCTCCCTTTGATTTTGAGCATCTAGAACTTAAATGAAAATCTTGATAAAACGATAGGCGCTTGTATGAAATCAGATCCAAAAAAAGTGAAAACCAAAAAACTAAAACAAGCGGACTGCTAAATAAACTTTGACCTTGATTAAAATCCGTAATGGAATTTCATTATTTTGGGTTCATAAACCCTCATTGATTTCATGTACCTTAGAAGGGGAACAAAACCCCTCCCATGAGCGAGGCACGACCCGCTAAGGATTAGAGCTCAAAACCCAGTTTGTAATTGCCTTATGTATTGCATGGATTTCCGAAATAATGGCGCTTCTATCATACGTGATCGAGTAGGGCCTTGTAAATGACGGTGTTCCCATCTTGTGTGGAGCATCAACATGGTTTGAAGTGCTGAGCTTAGACCACGCCTTCACGGGGATGTCTGTCTCATCAGTTTGCATCCGAGTAGGTTCTTGCACGCTTAGAGGTGATTCTATTACGAGCAAGGACTAAAGTAGCGGTTTCGCCTATCGACTTCCTCTCTCTATTTCTTTGGCTGAGTAGGGATCCAAGAAGGGTTACAAGGACCTCAAAAAGTGTAGAATACATGTTACAAAGGAGGATGACAAGTACACGATACTTTTCTGGCAATACTCTCTCTCATATATGGTTAGCGTGCTAAGGACTTGTTACAAGATATGCCTGAAATAACAACTCTAAAACTGAAAAGATAATAAATAACCGAACCTTCACGGCTTCACATGGCGTGAGTTGGTGAACCCAATTTTGTATTGTGTTTGTATGGATCTAGATTAAGGTTCAAAAATAAAGTTCCGTGCAATTGCGCAAATTTTGTTGTATGTGTCTTCCTCTTGACCCTTTCTCAGTTCGGGTATTTCTACTGTTTTATACTCTTTTTATTCCTCGTTGACCACCGTATCCTTACTCATGCATCAATCTCCCTCTTTCTTCACAATGTCGATCCATGGATGGTTCAGTTGGGACCCCGCCAACGCTTACATCAATTCCATGAACTCGGCCTCGTCAATAATTCGAGGCAGTTCCTGAGAACCCGATCCGGACCTTACAGGCTGATCTCTAGACTCGTTGTCTTCTACCCATACTTTTGGCCTCCCAATAAATCAGGGCGACTCTTGTCCCACCTTCGCCGTTGTGAATGAGAGTCGATTACAGTCCATATCTTTTTCATTCACAACACTCTGGGATTGACCCTAATTCCAAATCCATCTTGGCAGTTGGGACTCAATTACAAGCACTATGATTTGGGAATTTTTCACATTGTAGATAGAAGCCAGTCCCAGTCCTGGATCCAAACATAGAATTTATCTCTTCGAACTCAGACCCCAAAATGGATCCTCAAGGAAAGAGCAAGAGTCATCATCCACCTTCTTAGTCAGAGCAGGGATAGATGCTTGACCAGAATCAGGTGAACACTCATTTTTGGCATCTAGCCATGCCATTCAACAGCAGCTGACAGAGCAGGCCCTAGCACAGACTGCATTCCAGGACATGCTGAATGATGTTATGAATAGACAAGCAGGAGGAAGAGGAGATAGACTAGCAGAAGGAGGAGCTGAACCCCATTAGGACCTCGATGTAGAAGAGCCATAATACGGGAGGCTGAAATCCATGCTGAAAGAGACATATAACCCTGGAGACAACCATATGACTGAGTGGATCCTCATTCCATCGGTGCATGCTCACTTTGAGCTGAAGCCTCAGTTCCTTACTTTTCTCCCACCTTCCACGGGAACATCAGCAAGGATCCTTACATTCACCTACAACAGTTTGCAGCATCTGTCGTACTACCCACTACCCCAATGTTCTGTTGTACATAGTGAATATGATGGCATTCCCCTTCAGTCTATAGGACAAGGCCATATACCGGGTCAATCATCTGGGAAAGGTTGCGACGACATGGGAGGAATTGAAGTCTACCTCCTTGCACAAATTTCATCCTCTCAGTTGGCTCAACCAGATGCGAGCGAGAATCAGCAACTTCTCCCAGGGTGCCCACGAGACCATTCATGAAGCTTGGGAGAGATTCACTGATCTGCAAGAGAAGTGCCCGCATCATGAAATTTCAAGGACCAGCTTGGTCCAACACTTCTTCAGGAGGCTGAACGTAGAAAGCCAAAGGCTCGTTGACACCGCATGTAGGGGATCTCATTTCAACAAGGATGAAGGTATAGTTTGGTAGATTTTTGAGGAAATGGCCGAAGGAGAGGACAACCTCTCTTCATCCAAAGCATATCAGAAGCAACCCTAAATCCTCCAAAAACAAGTCCATATTGCAGCATATCGCGAGGCAGAGAGAGATGAGAGATCCAACCTCAGCATTATCGGGGGCCATCTCTTAAAGTTTGACATTATTGAGAAGCGATCACAGGACCTCGAGAAAATTGTTGCGATCGAAAAGAGGATGTAATACTTAGATAAGCTGGACCAGATCACGAAGTAATTGGAGCTATTGGTGGGCACCGTCAGTTCTGTCCAGTCGGTGACACCATCCACAAAGGCTCCAACTGAGAAGATGGATGGGCCATCACCACCACAACAACCTCAATCGAGTCAGCAACCACCGGCAGTCCAGCATGTGTACTACGTGCATGCGCCCGATTAGGGTCCGCCGTAGCAGTAGATGGTTGTCTACCAACTAGACTTCCTTCCATCATCCGATCCAGCCTTCCCACCACCACCCTTGATTCAAGAAGTCAACGGTGTTTGGAGCAATGATGCACAACTGAACCGTCCTATTGGGCATCCACAAAGCCAACAACAAGCCAACAGGGCCTACCACCAACCACAAGGTGGTCGTTTTGGGTGGTCTTCTCAACCCCTACCTCAGTATCATCAGCCTCCACAGTACAACAACCAATGGAGGCAGCACCAATAGTACCAACAACCGCAGTACCGCCAGCCACAACCATACCATCAGTATGTGGCTGCACCACCTCTGCAATATCAGCAGTACTCTCCTCCCTCTTACCATCAGTACCAGCTTCCTCCACCTCCTCAACACCACTAGCAGTCGCAGCCTCAGCCCCCAAACACTCAACAACAACGTGGTCTGCACACTAAAACTCCCGAGGCAAATCCTGTGAACCCCACTCTTGACTTCTTGGCCCAACTCGTCCAAGTCCTAACATATATGATGAAGAATCTAGACAACCTGACCGCCACGAAAACTACCATTCCGACGTAGGTCGAATCTAATCCCAATAGCTTCAAAAGGAAAGAGTAGGTAGAATGTGATGTCCATTCTATGCATGTAGAGTTGGATGATTGTATTATTGCTTTATCTAATGCTGTCACTCTTAGGAGCAGTAGGACCTTGTCGCTGTTTCCACAAGCCACGGGAGGAATAAAGCTTCAGGTGAATCGTCATCTTCTGCGTCAACAATGCCAGCCACAGGGGCGAGTGAGGAAGAAGAAAGAGGAGCCATTCTAGTTTCCATTCACCACCATCTCCACAAACAAAAAGAACAAAAATAAAAAAAGAAAAAAGACCAAAAAGATGATCGTAGTCGAAATGAAGATGCGATAGCTACGGAGGAGCCCGCAACAGTAGCTGATCCAATGCCAGCCGACGGAGCCGAGACTGCATCTTTTGCTTGTCCACCAACATCTCAGTTGCCAGCATGTACTCCTTTTTGTGCACTAAACGTACATAATATTGTGGACAAGGATTTTATTGTAAATAAGAACTCTATTTCTAATTTCAATATTGTAAATATTCATTTTTTGAAGCAATGGAAAATTCCAAAAAAAATGCAAAAAGAAAAAGTGCATTATCATATCCCAAAGTTGTGGATATCATAAATAATTTGATTGTTGAGATTCCTTTATTGAAGTCCATGGAATACGTGCCCATTATGAAGAAAGGGTTGAAAAAGGCATGTAGAAACAAGCATCGACCAACATGAAACAACAGATGTCGATAGATTGAGAAGCACGTTCTCACCATGCCCACAGTTGCAGCCATCAACAATCTCCCACAGAAAAAACAAGACAAAGGAGCGCCCTTGATCAGTTGCATGATTTTTGATCAAATCTTCGAGCGAACATTGCTTGACAGTGGTTCTTCCATCAACCTCTTGCCCTCGTCATTATTGCAAGAATTTGGGCTGGGTCCTCTCAAGCAAGCACGAATGATCCTTCTATTTGCTGATCGATCCATCAAGCGAACTCGAGGTCCTTTGGAAGACGTTGTGGGGAAGGTGCGGGACACGGAGTTTCTAGTTGATTTTGTAGTACTTGATATGGACTCCCCCACACCCTTACTCCAGACTCCTATCATCCTAGGCTGGCCATTCCTACGCACTTCAGAAGCCGTGGTTAATTATGGGTCTAGCAAGATTACCTTCAGCTCAGGCAAAAACAGAATCACCATAGACATGATCAACATGCCTAAAGACATAACTGATAAGGGTAATGCAACAATGTTTGAAGCAGACTGTGACTTCATTGCACAAATCATAGACACCACTCTATTTGAACGATCCATGGAGACATGAAATCCTCTCTCTAGAGGAAGACCTAGAAAGCATAGTCGATGCAAGCTCCGATGACATTTGGGAGACATAGTTCAACTTGCTGATGCATCTTTTTGACTCCAATTATTCACTCCGTCCTGAACACAGTGATCCCATTACAGATCCGTTCAGCACATTATCAGAATCTCAACATAACATTGAGGTCAGCAACTCTGCAAAAGTTCAGGCAGAACATCCTCCAACCAGCACCGTTTCAGAGGTGACCAAGAAGCTGGCTAGATCAAAATCGGAACTAAAGCCACTTCCAAAAGGCCTGAAGTATTCTTTCCTTGCGGGTGCAGAAAACATGTATCCGGTTATCATTAGTAGCAGTTTAACCCCGAAACAAGAGTCTTGACTCATCAAGATTCCAAAGGAAAACTACAAGGCACTTGGATGGCATGTCTCAGATCTTCATGGGATAAACTCTGCACTATGTTCACACCATATTTACTTGGAAGAAGATGCCAAGCCATCCGTGAGTTTCAAAGAAGATTGAAACCAAATACGAGGGATGCCATCATGAAAGAAATCACAAAATGGTGTGATGCAGGCTTCATTTATCCTTCTTCGATTCAAAATGGGTAAGCCCCTTACACGTAGTTCTAAAGAAGTTAGGACTTGCTGTTGTTACAGTTGATAGAGGAGAGGAGATATCTACTCGAGTACCAACATCCTGGCATGTATGTATTGACTACCGTCCTCTTAATGTAGCAACGAAGAAGGACCACTTCTCCTTCCCCTTCAATGATCAAGTATTGGAAAGACTGGCTAGCAAGGAGTTCTTCTGCTTTCTAGATGGGTACTCCAGGTACAACCAAGTGGAAATCGCCCCTGAAGACCAAGAGAAGATGACCTTCACTTTCCCGTTCGACACCGATGCTTTCAGGAGAATGCCCTTTGGATTATGCAACACACCAACGACATTCTAGAGATGCATGCTTGCAATTTTCACCGAGATGGTAGGCTGTTTTCTCGAGGTGTTCATGGATGACTTCTATGTCTATGGTGACAGCTTCGATTTTTGTCTTGAGGACCTAGACATAGTACTTCAGAAATGCTATGAAGTCAATCTTGTATTATCATGGGAAAAGAGCCACTTCATGGTCATAGAAGGGATTGCGTTGGGTCACGTCATTTCCAAACGTGGCATGGAAGTCGATTCGGTAAAGTTGGACGTAATTGCCAATCATGAGCCACCTCAAACATTTACGAATGTGATGTCATTCTTGGGGCATGTGGGATTCTATAGAAGATTCATCCGCGATTTCAACCTCATTGCCCAACCTCTTACAGAGTTACTATGCAAGGAGACTGGGTTTAATGTTGATCAGCAGGTTCTCCTTTCATTCATATAGTTGAAGGAGTTAATCACCCAAGCTTCAGTCCTATAGCCGCTGGATTGGTCTGTTCCTTTTGAGATCATGACATATGAGTCAGACTTTGCAGTTGGGGCTGTGTTAGGACAGAGGAAAGACCAGGCGCCCTATGCCATTCATTATGTCATTAAAGCATTATATGAAGCTTGATGAAATTACACTATGATAAAGAATGAATTGCTGGCTGTGGTATTCACCCTCGAGAAGTTCAGATCCTATTTGCTCGGATCGAAAGCCACGATTTACACTGACCACTCTACTATCATATATCTACAACAAAAGAAGGATGCCAAGTCCAGACTAATCAGATGGATCCTTCTCCTCCAAGAATTCGATCTGGAAATCAAAGACAAGCCTGGAGTTTAGAATGTGGTAGCAGACCATCTCTCCTGAATAGAGCCACAAGATCCTCCACTGAGTAGTGCACCTATCACAAACACCTTTCTTGATGAGTCAATTCCGACAGTGGATTCACTCCCTTGGTATGCTGATATTGTCAACTACCTCATTTCAGGCGTAGTTCCAGAAGAATGGATGAAGAAGGACAAATTCTTATCGACGATCATTTCTACTAATGGGAAGGTCCTCTTATTTAGGGAAGGAGCAGATTGTATTTGGCGTAGGTGCATTCTCCAAGCGGAGCATCATAGTGTCCTCGAGCATTGTCACTCGCTCGAATCTGGTGGACACCACTCTGGACACAAAATGGCAGCGAAAGTATTGCAGTGTGGCCTCTAGTGGCCCCCACTATTTAAGGATGCATCATAATTTGTCAAGCAAATAGGGGTGTTATATTTATAGATATAGTTATAAATACTCAAAATTCAGTAACTAAAATATTTTTGTGTATTTAGGGTTTTTTATCTTTTCGGTATTTTTCCTATAATTTTTACAATTTTTAATTGAATTAAAAGTCAAAACAATGACTAATATTTATAGGTCGAATTGTTTTGGAATTTAAAAAAGCTAAAGTCTCAAAATTTTCCAAAACTATTTTTAATATATAATAAATATAATAAACAAAATATATAAACAGAAAAAAATGTTTTTGCAATTTTTGAGAATTTTAAATAACTTTTATAAGTATTTTGGAGTTTTTTTACTTATAGTATTTTTATTTTTATATTTTTAGGTAGATTTGGTCTAGAGGTACAAAATACAATTATAAACAATTAGATTTTTTTTGGATTTTTTCAAATATATATTTATATATATTATAATTTTTTAAGCTAGATAGGGAAAAATAGCTCTGATTTTTATTTTAATAAATAGAAATATAAAATAAAATAATTTAATAAAATTATATATGGTAGAATAATATATGAGGTAATTATCCTAATTTTCTACGATTTTTTAAAGCACAAGAGCTATTTTTAACAAAAATAAAATTAAAAAATGTAGCTTGACATGAGCATTTTTACAAATATTTAAAGTTCTTGTACTATTTCCGAACATCCTAGAGAAATATCGAGCCAAAATGCAAAATTCCTAAATATCCACAATAATATATACCCGAAGGGGTATTATTGCAGTTAATATAAAGGTTCAGTGGGGCAGATGCAATTTTTCCAAAAGTTATAATTTTAAAATTAGAAATTATAGGACTAAATGGAAATAAAAATAATAGGAGGGCTTAGGTGCAAAATATCCAATCCTCTCATGCGTACGAGCACATGAGGTGACATGGACTGAACCTAAGTGCAATGATACGATGTATAAAGGGCTAAATGCAACATATCCAAAAATTTTTACTCAATGGATCAAAGTGAAAGACTAGAATATAAAATCCAAAACATTGGGGGTACATGGCAAAATTACCCCAACTAGGCGACCGAGCAATGTTGCTGAATCCACTTGACGTGCAGCGCCTCCTCGTCGCACGATGATGGTTCATCTTCGACGTCTGGGATTAGATCTCCAGAAGAGATCCAACGGCGCCGAAGAAGCTTGATTAGACGTCTACGACCTGGGACATGAGGACGATCGGACAACACATGGGGGCTTTAGAAGAACTCGGAAGAAGCTCCGCCAGGGCAAGCTTCCTTCGACCGAATCTCCTCGCTTTGGTTCTTGATGCCGCTGCTGAGATGCTCAGGAAGTTGCTGGAGACATTCCACAGTTGGTGGAACCTTCAGATATGTATGGGCCCCTTCGATAGGGGCTTAAAGCTCAAGACCACCTAGAGATTCTTCCTTGCCTAAGATAACCCTCAACTGGGGCTCTTTCTCTTCGATATCTGCAGGGTTAGAATGGTGCCACAAAAATGAGACCTCCAGTGGCTTTAGCGAATGGAATGGAGCAAAGGCAGGTCGAGGCGGTGTTCTCTTGTGATGAGGTAGAGGAGGAGAATGGATTTTCTAATCCATGAAGGATCAAGGGGAGCGAGGGTATACGAGGCATAGCTGAAGTGTCGGGGAATGAAAAAGGGGTGAAAAAGGGGCGGAGCACATTCGGAATATGATGAGGAAGGTCATCGAAGCCCAGCTCATGCGAAGTTAGAATTTTAAATTTTATCGAATAAAAAGTGAAATTAATTGAAACTACATTCTACACTAGACTATCTAAGATGTTAAGAATGAAATGAGAAAAAAAAACTAAGGTTCTACCTAGGAAGAAAGGAACGAGGAGGAGCCCCGCCAGCTACTCTTATGAGGCTCGGATCGTCACCATCGTGCTTCTTCCTCCACACCAAACTATATGGTAGAGATGCTATTGTTGCCAGCTACCTCAGGAACCAAGAAGCTCAGGTATTTCAAAGATGGAGTGGGATCAAATTCAAAAGGAGGCTGATGAATCTCCATTTCATCACCTTTATTCTATCATTTTGGCCTTAAAAACCCTAGCTAATGCATGTAAATATCATCAATTTGTACAAAATAGCATTCAACATCTATTGCATTTATTGTGTAATTAATACTATTTTTAATGCCAAAATTATAGAATAAAGAGAAGAAAAGAAAAATAATAAAATATCAAAGATATTTTAACCCTGAGACCAAGTCAAGAATTGAGTTGGTCAACAAGGAATAAAGTAGGGGGAGATAATGACCAAAAATACAATAAAAACACCATTTATGTATTCATCTAATATAGCATTTTTGACCCCTATTTTATTCTTTATCATTTATCACCAATAAAGAAACTTTTTACATGAAAGTTGTAGATAATAATGTAAATAAAAATACAAAATTGAGTTTGTACAAAATAATACACAATATACTTTTTACGTACAAGATAAAAAGACAAAACCCTAACTTCGCAGACCCATATCTTCCGAATAAAAACTCAAAATGTATCAAAATTACCTCTAATTTATATAACTTTTCATAAGCTATTTAATGAAGGTGGTTTCATAATTTTTGGAGTTAAGGTGTGGAAGATAGGTTTTGGACCCTCATTGTACATTATACCTGATTAAAATATTAATTCTATTCATTCTTTATTGTTTTTACAATTTTATATTTTTATAATTTTGTAACTATTATTTATAACTTATATACATATTAAAACCAAAATAAAACCAAAAAGAAAACATAAAAAAATAAGTCTATGTAAATATGTAGGCAAAATACCTATGCTAATACTTGTATATAAATAAAAATGAAATTCATTCTTTTATTATTTATTCTTTTACATTTTTATACTCTTGTAAATATTATTTATAATCTATTAAAAATATAAAGCTAAAATAAAACTTAAGAAAATATATTAAAATAAAATAATGTATATAATACATAGATGAAATACCTATAAGTATACCTATATAATTTATATACCTCTTTATTTAAGTGTACAGAATATATTATAAAAATATAATAAAAATATATTTATGTACATAAACATAAGTTGTAAATATATAAAATAAGATAATAAAATAATAAAATAATAAAATAAAATATATAAAATACAAAATAAATAAGCCAAAATATAGATGAATATACCTATAAATATACCCCTCAAAATTAATTACTAATAACTAATACCAAATAAATAAATATCATATTAAAATACTACATATTTTTTTTACTTTATACACAAAAATTAATAAAATCAAATACTATTTTTTATTAATTATTTTCGAATAACCCTGCAGTTTTGTTTTGTAGCGGGTCTATCTGGACCAATCAGGTCCCCCCGTTTGTTGACTCCGAGTCAGCTCCCCCACCAGCCCGCTGACTTGACGTGCCTGTCAAGTCCCGTGTTTTCCTCCCTTTTTCATACTTGATCCATCGATCAATCTCCTTCGATCCCTTCATGAGATTTCATCATTGATCGACCGTCATCCACGCTAGCCCTTCAGATCCATTGTACATAGTTCGATATTCTTCAAATTAGGCAGTCAATAAGGGTGCTTACCCTTGTTTATAAATAATCTCCTCCATCTTCCATCGCTTCTTTGGTCACCATTTCGAGTATAGGAGCCCTGGTCCTTGGTCTAGCAGATCCCCTCGTGATAGGAGGGGCTTTCTCGTGGCCGGGCGGAGCACAAGGAGTACAGAGGTGCACCCATGACCACCTCACCGACGACCCTACTCCCTGGCCGACCCCCAGGTATAAGAGCTGAGTCCTTATTTGTCTTTAGCTTAGAATTAGTCGTAGGTTTGATTTAGAGCATTTTCTTTTGTGTTTTCCTTAATTAATTAGGTAGAGTAGGTTAAAGTTCCTCCACCGGAGCTCTAGCTCCGGCCACCATTCGTTCACCGTACCTGATTGTTGATCGACTCGTCAACCACCTTCGTTTCTTCCCCTATTGCTTCCTCACGCCTCACGCATCTTTGCCCAACTAGAATCCTCTCGGATCTAGAAGAAGAGGTCCAATTCCGTCCATCTTAGCTGGACCTCTCCGCTGTGCCGTGCTACATCCCATTTCCCCCAAATCAAGGCTCCAGGACCCCTATTTCCGCTAACGTCTCCTGCATGTCCTGGGATGCTTAAACCCCACTAGGGGTCGATTTAGGTAAAAGTTCGAGGTACCAGGAGGTTGGCTCTACACCCCATCGCCGATTGAAGCTTGGAAGAACGAGAGTTCTTCCCTGCTCTCCCAAGCAGCGTTCCTGCCGTTTGATCCTCTATAGACTCCAGATCACGCCAACGCCATTGGATCAAGCACTGCCTCGACCGTCGGATCGCGCCTCACGATCTAATCCAGACCGCTGATGATTGAACCGACATCGTGCACCGAGAAGGCGACACATGGACAAATGAAGGAGCGACGTTGTATCTACACCTTAATGGGGTAAATTTCATATCATACCCTGCCTTTTGTATATTTAATATTTAGTCCTATAAATAAAATATAACGTGTAAAATAAAAATGGAGATTTTGTAAAAGGCCCCTGTATTTATTTTTTTTGCATTTAGGTCCTGTCTAGCTCTGCTCACGTGTCGTCCCAAGTGAGGTGGGTAATTTGTAGGGACACCCCTGTGGCTTTTTATATTTAGTTTAAGTCTAGTAAAATATTAAATACGTTGTATATTTTTGGCAAATTTGTACTTGAGCCCCTATCATTTACTTTAATTGTAGATATGCCCTGACCAATATATTTATTTTTGGTGCTTGGTTTTAATTTATTAAAAATAGCACCTTGGCTCCTAAAATTATGCAAAAATAGGGTTATTTGCCTCTTCCCATGTACTTTTACACTATGGATTTATTTTTCATTTTGGGCATTTTAACTAATTACTAAAAATCAAAAGGAGCTTATTTTTGTACTATCTAACTTATAAAATGCCAAAAAATATCAAAATGTCTCGAAAAATTCCAAAAAAATTATACAGTGTCTTTTTACTCTTTTTAATTATGGGACTAAAAATCACTAAAAATGGAAAAAGAAAAAGCTTAAAGTTGAAAAACCCCAAAGTCCTTCATAAAAATCTAAAAAAATCATTAAAAAAATCCAAAAATATGTTTTTCTATTTTATAATTTTCTGTAAATATTTCTATATTAAAATTGATTTGAGTGATTCCAAACCTTATTTATTATTTTTAACATTCAAATCAATTGCAGGTAATTATTTAATCTCTTATTTAAGATATTTTTGACTTTAAAAATACGTGAAAATTAGAAAAAATTCCATAGAAACTATAAAAACATTAGAAAATATATAAAAATATAATAACACATTTTATTTTGTATTTTATTTATATTTACTAGTATTTATCAATATATTACTCTATATGCATATATATAGTTATATTATATATATGTATGTATTTAAAGAAAAAGAAATTTCAAATCAGAAAATAAAAGAAGAAAAAATATAAAACTATAAAATTAAAAACAAATATATATATATATATATAACAAAAATATAATATAAATATAAAAAACCCACAGAAAGATATATGCATATACAGGATACACATGAATAACCGTAGCCTACCCATTTTGCTCTTTGTGGTTCGACCTCTATGCGTACTTGCTTTCTATACATATTTCAGTACAGATAATATATTTTAACTCACTTTAGCACTTCATTTCTTTTATTTAATTTGTGGGTTATCTATTGATTAATAGGGGACTTTTGAGTGGTCAACACACCGACTACGGTTTCGCCTTGTGAAACCGTACGACCTACTATTTCTCCTCAGTTATCAAAGGTCCACAAATTTATTTCATGCTTGAGGATCTTTGACTGAAGCTAATGTTTGCTGTAGCCATCCATCCATCAAGGAGGGATGCATGCGTTATAGACCGATGATCGAGGAACAAAATTGCTTCAATAATCTAGCCGAGAAGATGCAAGGAGAGGCGGGGAAAAATCGATGAAGTTGGTTGGTCTGCAAGGCTAT
Source organism: Ottelia alismoides (assembly GCA_037367405.1). Lineage (NCBI taxonomy): Eukaryota > Viridiplantae > Streptophyta > Magnoliopsida > Alismatales > Hydrocharitaceae > Ottelia > Ottelia alismoides. The sequence goes on along the minus strand of JAZKJV010001838.1, from coordinate 348,150 downwards.
AGGGCTAGGCGTCAGAGAGGGGTCAGTTGATTGGTGGGTCAACCGAGGCCCAACTCTGATTAGGCCATGCTACTACATGAGGACTAACCAGCAACGAATTTCAAAAAGAATTCAAAATAAAATATTAAAAGATTTATCTGATTTTTTTGTCAAAACATAAAAATATTTGTAACTTTATGCAATATTTTATTATGATTTTTATTTATTTTTACAAGTTAATTTATTATAGGTTGCTTTTTACTAGTATACTTATAGATATATTAATTTATATAGTATGTATTTTATTTTTTATTTTTTATTTTATTATTTTACTTACATAATTTATATAATTATAATTAATTTAGATGTTCATAAATATATTTTGATTTTATTTTTCTGATAATATATGTACACTTAATTAATTATAGCTATTTATTATAAATGTAAATCTATGTACAATTCATCTATGTATTTTATGCACTTTTTTATTTTAGTGTATTTTAATGATTTAATTTATTATAATTATGTACATATGTTATAAAAAATGTTTACAAGATTGTAAAAATATAAAATATTAAAGATTCTAAAGAATAAATAAAATGAATATTTTATTCAGGTACACTATACAATAGGGTCCAAACCTAATTTTTTCATCTTAATTCCATATTAAATGCCACCTTCATTAAATATCTTATTAAAAATTATATAAAATCAAAGATGATTTTGATGAATTTTGTGTTAATATGGAGAAAATATGGGTATGTGAATTTTGGATTGTAGATTTTTATTCTGAGTGTAGAAAGCCCCATATTCATTATTTTTATGTGAAGTAAATTTATATTTTTTTATATATTTTTATTTGCTACTTTCATGTGAAAAATATATTAATTTGAGGTATAAATAATAAATAATAAATAATAAAATAGGTCCTAAAATTGACTTATTAGGGATTTGTGAATTAGGGTTTCATTGTATTTTTGCCCCATCTCCTCCTACTTTTTTTGTTTACCCGGTCATCATGATGCCTATGTCTCGGGGTTTAGGGTCATTCAATACTTTTGGTATTTCATTTCTTTTTCTTTTCTTTTCTTTACTTTTATTTTGGCTTTAAATACAATACTTTATATATTATTTACACAATAAATAATATGTGTTATTTAATGCAAAATAATGCTATTTACATGCATTTAGCTAGATTTTAAAGGCTAAAATAAAAGAATAAAGGTGATAAAATGGATATTCATCACATACACCTTATTAACAATGAATGTTACATCTTTGTCTAGTTCGAATCACAAATGAGACAACATCGCATCACCCCAAGCTAGATGTCCACATTCTTCGAGATCCTCAAGAAGAAGATACATGTGTAGAAACAAATAAGTATGCTTTCATATTGTCCATGTGATGCAATTAAGAAGAATACGTTATTAAAATGTTTTTATCTCAACGAGACTCTACTCATACTAGTGTTGGGAAGGATGTTACACCCTAATTGGTATAAGATGTATTCTTGTGTCATCTGCACTGCTTCATCTTCATCATCAATAGTGGCAATATCATCTATTAGGATGTCACGAAGCCATAAGAAGTTGAAGCTACCATTCTTTATCGTTCCACTTGGATCATGCCCAAGTAACCTCTCTCTTGCTTCTATCGATGTCTGATGAAGAAAGTTCAGTGATCAGACGAATATCTACACGAAGGCCTATTATGATTTTGGCATCTTGCAACATAATTGTTGCCTTACCATAACGTAGATGAAAGGTACGCGTCTCTGGTTGCCAATCTTCTAGCAGTGCAATTAGCAATGCATTATCTAAGTATGGTCTTTCCTACAACAAAATACATCTAAATCCTAGAATCTAAAGTAATGCATTCACTCTTCCGATACACCCCTTTGCAAATGAATCATTATAATTGGTTATATGCTCTATGAAATGTTACTGCAGACAAAACATTATAAGGGAAACAATTACATAATCGAATAAGAATGTAAAATTTTATTAGATCTAACTGTACTTGCTGGTTTTGAAAAAGGGTTGGCAGATTGATGCTCTCTCTATGTAAAGTATGATATGATCTACCTCCAAGAACTAAATCATAGCCTGCCATCTAATTGAACATCCAAATATGATATGAAACTATAATACATTAATAAAACATACAGCATCATCGATATGCAATTTTTCTCAACCATGATACCCTATTATGTCCAGTTTGGTGATGTAAACCACAAGTTTGGTAACGACCGCCCATATCATCCATGACATTGTGAATTCTGTTTCTCTTTGGCCTTCCCCCATGGTCTTCGCTTGTGGTGGTAGCAAAATACTCTCTGCAGGCCTTCTCCAAAATGTTTTATCTTTAATCAGGTGGAACATCGTGGTGTAGGTATCTTTGAATTTTTGAATTGTTTAGAATGGTGGTCAAAGATACACATTCCATATTTCCATCCTTGTATAAATACAAACTGCTATGACATGCAAGCGAACACTATGCCTCATTTCCATTTATCTACACATATAATGTTCCTTTCATCATTTTATACCACCTCGTACATGCCCTCACGAGATTGTACTTGGAACTCATTATAATTGAATTATCTGACATCAAGCCCACATACTTCAATCATTGTTCGTTTAACAATTTTTCGTACTTCAGAATAAGATATGTAATCATTTCAACTCCCTTTTCTCATCGCTCATTCAAGTACTTATTCAATCTATTGAAAATTACAAGAATGGGGTTATTATTGGTTGACCATACTATCCTTTTAAGACACTATTTAAACTCTCAGACAAGTTTGTAGTCATACAATCATGATGCATTCCTCTGTCATATGCAAGTGTTCAATATGTCTTGTAGCCACATTTTTGTTGCATTATCCATCTATAAGCATTCTCATTAAGAATACGAATCTCGTGCATTATTTCATTATGCATACATGTCCTGCACGATACATGTTTGCCTTCATATGACACACACAGAAATGATGTACATGACCTTTGCTTTGAGGAAAATGCTTTCTTACTTCATTCTTTAATCCAGGGAATCGATCGTTGATAATACACAATCCATCTCTTTTCTTGTTGTAACCAAGTGCCGCAAGAACTACTCTCAGCTCAAATAGTTCTCATTCTTCTGAATCATTGCAAATGTAAAGGAAATAAGTGACCACTTGCATCAACTGCGATTACAATAAGCATATGTCCTGGGTACCTACCAAAAAGATGTGTTCCATTGATGTTGATGGCTGGGTGACAATGTTGAAATCCTGCAATTGATGGTCCAAATGCCAAAAATATATGCATAAAATGAACCATATCAGGCTTTGCAGTCTTTGTGGTACTAAGGTGATAAACACTTCTGCGATTTTTATGTAAAAACAACATCTACGAAACTCCTTAAATCAAGATATGATGCATCCTCATAACTAAAGATCTCCTTCACGACCCTTCTTCTTACATCCCATGCCTTGAAATATTTGAATCAAACATGGTATTCTCGTTGAATTCTCACCATGATATGAGTAGGAGTCATATTGAGGCCTTCTCGAAATGAGGAAGTGTTAGTTGACAGATGAAATCTGAAGTACACTGATGATGATCAGTCAGTAACGTAGGATTCACATAGTTGTGCTCCTCACAGTAAGTCAAAACTTGCCAATCACCATGATCCCTATGGAGGTATGCATGAAGCTACCATCCATATGTATCGTGGGTGCATGTTATAGTCATTAATTGTTTCTTGGAAGTCGCTTTCTTTACTGTGCATGATTTTTTATACTCTATCTCTTCACTTAATTTTTTAGAGTAGCTGTGGTTGGAAATACTGAATGTAACCAATAATCTCATTATAAATCTTTTGATCGATGATGAAGATCGTTCAATCCATCATCTTCAATGGCATTCATACTTGTAATCTAATTTTCATCATTCAGTATACCCGAAAGTTTCTAATATTGTATCTTCACATTCATTATTATCATCAGAATTAGTTGTGGGTCTTTTATTTGCAATAGATTCCAATAGAGAGTAAAATCCATGACCGACTTTATCTTCAGCCTCTTCTTCATCAACATTGTCGGCATGCAGAACAACTCTGCCAGCTTCATTATCTCTGTCATCTTCATTGACCTCCTGATCACCTATATCACTATCATTGGTACTCTCATCATCTACCCCTTATTATTGGTCTAAATGATTGGATTACCTGAGTTCAAGTCATCAATGTTTTTTCCTGCATATTCATGTGGCATATCTATGTGTAAAATGATATGGGATCACATATGACCTTTCCCACTTTGTTGTTAAACGAATGAGCCAATTAAAAATGGGTTTCGAATCCTATGGAAAAAAATTACTTGGTGAGAAATGATTACTACATATTTTTGAAAATTAACTTATGTATAGTGTACATACCATGGAGTATAACTAGATGAAGCATAAGGATGGATGCCCATACTTTCCCGGATAGAAATTAGATGCATAATAAGGGCAATTGTCTTAATAAGTAGCTCAGTGACATATCCATATAATGCTAACCCCAACATCAAAAGTGTGCCTTCATCATCTTTAATTGGAACTAGATTATATTTTCCACCATATGCAAGCCACTTACAAACTAGTTTAAGTTGAAATTCACGTGGCGAGTAAGTTGTTAGTGTGTACACTTTAGTGTCCTCATATGTACTAACTCGGTTGACACAAGTGAATCGACTCAATCCACCTTCGTAACCAACTCCACTATTCGTGTCAACTATTTTCCATTCCAAAATACCAAAACTGCCACCACTCCATCCCCTTTCTGTAAGTAATATAATCTATGAATGCCGTCTAAGAAAAAAATTACACATGAAATTTTAACCAAAGACAATGATAATATTCAGCTAATGAGACTTCTAAACAAATCAATTACCTTTTTTTACATTAGATGCGTAGAATGTTTATTTGGATACGGTATATGATGTATATGAACGTTCTCTAATCATTACAATATTTTCTTTTAATTTTTAATGAAAGAATTGTAATTTATATAAATAAAAACTTGTTTAAATAACAATTTTTTTATTTAGATATTACTAACGATTATCTATGAATGACATTCAAAGTCAAAACCACACTTGAAAAAATCACAGTTCGAGAGAAAATTTATTTTTATTTTAAATTATGAAAAGAGTTTTTAAGGGTATTTTAAAGATTTTTATTTTTGGTATATTAAAAAAAATAGGGAATGATACATGATCACTCGACAGATCGCACAACCTTCGTGCTGGCGACACATCATTCAAATTTCTGTTGTTATTGTGTTTATATTAACTAAATAGGAAAAATAATACATGCCCTTAAAATACCTACAATATTTTTAAAATGTAAAGGTGGATTAGATACATAAAATGGGATTTTAAGAAAAATGGGAGATTATACATGGGAAGTTCTTCTACTTGAGATACACCTTCCTTAATTTTATGAATGCATTTAAGAAAAAGATTTGTAATGATGTTTTTTCTATATAAATAGGGTGTTTTGGTAATTAGAAGATAAATAACAATAGCATTTTCCCAACAACCACTTATGGTGAATATATATTACGTATTATAAGGAGCTACAAGGAGTTGAAAATATTGTATGTAGATCATAATAAAAATCAATCACTCAACAAATATTTGAATATTTAATATTGAAAGATCTCAGAGTGCCAAGCAGAATGGTCGTGTGGTCCACACAAGACGTGGCCATAGTCGTCGGGGTGGCAGACATGAAGCTTAATGAACAATCTAAATAATTAATCCACAATAAAGTGTGAATCGAAATTTGTTATAAAACCCTATAAAAATTGTGTATAGTGGACAAGTATCGTAGCATGTCTAACTCGTGGAATAAGGGCATAGAAGGTATTATTTATCTCTAAATAATGTAGGTGTATGTATATATATGCACAATATTCACTTAACTAATGTTTTTGTGGATTTTTCAATTGCTTATTTTTTCATTATGTATATATAATTTTTATTTTCTTTTTATATTTTTCTGATTTTTAATTTACTTTTCGTTTTAATACACAATATATGTATATATTTGTAACATGTAATAAGATGTATAATAAAGGGTATATATAATATATGTAATCATATATAAAAATCAGAAAATATAGACAAGAACAATCCTTTTTATTTTTCAAAGGATTTAAAATATTTATAAGGTATTTATAATAATTACTAATAATAAGGATATATAATAATATATATGTATATATAAACTATATAGGTATTTTAATTATAAATATAGTTATATGTAATCAAAAATTTCAAAATAAAATATTTTTTGTTTTTCAAATATTATTCTATTTTTGTGAATTTTTGGGGATTTTTTTGGTAATGTTTTTTTGTATTTTTAAAATTAGAAATAGTCCAAAACATGGAATATTTAAATAAGCCAATTTTTTTAGAATTAAAAGTAGGTCCAAAAATTATCAAAACTAATGTGAATATATAGTAAATAGTATATATAAATATATCCAGAGTTGTTTTTTTTTTGGAAATTTTGAAATTATTTTGTAACTTTTTAGGGGATAGGAAGGGTGCTATTTTATGAGTTTCTTTTGATATTTTCATCATTTTTGATTTATTGTGATAAAATAAGATAATAAATAGTAGGTATTTTTTTTTGGAATTTTTAAAAGAGGTTTTATAATTTTTTGTATTTTTTAAGTCTAATAGGGAATAACAAGTGTTATTCTGATTTTTTATTAAATAGTAAATTTAAGAAAAAAATGCTAAATAAAGCACATGGAGTGAATAAGCATCCAATCAAGCACTTACACCTATTTTTGCAAAAAGTTTAGAGAACATGAACTATTTTTAGAAAATAAAAATGCAAAAATAAAAATTCAACAAGCTGGCAGGGGCATATTTGCAATATAAAATATTTACAAGGAGACTCATGCAAAATATCCAAAGTTTTTGAACAACGAATTGATTAGAATAAATAACAATTGCAAAATCTAGAGGGGTACCAACACAAAATGTCTACTCATGTGGGGGTCCACGTGAGGTAACCTAACTGAGGACTAAAGTGTAATATTCAAAAGTTCCAAGGGCTCATATACAATTTTCCCTTAACTTTTACACATAATTTATATATTACATAACTATTAATTAAATACAAAAAGGTGGAGGGGGTACTTGTAATTTACCCCACTTAAGTCACTCCAATCTAGCCGTCGCCAAGCTGCCACGTGTCTGATCTAAGTTCTAATCTCACACACCCCTTTGAATTAAATGGACATCCCAAATTAGATCTGGGTCATGTTCTTGATTTCAAATGGGCTCCGACGAGCTTCGACTTTTGATTTCTCATTGCTTTGGCAGCTACTCCTCGATCCGACAATGACTACAAATTGATGGGGCTTCTCCGCGCATGCATGTGTCTTCAGATGAGGCCTAGATGGCCTCGACGAAGATATGGAGTTCGTTCACGTTCTAGGTGACTTGGACGTGCTCTAGGTATGATCTTTGGCTCCAGATGGCTCCTCATTACCCAAAAACTGCACCAAAAACTTCCTTGGATAGAGGGCTATGTCCTCGGCCATTGGATGAAGTTGAAGGCGATGTGGTGGTGAAAATTGCGAAGCTCCGACAAAAGTGAGGAAGGTGAGCTTCGATTCATCTAATCAATAGAGGATCAGGGTTTGAACAGATGAGGGAACTGATGGAGCACATGGAGGGGATTGAAATGACGTGGAAATCAAGGCGATTAATGGGAAAATGACAAGCTATTTCTCCTAGAGCTCGAGCTCTAGTTCAATTGGGGAATCCATAATTGAGCCTAATGACACGATTAAAACTAAAATTAAAGGCAAGCTTTGAAACTAAACTTACGATACTACCTAGGAATGTATGGACAAGTCCTGGACTTGGCTGGGGGGGGACAAGGAAGCAGAACCACCGACGGCTACTCCAGTGATGCATTTGGATCATTTCCTCTGTGACTCCTCCTTGTTGCAAATCCACCCAAGTCCTTGCTATCACCAAAGGAATTGAGCTCCGAGGATCTGACGGGCTGAGAATAAATGAAGAGGGATCAAATTGGGAATAGAGGCGGAGGAGCATTACTTATAGGAAGAGTGAAGGATCGAGATTGGAGCTCAACTACTGCTCTGATCGATGAAGATTGACGGGATCTTTGGCCTTGGCATGAATCTGGGAGATCACATCTCCACAAAAAGTTCAGGATGCCAAGCCAAGGAATCATGAGATCGAGCTTGAAATTAAGCGAAGTTGCGGGCATTGACAGCTTAAGCCTCGAGGAAGAGAGAGGGGGCAAGTTGGTCGATGTCAAATAGGGTTAGATTCCGAATGTACACTTAGTTACTTATATACATATATATTATAGGTATATATAGTTATACTTTATCTATGTATTAAAGTAATTGATTTATTTTGATTTTATTTTAATGGTTTTATTTTTTTAACTATGGACACGTGTTTTGAGTAATAGTTACATCTTAATAAAAATAAAATAAAGTGAAAATATAAAGAATAAATAATTGAATATAATATGCATGTATACTGCACAATGGGGGTCCTAAAACCTATCTTTTGCATCTTAACTCCAAATAGAATGAAATCACCTTCATTAAATATTTTATTAAATTTTATAAACAATCAAAGGTGAGTTTGTTAATTTTATGTAATGTGGAGAAGATATAGATATGCAAAGTATTTATTTTGACTTTTTATTTTGTGTGTCTTGAGCACACTGTGCATTATTTTTTAGTGAAATCATTTTGTATTTTTACCTACAATATTCAAGTTGAGGGTTTAGTTATTTGAGGTGTAAAAATAGTAAAATAAAATAGGTCTCAAAATACAATAAACGGGAAAAATTAATTAGGGTTTTAATTGTATTTTTTTACAATTTCTAGCATATCTCCCACTACTTTATTACTTGTCAATCAAGTCATCATGATGACTGGGTCTTGGGGTCTAGAGTCATTCCATACATTTGGTATTTCATTTCTTTTTCTCTATTTCCTTTATTCTTTTTTTTGGAATAAAATGCATTAATTATACAATATTTTATACAATATTATGTACAATTTATAAAGTGTTTATTTTGATAAACTAATGATATATACATGTATTTATCTAGGGATTTAAAATCAAAATGAAAGAGTAAAGATGATGAAATAGAGATTCATCAAATAAAAAAAGTTCTGCAAAAAAGTGAGAAGGTTCTCTTCTCAAATCAGTGTGGTCCTAGATCAATTTTTTCTAAGCTTAGATATTAACCAAAATTTAAAATAACATAAAATGATTTTATATCAAGATGCACATTGGTAATGAAGACAACACTCCTCAATATTAGTTAATAACAAACATAACATCTCTATATCATACTTCTACTTGTAAATATATGAATCAATAATATATTAAAATCAACTTAATAATAATAAACTAAATACATACCTCAATCTACCGATGGGAATGAGTCAAATGAGAATAATCCGATGGAATTGTAGATGTTTGAAAGACCTGCTAATTACCCTATGTTAATTGTTGATTTTATTGTAGTATTCAGGCAATCAGGATCAATAAAAATAGCTAAAATCAATTATACAATTAAAGCGAGCAGTCCAATTTATATTTATCTTGGCAAGACAAAGATCAAACTCAGGAGGCCACTCTCTCCTTAGGTCAATTATTAGGTGATCTAGAGACTAGGTTTTTAGGGATTTTTTTTGGTTTTTTTAAATGTAATTTGATGAATAATATGCATATTTGGCAAAGTTCAAGGACTAAAATATAATTTTCATTCAAATAATGTCCAAAAATTATGAAACTTAGCAGGAGATGAAATATTTGGTCTCGTTGAGAATGGTCAGGGTGGTCTTGGGTCTGCCTGACATAAAGCAAGAATCCATGTAGCCGACCCTACTTATAGTGGGAGAAGGCTTAGTACATTTTTCCGGACGCAATATGAATTAATTATGAATAAAATATTACTATAAGGTGATTATTTGTAAATTAATTTTAATAAAATAGCAAACCAATTTAGTTCCAAGAACTAAAATTATCCTAGATGTACCTAATGATGATCTATCCAGAAAAATTAATAAATCCTAAGAATGATTGATGTATGACCTGTTGGACATGCGAGCCCACGGCGAGCCATTATGCAATAAATGTTATTGCACGTATCATTCCCTGATCTGAAATGAAGAATAAATAATTTGCAAAATAGGTCCCTCTGTACAATTAGGGTTATGTACCATGACCATCTTAATGATCATACAGCTGTTGATTCATTAAATGAATCATAGAGGCTTGTGCTTGGATGAATATCTAATGGGTTAGATAGAGGACTCATCAAGCACCGTCAAATGATTATTAAGAGATGATCTCCAGCCTGAGTAGGAGATGGCAATCCTTTCTCACATAGGCTGATATCTGACCGACCTCTTGATGCATGTCCTCTGCATGGGAATAGTGATTCATAGGTGTCGGATTAGTTATGTCAAAGGGTTGACTTAACGAGATCGAGATAACCTAAGTCCTATGTTGAATGCTGTCACAACATAGGCACACATCCTCTGACCGGAGACAGATGTGTTACTATATGTCTGAGTGTGTACATTTGGCAGACCAGTAGGTTGATGACCTAACCAAGGTCTATACACCGGCGAGCTGGTGTGCATATAAGGGCATATGAGTAATACGATCTCTCAGAAGGGATCATACAGGTTCACTTATGAACCGGAAGACATGAGCTCACTCATGAGGTATTGGGACCGATCAAATTCCATGCATGGTCGTCATGCTTTGGAAGCATGACAAGAATTTGAAGGTATGACATATGCTTTGGGAAAGCATATGATCGATACCAAATCCCAATGACCAAGATTGAGAAACTTGGTGATCAAACCCTGAAGAAGACAGTGTAAAATTGATCTTCATCTTCAGGTTGATCATTGGTCTTCAAGTATGCAGGATGTGCAGGTATTGGGAATACCTGAGGGTGATGTGATCATAAACGATTGTATAACCATGACGCATCCAGTCCGAGGGAGTGATGAAACAGGTCTGGATTTTAGTGACTCCTCTCAGTAGAGAAGTAACTTGATCTTAGTCCAAGTGTTGGACATTGATCTGAATGTGATTCAGATGCAATGAGAAGATTAAGTATACGGACTTGATTTAATCAAGCATATGTGGGAGGTCCGTTAGATCTGGATTTGAGATGAGATCTCAACATCCAAGTCACTATACGTGGAACAATGCAATCGCCCTGTCCTTATCTCCAAGTATCCGCGGAGAAGGCACATTATTATTGAAGGAGTTCAAGAATAATTCCTATGATGAATTGAGTATCCAAGCAAGAAGATTTTGATGATTAAATGAGATTTAATTATCAAGTATAATATGAATAAGATTCATATTTTGAGAATGTGTCCAAGATAATTAAATGAGATTTAATTATCAAGTACAATATGAATAAGATTCATGTTGAGAGAATGATTGTCCAAGATAATTAAATGGGATTTAATTATCAAGGATAAGCAGATCATGGATAGTGATATCCAGAATATCTGTGTAAATTATAGTTGAGATTTATAATATATCAGAGAGAGAGAAACATTGTAAATAACATTTGCTAATTATTAATGTTGATTGGATCCACATTAGTTAATTAATTGGAAATGTAATTTACAAATTAGTTTGGGATGTGAATATGATTCACATTTTTTTTCAATGGCATAATTGAAATATTCACAAATTAATTTGGAATTAATTTGGTGGATATTATTGCAATAATGATTATTGCAAATAATCAAGAAATAAATATAAATAAAAGGAGACAAAACCACCTATAATCATAGGTGGCGTCAGTGACGCTCCTTGATTTTAGGAGGGTTGTTGTCTCCTCTTATTTGTTGACTTATTATCTCTTGATAAATTAATTTATGTTAATTAAATTTTGTTGATAATAATTCAACACATATTTAATTTAATATAAATTAATGTTGTTGGTTTTTAACCAACAATCATAGCCGTTGGATGGCTCTTGGATTACAATGACCGTTGGATCCATGAGAGCCATGGTTTGAGATCCATTGGATCCCAAACTAATATATAAAGAGGGTAGCCTTAGCCCTTGAAAGTACACCAAGTAGACGCCTACTCTATTTCTCTCTCTCCCTCTCATTCTCGTGCTCTCTCTCTCTCCAAAGGGTGGCCGACCACCATTGTTGAGAAAAGAGAGAAGTTCTCGCCTTCGCCTTCGACGACTCGAGGATCTCCTTCTTCTTAGTGGCTACTTGCTGTAGAGGAAGACGACGGATTTCGCTTGACGAAATCAGGAGATCTATTGCTTGGATCTTCATCAAGAATTGCGGGAGGGACGCGACTCATCATCGTGCCCGCAAGTGCATTCTTCGTGGATCGGACTTGAGACAGGAGGATCTCTTGTTTGGGATCTCACGATCACAACAACGCTTCAAAGGTATTCCTTATACTTTGTGGTTTGATGAAACGATCCGAGAAGTGTTCTCATGATCATGTGGTTTCATCGTTTGATTTAAATTTTTAAATTCCGCTGCACCTTGCGACTAGTACGACTAGTCGCCCCGATCGTATTCGATGCGATCGTCACGCTTCTGTGATGCGCTTGAGGATTCTCAATATCCTTCAAGTGGTATCAGAGCCATAGGTCGAAAAAGGTTTTGGATATGATCCATGAACCATAGACGACTTGGGTTTAAAATGGTCGCGAAAATTTTTTGGCGCATTTGAATTTTCGCAACTCTGTCTAATTGATTTTTTCGGCACTGTTTAAATTGTTTAAACACGAAATATTCAATTGCATTTTGTTCCCCATTAAACAAGGAAACCATAGGACTTGAGTTTACTAAATTTGGATTTAATTTGCTCAAGATATGACCTTTTGAATATGCATGTATTCACAGTTGCGGGAACTGTAGAACAGAACGTGATTAATTGTTAATTACGGTTTTGTTACGCCTCGAAATGCGTGAAATATCACATATGTTCTGTTATAAATCAAGTTGGCAATCTTAGGGCACTGATTTTGCGAATTTTGGATTTAAATTGATCAAGATAAGTTAATTTTAGTGATAAGGGGTCACTGCTGGAAATTGACATTTTTTGATCAAGAACCTTGTGATAGTCATTCAAATAAATGTTGATGAAAATTAATTGTTAATTTTCTGAAATTGGTTATTGATAAATATTTGTGGAATATTTAAAGATGATAATCAATTCCTTGAATGACATCCCACTAAACCATAATGATAAGATAGTTGATCTTGATCATTGGTTAACTTTGAAATCATCAACAAACATTGTTTTCATGTAAAACCCTAGGTCATTCTACAATAGTTGTAGGACAACTTTTTCATGCAAAACCTCTTGCTTGAATAGGATTGGGGATTTGTTTAGCAAATCTCCTTATAATATAATCAAAAAGGTTTTGATGTATATTATATGGTATAATTTCGGTTGAAAGACCGATGAGCATCTCAAAGTACATGATGATCTATCTGGCATTATCCTTTCCTGAGGTGGATATGGTGTCTAGTCGGAGATCGTTGGGGTAGCGGGTTGCAATGTATGTGGTCCGTCCCACTCTCGCCGGTACTGGCCATGACAGCCGGTAGGGATTTGGGTAATGCCGGAGAAATCAAAGTGTATTTCTAATTATTAAAATTCGAAATAATATGTACTTTGAGATTATACCTACTATTCAAGTAAAATTCAAAGTTTGTTGATTGATAATAGGATTGATGATTGATTTAATGTGATTAAATTAATTATATCCTATGAAACACTCTATTATGAATAGATATGTATTTCCCTTGGAAGAATTAATTATGTGAATATGATTCACGATAATTAATTATTTCAATTTGAATAAGAGGTGGAGGATCACATAAGTGACATCCATGGTCTCCCGTCAAGGCAAAGAATTTCGTCGCCAAAAGTTGTATATAGGAGACGCCTGTAGGAAGTGACAGATCCTATATACAATTATTTGGATCGGGTTCTTTGCTTCTCGAAAGAGTAAGGCCGTATACGTAGTGACCCCAATATCGGGTCCTCATATTATTGGGGCGATATTGGATTGCGTATAGCGAGTTTTAAGCCTGTTGACGGTTGGTTCAATTAGCAACGGGTCAACATCATCTTAGAGGTGGTGGGCTCGGGTGTTAAAGACCGAATTGGGAAATGCAAGTTGGACTTGCAAGGCGGAATGTGTTCCCGCTTCTCTTTATTCGAGTCACAGGTTCTCATATTATTGGGATGTGATAAAGATAGAGAGGAGATCCCAGATCTTGCTTGAGATATAGTGGTAAGTATATCTCTTACTTTGAAAGACGATTAGGGAAAAATCTTTCATAGTAGACATAGCAAGACAAATTTGATTTAAAATTCCTAAATCAAAGTAATATGTATATATAATATATATACCGATATGCAAATTTCTTATTTCAGATAATCCTTCATTAAACCCACTCAATGTTATACTCAATAATAACCAGTAAATTATCATGGATTGGACTCATGATCCAGATATTGTACTTGCAATTGGACACATAATGTATGTGGTTGCAATGTGCAAGTTTCCTCAACATGATGAGGAGTGACAATTAAATAAGACATTAAGACATCACCTTAGGGTTTGTATGTCTCTATAGTCTTGATCTTTCATCGAGTGTACTTTAGAAGTGACATGTCGATGATGATCGCAATTGTCAAAATAATCCTTATAAAAATCTAAGAAGATGTTCTGGTATAATTGTGCTCTAGACATTTAATCATGAATGACGTGGTTCTCTGCATTATGCAGAATGGTGGCTCGAAAGAGATGATGTATTCAAAATGTTTGAATACCTACCTGAACCTAAGTCTCTAAGAGTTTAGATGGATGTAGATACGATGAATATCATCATTCTGCTGTCTATACTCTAGTCATTCATGAAGCTTCATAATATTCATATTGTATGAATTTAATGAAGCATGTATAAATGTTGAAGTCCTCTTGTATTGAAATATTTTGAATTCAACATAAGAGATGAAGAGAGCACAGTGGAAGCATGGGTCAGACCCATGTGAGAAGGAAAGTCAAAGAGTTGATTGTACTTCTGTGACTTCCATATGACATCCAAAGAGTTGGATGAATGCCTATACTGCAATAACTTGATGTGTTGATAGTATGCCTATCAAGTCTGTCTAGAATCCTTAGAGAAGGACTCAGATAGTGCATCATAATAATCTATATCTACATTTGATCATTGAAATTTACTTGCTTATTTGATAAGATAAAGTCTGATAATTGTGTCTCAATCTTCTAACAACACTTGCAATGTGTTGCACATGTTTTAGAAGACTGGAAAATTTTGATCTTAAGGTTTATAGTTATCCACATAGACATTGATGCAATTGTTGCAACAATCTCTGTTGGATTGATATACTTCTTAATTTCAGTGGGAGAGCCTTAGTCTTAGAG
Organism: Ottelia alismoides; assembly: GCA_037367405.1. NCBI lineage: Eukaryota > Viridiplantae > Streptophyta > Magnoliopsida > Alismatales > Hydrocharitaceae > Ottelia > Ottelia alismoides. The sequence continues at coordinate 332,641 of JAZKJV010001838.1, read as the reverse complement.
AATGTCTCTATGACCTAGATATTAGAATACACTCATTGTTTGTTTCTAAATGTTGGAAATAAACATGAATTATGGAATAAACCTATCATAAAGAGTTATGATGGATATATTTCAGATAATAATCTAGCATCTGGTGGACTCTACTAAATTAGAAATTTAATGAATGGTTCATTAAGATTTCTAATACTGAAAGTTAAACCATATAAGATCAATAGGAGGAAAAAGATCATTTGACAATGATTTAGCATCAAGTTTTGGACATATGTCTGCTGATGAGATCAATAGACTAGTAAGATATGAAACTTTAGAATGTCTAAAATTTCAAATCTTACATACTTGTGAATATTGTATTCAAAGTAAAATGTCCAATACACCCTTCTTTTTGGGAAAGGTGTAAGATGTCAAGGTATTCGAGATCTCATACATATTGATGTATGTGAATCATCTATATCATAGTGAACATTGTGGATATGTGATATCTATTGATGATCATGTATGATATGAGATTTCTTCTCTTCACCTGAGAAACCTTTGAGATGTTCAAAGATTTCGTAATTTTGGTTTAGAACCAAAGTTTGAAGGAAGGTTAAATGAATTTGATCTAACCAAGGTAGCAAGTACCTATTAGATGAATTAAAAGAATATCTTATGGAGATATGAATATCATTTCTATCTCAATCCTCCTGACACACCTAAACTCAATGGAGTTGTAGGAAGATACAATTAGATCGTGTGTGACATGATTTGATCAATGATGAATTTTAGCATAATTATCCCTTAGTTTCTAGGTATATATGTGTAGTAGAGACTACAATATATATATCCTTAATAAGGTTCCATGCATGTAAGCTGGAATCTAGCATTTGAGAATGCTACTTCATTAGGAAAATAAAGGATGGTATTGGATACCTACTTTATGACCTTGAGATTCTTAAAATATCTCATCTTTGAGAATATGATTCTTATAGGATGACTCTCTTGAGAATCAAGATGAAAATGAAGTAAAGGAACTCATTTAATCTTGAGAAGATAATGAGGCTCCAGAAATCGAAAACTAAAAGGAACAATTAAAGATGAAACACTAATACCTCTTCAAATGAGTTTGAGGATGTATTCCTTGTGTCAATTAAGTCTGACAATGATCAGACTTCATGTGATGAAGCTCTTGAGGATCATAACATGGAAAGATGGATATTAGCAATAAAGGTCTAAGGTAGACTTCATATACAAGTGTTGTATATGGACCCTCAAGGATCCACCTATAAGGGTTAGACCCATTAAGGTGTAAATGGATCTTCAATAGAAAGAGGGAACCTGATGAGAAGGTAGAAACCTTCAAAGCACGGTTCGTAGCCATGAGCTACATACCGAAGAGAAGACATCGATTGCGATGTGGCTTGCTTTTCAGTGATCATGCTTAAACCCATCAGAATGTTGCTAACCCTAGCTATATAATTTGACTATGGCATCTTCAAGATGTGAGTCAAGATTGTATTCCTCTATGAATACCTCTTTGAGGATATTCACATGAAGTAGCCCCAGGGCTTCATGGTTGAGGAATGCAAGATGTGCTGGCTAAAGAACTCCATCTTTGGACTCAAATAAGCTTATTGTCATTGGAACATAAGATTTGATGAAATTATAATTGTTATAATTTCAAGTAAAATCTTGATGAACCATGTGAAGCTTAGTAGGAGTGCCATTGTGTTCATCGTGCTAAATGTAGATAATATCCTAATCATTTGGAATGATATAAGGATGATAATAAGTGTTTTATGACCTGGCTATTCCATACCTTGAGATATGATCTCAAAAGATGCCTCTTGGATCTTAGTTCTGAAGGTGTTCAGAAGTAAAGAAAAGAGGGTATTGGGACTGTCACATTTGTAGTACACCTTGGACATGTTCCATTTTATGGAAATTCCAAGAAATGCTTTCTTACCTTTAAGATTTGGTACTGACCTATCTAAAGGGATAGCACCTCAAAGAGTTGAGGAAGTGAATGCTAAAAAAAATCGGTTGCCCTTTTGTGCATCAGTTACGAGAAGCTGAAAGTATTCTAAATGTGTACAAAAGCCAGATATCTGCCATGCAGTGGGAGTAGCAAACTGTTACTAATCCTACTATGGAGATAGAACACTTAATTGCAGTAATAACAATATCTTCAAAGATGACACGGCTTTAGAGATAGTGATCTCTAAGTCTCATCTTCAAGAAATTAAGACTTTTAGATGGAGATCTAAAAGGTCTTAACTGCGAATACCTTAGGAGATAGAGATCTCCAGGGATAAGGGTATTCTGATAAGGATAATAGAAATTTCATGCTGGTTATAATAATATTTCTTTGAGTTGTAGTATCAAGGATACTATGACTGACAAGATTGAGTATTTGTTGCATTAGATGCAACATTCGCATTAGATGCGAGCACTATTACTAGGGATATGCAAATACTGTAAAAGGACTTGGCGTAGTCTCGCGGGAACAGAGTGACTGATCAGCTTACCTAGCTATTTTCTAAATAGCCTATGATTGTCACATAAGTATGGGTTTAAATGATTAGCCCATTAATGGCTCTTTGGGCTAGTGGGAGATTGTTGGACATGCGAGCCCACGGCGAGCCATTATGCAATAAATGTTATTGCACGTATCATTCCCTGATCTGAAATGAAGAATAAATAATTTGCATAATAGGTCCCTCTGTACAATTAGGGTTATGTACCATGGCCATCTTAATGATCATACAGCTGTTGATTCATTAAATGAATCATAGAGGCTGGTGCTTGGATGAATATCTAATGGGTTAGATAGAGGACTCATCAAGCACCGTCAAATGATTATTAAGAGATGATCTCCAGCCTGAATAGGAGATGGCAATCCTTTCTCACATAGGCTGATATCTGACCAACCTCTTGATGCATGTCCTCTGCATGGGAATAGTGATTCAGAGGTGTCGGATTAGTTATGTCAAAGGGTTGACTTAACGAGATCGAGATAACCTAAGTCCGATGTTGAATGCTGTCACAACATAGGCACACATCCTCTGACCGGAGACAGATGTGTTACTATATGTCTGAGTGTGTACATTTGGCAGACCAGTAGGTTGATGACCTAACCAAGGTCTATACACCGGCGAGCTGGTGTGCATATAAGGGCATATGAGTAATACGATCTCTCAGAAGGGATCATACAGGTTCACTTATGAACCGGAAGACATGAGCTCACTCATGAGGTATTGGGACCGATCAAATTCCATGCATGGTCGTCATGCTTTGGAAGCATGACAAGAATTTGAAGGTATGATATATGCTTTGGGAAAGCATATGATCGATACCAAATCCCAATGACCAAGATTGAGAAACTTGGTGATCAAATCCTGAAGAAGACAGTGTAAAATTGATCTTCATCTTCAGGTTGATCATTGGTCTTCCAGTATGCAGGATGTGCAGGTATTGGGAATACCTGAGGGTGATATGATCATAAACGATTGTATAACCATGACGCTTCCAGTCCGAGGGAGTGATGAAACATGTCTGGATTTTAGTGACTCCTCTTAGTAGAGAAGTAACTTGATCTTAGTCCAAGTGTTGGACATTGATCTGAATGTGATTCAGATGCAATGAGAAGATTAAGTATACGGACTTGATTTAATCAAGCATCTGTGGGAGGTCCGTTAGATCTGGATTTGAGATGAGATCTCAACATCCAAGTCACTATACGTGGAACAATGCAATCGCCATGTCCTTATCTCCAAGTATCCGCGGAGAAGGCACATTATTCTTGAAGGAGTTCAAGAATAATTCCTATGATGAATTGAGTATCCAAGCAAGAAGATTTTGATGATTAAATGAGATTTAGTTATCAAGTATAATATGAATAAGATTCATATTGTGCGAATGTGTCCAAGATAATTAAATGAGATTTAATTATCAAGTACAATATGAATAAGATTCATGTTGAGAGAATGATTGTCCAAGATAATTAATTGGGATTTAATTTTCAAGGATAAGCAGATCATGGATAGTGATATCCAGAATATATGTATATATTATAGTTGAGATTTATAATATATCAGAGAGAGAGAGAAACATTGTAAATAACATTTGTTAATTATTAATGTGGGTTGGATCCACATTAGTTAATTAATTGGAAATGTAATTTACAAATTAGTTTGGGATGTGAATATGATTCACATTTTTTTCAATGGCATGATTGAAATATTCACAAATTAATTTGGAATTAATTTGGTGGATATTATTGCAATAATGATTATTGCAACAAGAAATAATAATATAAATAAAAGGAGACAAAACCACCTATAATCATAGGTGGCGTCACCTATGACTTAGTCATAGGTGACGCCTCCTTGATTTTAGGAGGGTTGTTGTCTCCTCTTATTTGTTGACTTATTATCTCTTGATAAATTAATTTATGTTAATTAAATTTTGTTGATAATAATTCAACACATATTTAATTTAATATAAATTAATGTTGTTGGTTTTTAACCAACAACAATCATAGCCGTTGGATGGCTCTTGGATTACAATGACCGTTGGATCCATAAGAGCCATGGATTGAGATCCATTGGATCCCAAACTAATATATAAAGAGGGTAGACTTAGCCCTTGAAAGTACACCAAGTAGACGCCTACTCTACTTCTCTCTCCCCCTCTCATTCTCGTGCTCTCTCTCTCTCTCTCCAAAGGGTGGCCGACCACCATTGTTGAGAAAAGAGAAAAGTTCTCGTCTTCGCCTTCGACGACTCGAGGATCTCCTTCTTCTTCGTGGCTACTTGCTGTAGAGGAAGACGACGGATTTCGCTTGACGAAATCAGGAGATCTATTGCTTGGATCTTCATCAAGAATTGCGGGAGGGACGCGACTCATCATCGTGCCCGCAAGTGCGTTCTTCGTGGATCGGACTTGAGACAGGAGGATCTCTTGTTTGGGATCTCGCGATCACAACCACGCTTCAAAGGTATTCCTTATACTTTGTGGTTTGATGAAACGATCCGAGAAGTGTTCTCGTGATCATGTGGTTTCATCGTTTGATTTAAATTTTTAAATTCCGCTGCACCTTGCGATTAGTACGACTAGTCACCCCGATCGTATTCGATGCGATCGTCACGCTTCCGTGATGCGCTTGAGGATTCTCAATATCCTTCATGACCTATTAAAAATTAATTATTAAAATCATCACTTAATTTATTGCAACCTCATTATCTGTGCAAATACATAAATTTAGGCATAATGTAGAACAAAGATAATTCTATCTAATGTGATTTTTTGGGAATTTTTAGAATAGCAAATAATTCTATAGTAATTTCAGAGCATAAAATATGTTAGCTATGAAATTTTTCACCAAATTAATTATAATAAATAAATCACAACATATAAAAGTGCAAATAAATGCTCAATATATAAATAATTAATTGAACTACAATAATCAATTTTTGGAAATCAAAATTGATGCGAAAATGATGTTCAAATTACAAGACAAATGTAAGGTTCTAAATGCAATTACAGAAAATATATAAAAAAAAGAAATTGATGACAAGGATTGTTTTGTAATTACCGATACCTTAGAGGGATTTTATGCAATTTTACCAGGAGGAGCATGTGCCACGCACGTGCCCTGACACGCGGGGTCTTCGGCGTAATATGTTGAAGGTGCAGGAGCCTTGGTGCAAAAGTCCATCGGGCTCACGTGCATGCATGTGCAAGGGGTGTCTTATGTCATTTAGTGGATTTGCGGGAGTGCCTCTACAAATTTTCCAAGAGGGCAGAGGATGTTTCTCACGTGAGTTTGTGTCCCTTTCTCAAACTGGCGATGGTTCCAAGGCAGATGCGGTGGTGCTCGGTGGAGGATGTGGATCGCGATCTAGGGCTGCTAATTGAACTGAATCATTCGAATTCGATTAGGATTCGTTCGATAATATTTCAAAAAAAGTTCGATTCGAAACCAAATGAACTGAATTTGAATTTAACTTGTGGAATCGATACCCAAATGAATCGAATCTGAATTAACATGAATTCGTTCGATAATAATTCGATTCGATTCGGTATTTAAATACATACATATGTGTATATATGTGTCCATGTATTTATACACACACACACACTACATACATACATACACATGCATATAATACATACATGTAACAATCACTGGATTGATTAGTATCTTTTGTGAATATTCTTGTACAAGAAATTATAGCATAATTATATCAAAAGGTTGACATGTGTAAGTAAATAGGCATAGAAAAGAATATATGAATATGTATTAAAAAATTTACTACACTTAATTTACATTGAAAGATTTAGCATTTGCATTATATCACCAAGTATAACATGTGCAAGCAATTAAAGATACTCTCGAATCAACTTACTACAATGATTAAGTGGTTAATTTTAAACTTCTAATCATACCTAGGCTCCATTGATATGATTTACCATGTGCAACATTCACTGTTATGATTTCCATACTCATACGCTACACCGACATGACTTGTCATTGCGTGGCGTGTATATACAACATAACCCTTCTCCCCCCCAATGAGACCCAATCTCTTTCCTTTCCTCTTTATAACCAAGTTCAAGCTGCAAAATATGTTATGAGTTAGAGATGTGGCTCGTTCATGCATCAATTATACAAAATATCTAAGTTCATGTCTTTACTTCTTATTTTAGTTTAATGACGATAGCTTAGGTACGATTTACTTTGTATTAGTGCAATAATCAATCTTAGCATGCTATTCAAGAATTTTTGAGACATTAAGTTGATACAAAGCACTCTAAATCATACCCAATTTAATAGGAATATATGTATCTATAATATTATCACTTAATGACTAAATATTGAATATAAAAAAGAGTAAAAAATATTAGTTATAAAATCTAATAGAAAAGTTCAAATGTTTAATATTATTATTCTAAATCCTCACCGACTTACCCATACATTTATTTTCACGTTCCCACATTCCTTACACTGGCTTTTCCATTCCCCCTCTCATTATCTATCAAAGATCATAAATCGATGTTAGGTTATGCGGTCTTTTTCCTAGCACGTGAAAATAATGGTTTTGCTACTTTGAGTTCCTCATTAATATTTGATATGATTCGAACTTTATCTACATAAATCTCATTTTCTTTTTTGTTGTTTTGATTTTCCTTACGTGGTAATCTATGATGATTATCATTGTCAAGGCAAAATTTATCATCACATGAATAATATACAAGTTCTTCTCACCATAATGTAAGTTGTTCCTTTGTACATCGAAAATTCATATATTTCATTTTCATGGCTTAGTTTTTTGATATTGAAGATACTACACTTAATGAAGTTATTTTTTACGATTCTCATTATTTCAAATAATAATATTAATTTTGTATCAACTTTCTATATAAGTTTGATCTTGTCTTGCTTTAACATGCAATGGTAATTATATTGTGTTCAGCTTTTTCGTCAATGATATTCTATCTCTTTGATAGACTCATATAACTATATTGTATTTATACATTCCTTCATCATAGAAAAAAGAGTATATTTTGATTTAAAGGATACATAATAATTGTAAAAATTAGGTACTTTTATTCATTGTATTGTATTGGTTTGATATTTTTAATTTATAGTTTTTTCAACTTATTTTAGTAATACACTTTTAAAATTAGAATCATATAATAAAATATTATATTATATTATTCTTTATACAAGCTCTAAAACATCAATTGGCATTTCAAATTCGAAATAAAATGAATCGAATTTGAATATTCGAAACTCAAAATGAATTGAATCTGAATTTAAGCTAGTAAATTCGTTTGAAATTCGATTCGAGTTCGGATTCGAAACATTTATAATGAATTGAATCAGAATCTTGGTGGATTCGAAGGTATTCGATTCGATTAGCACCCCTATCGCGATCCTCGGTGGAGCGCCTTGGCAGGCACTATCGAGGCAATGCGGGCCACGGAGCGACTGAAGGAGATGTCTATCGTCATTGCGAGGGAGGAGGATGTGGTTGGTCTCGATCGATGGAGCGACTAGAGTGAGGGGAGAGGGTGACGAGACACATGGAGGCATTGGCGGGCATGTCAAAGGCACGGTAATGCAGAGATGAGCAGTGGTGTGGTCTGCCAGAGGTCGATGACAATGCAGAGGAGAGGTGGGGCGCATCACCAAGTAGTGGGGTTGCAGTAATCGACGGAGGTGCTATGCGAGCGATGCAGGTGAGGTGATGCTGCTGTAGTCGAGGCGGCTAGGTGATGGCTGGAAGACAGACAAGGCGAAGCTAGGATTCTACTTGCGATGAAGTAGAGAATGGGTGCGAAGATGAGGTGGATCTCGAGTGGTGATGAGGAAAATAAAGTTTGGTAGAAGAACAGAGGAAGGAGAAGGAGGGAGGGAAAGGAAACAGAGGAAGGAAGGAGATGTATACCTGGTTTTATTCATCTAGAGGTCGAGATCCTCCATAGAGGCTCTATTTGTCACCTTGATTCGAGACAACGAAGGGTCGAAGAAGCTTTGCAACTGTTGGGGTAGAAGCTGCTACAAGGAAGGAAGACCTCCTTGGATCTCGGAGGGTGCGACTCACAACTGTCGTCGCTCGATAAACATCCTTCGAGCTGTCACCGGGAAGGGTTGAGGCTGGTGGTTGGACTCTAGTCCCATATTGGTGTATGATATCTACTAGAGGGCCCGAGCTTGCTTTTGAAGGTGATTGGTCGTGTAGGAGTTGCAGAGGAGATGGGTGTCGTGGGTCATGATGCGGAGGATGCAGAAATTAGGGAGGTGGTTGGGAGAGAGAGATATAGAGATTGTGGGTGGAGGGACGCATGCCGCAAGAGGCAGCCTGGTAGTTGCGGTCAAGGTGGGCGAGCGAGGCCTGATGGTTGCGCTCTGCCACGAAGGGTGAAGGCATAGGTGTGGAGTCGTGCGCTCGCCGCACGCTACGTGAAGAGGAGGGGTGAGTCGCGCGGGAGAGAGGGGAGAAGACTTGCCACATGTTGTGCGGTGTATGTGGCCATGTGGCCGAAAAAATTTTAAAAACAAAATATAATTAAATAAAATAAATTATAAATCACTAATTAAAATTAAAATAAATAATATAAATAATATATAAATAAATAAATAATAAATTTAAAAAGTACATAAATAAATAATTAAAATTAAAATAAATAAATAAATAAAATAACAAACATAAAATCAAATAAAGTAAAAATGGGGTGACACGTGGTGGCTTCAGGGGCGACCACGTGTCGCTCCCAGAAAATTCAAAAATTAAATGTCAAGAAAAATCTAAAAGAACTAACAAAAGAGGTCAAATCAAAAAGTTGTCAATGTAAAAGTTTCTCGTCTCGATGAGATCTACAACTTTTGTGAAGGACCAAAAACCAAAATAAATCATATGTACAAAAAGTATTTTTAGGTGGTATCTTATTGGTATAAAATACCGAATTTTTTTCTTTTTGCAGATTTTTTTAGCATTTTTAAAATAAGATAAAAATCAAAATAAAAATAAAAAAATATGAAATAAATATTTACAACTTAATATAATTTTTTTATTTTTAATAATTTAGAAAATAAAAAGATAAAATAAAATAGAATACAGAGACATATGAACAATATACAAGGAGGGGTCCAAAACCCAAGTTTCACATACAGACTTCGATTCTTTTGAATTTGGTCTTGTTTTGAAGGTAATTGAACATACATTAATTCAAAAGTGAGTAGGTGTCCATAGGAGACTGTATGAGAGAGATATTCACATTTTAAGTCTTCTAGTCTCAAACAAGTGTTTGGGATTTATTGGTCAATTTTACAAGTTAATTTTTTTGATATTTTTCCTTTATTAGTGTTAGTAATATATACACAGTAGTGTTGATTTTATTCAATTATGAGTTATATAAAAGTAGATAAAATAGGGGAAATAAGGTGAATATACACGTGATATTTTCAAGGGAATTTGACTTCTTATTTAATACAAAAAATGCAGGCTAAAATGCAGACATTAATTCTAAGTGCATGAATGGTAATAATGCAAATAAATAAAGAAATGCAACCAATTACTCAGGAACAAGCCTCTATTTTCAACTTTTAGAGTGATGAATCACAGATTCATCAACCCCCTATACGTAAACCTTACTCGTCCCCGAGCAACTAAAATGAAATGTAAAAGTAAAATGATTTTGGGTTCCATACCAAGGTCATGAACAAAAGGTTAAAATGGAGCTCGACTCGACCTTTGGATTAATAATATGGAGGAACCTTATCTGGAATTGAACTTAAGACCTAACAACCTTTAAGCTCCACAAGTCTCTATTCAGGTCGCTTCAACAGCCAAGTTAGAACAAATCATCATATGCAAATTCTGATGACTATGAATCTTACTTGTATTGTGTAAGTGAAATATGGCTCTGCACATCAAAAATAGTAAAGAAGCAGCCTCCTCTCACAAGGTAACTCTAATTCCACGGTCTAACAACTCTTTCCTCAAGGAGTGGGGTATTTCCTTTTAAGTTCAAGTGCAACCGGATCAAGACGAGGGGGTAGTGAAGACAACGGATTGTGACCAATGTAGTCACATATCCTTGGAACTTGACCAGTGTAGCCAAGTCTCCAACTGCAGGCTTCCATGATATGAGTCTTTGAAGCATATACCTTGCTTATTCACATTTTTCTCCAATGGGATTTTTTTCTTTTTGCCCATCTAACTTTTTTGGAGATTTTATTTTCTTTTTTTAATATATACAAATCTACATCATGTACATAAGGAGCTTTTCTTCTTGAGCCAGTAGACTATCCCTCTTTTGAAGATTTATTGCAACCCACAACATCCCGTCGTTAGATGTCGACGCCACTAAACTAGGTTGAGATGTATTACCCCCCTAGAGGAGGACGGATGTTTCCACTCATGTGTTACTCCAAGCCAAAGGATTCTACCTCCTCATCACCTCATCAATGAAGAGCTATGTGCATGGTGCTTGTCCAAGTTAGGTCACTGTCTAAAAGAATCGTGGATGTGTGTATGAAATATTCTATTTAGACCAATCAAGATGACATGCGAACATAAACTGCGGACTCAAAGAATTAATCTATTTGACCTGAAAACTATTAACTCTTCTTATAAGGTTCCTCTGAAATTAGGTAGATTAATGTCAAATCAAATCCATCCTCGACTTCTATTCATAACTTGGTTCAAAACCCACAAACTTTCCACTTTGCATATGCAAAATAAGCAAATGAAATGAAATGTATATGAATGAAGTGCAAGACTCTCTTCTTTTTTATGAATGCAAGGATGATATGCAGAGTAAATACGAAGCCCTTTTTTTGGTATACCTCTTATTTTACAACAAATTTTACAAAAGTAGTATTTACAAGAATTTTACAAATTTATTCACATTTTATATAAAATATACATAGATACATGTATTTTACAAAAACTTTTTTACCAATTTTACCCATCCCGTAGTTATTGCATAATATACAAAAAATATGCGAAAGTATAAGCTATGGCTAAAGTATATATATAATATATATACACCCCTTATACTTAGCGTGTGCTATGCCCTCATAGCATAAGAAGTGAGAAAAAGACATAGATCGTGCTAAGCGTAGGAGAGTTAAAATAGCAAAAAGTACAGAAGTCGATCCGCCCCCTATACGTCGGCTCTGATCATCCTAAGTATAGAAGAAGAGCAACAAATTGGGCGGTCGAGGTAAGGAGGAGAAATGGATGAATACACACACACACAAGGCAAGCATCGGTCCCCCCTATACTTAGGCTCTGGTCAACCAAAGTATAGGACGTGAGGAAGTGTGAGAACCAATGAGAGCTAGAGAATATACAGAGAATGGTGAAGAAGAGAAGAAGAGACTAGGGTCACTCTCCTCCCTATACTTAGGATCTGGTCATCTTAAGTATAACCATTAGATGAAACGATATGGAGCTGGGGCGAGTGATGCAAATCATTAGGGAGGGAGGGAAATAAAATAACAAAAGATTATACAAGAAGGAGTGAAAATATACAAGGATCAAGAAGGTTTGTGATGAACTTTCTTGCAGGAGCGAGGAGGTAGGGAATATACATGTGTGTCGCTGTCAGAATCGTCCTTGGATGAATAATAATAATGAGGCGAAGGGATCTTCCAATGAGGGTCGACACACGACTGCTTGCTCAGATATGGCTTAAGAACAACCGAACTAAACTCACTTATGTAAATCATCTCATTCGGACCCAATGAGGCCTCCTTAGAAAATTCCTTCTCGGGAATATTTAAGGAATTTTTCATGGTCGATTTTCTAGAACCTGAAGCATTGAGATGAAGAGGAGAGTGGCATGCCTTGAGGGGTTCGGGGGAATGCCTGAAAGAATCAATTCTCAACTTCCTCTCATTGGATAACTGACTCGAGGATGGAGCAATCTTGTTTTTGGGAAGGGTCAATTTGGTCTTGGTTGTCTCCTTTGTTGAAAGTCTGGGATGTGGTGTGGTGTCGACCATGGGATCCTCATCGGATGAGTCACCATATAGATTGTAATGTTCCTAAAGGGTCAACACACGACACGTATAGGTTCTAGTGTTCCCAATTGGCTTGGCATTGGTAGCTTCATGTATCAGATCATTAAAATGGTCAACACAATCAGAAAAAGTTGTGTCTGACTTAGCGATAACTTTGGGTTGTGGGTCCTCTATTGAAGTTGTCATAGTGGTGGTGATGCAAGCAGCAGAAATTGTGGATGTGTGGGGAGTCTCTGATCTAATTGTCGGCTCTACAGTCGGTATCTATGGTGTAGCAGAGAGGTGGGACTCATATACCTCTCGATGGTCATGACTGTCAGCGGCTATGTGAGTTGATTCGGGTTGGATTGTGACCTCAAAGGTCACGATTGATCGGTGTGCACCCAATGCAGGTAAATCAATCTCCCGAGTCTCGCAATCTATAGTCGCATTAGCCAAGGTTAAGAACGGCTTCCCAAAAATGATGGGAGACTGGGTGAACTTTCCAAGGTGCTCAATATCAATGACTGTGAAGTCCACTCTGAGTGTAGCACCTCAGAAAGTAATGTCGACTAAAATGGTTCCTCTAGACCGTCTAATGGATCGTCCAACTAGCTGTACGATCTCTCTAGATTTCCTAAGTGATCCAAGTTTGAGCTTCTCAAACAAGGAGGTCGGAAGGATATTTATAGATGAGTCATCATTGATTCTTGCATGGGTGAAAATGGTGTCATTGATTCCACAATCAACTCGGGGAAACTACTTTACTATGTGGCTTTTGGTCTTTCTCCCCATCACCAAGGAGGTGGACATAGACATTAGGTGTCTTTCTGTCCTTGTTCTCTTATTTCCCAACCTCTTGGGCATCAATTACTCCTCACAAATCTTTTGAGGTCGGGGAAGTGATCTATGGCCTTTATTAAGGGAAGCTTAAGAATCAATTCCTCAGTAATTGCTTCACTAAGGGTAGGATCCAATTTTTTTAAGTCATTTTCATTTTCAATTTTTTATGATACTTTATGATTTTTCAATTTTTTGGTCTTTTTGGAATTTTCATTTTTTTGACATTTTCGATATATGGAGGGAAGGGAGAAAATGCAGACTCGAGATTGGAGGGCAAGTGGTCAGTAGAAGAGGGAGGTAGAAATGACTCCATGTGTACAGAGTGTGTGGGTCCCCTAGTGTTCTCTTGATTTTCCACATCAAGTCCAATTATTTCATTTTCCACTTTCATTCCCAAGCTGGAAGCATACAAAATCAATAGGTCGTTGATATTTTTCATCCTGTCCTCAATTGATTCATGTCTCTTAACAAGTCTGGAAATGTCATCGTCCAAAATATTCCCATGACAAATCATGGGCAAATTCTGCTCAATTGGATGATACTGTTGAGAATCCGACGTCTCATACTCAACATACCTTGAGTCCGTCATATAGTGCTGAGTCGAGTAGAGACCGTTTGTGTGGCAGATATTGGTCCTAGCCTCATATGATTGATTTGATATACAAGCGGTTTGTAGATCTAACTCATGAGTCCAACCTCCTGTCTGTGTAGGCTCACCGAGTGTCTTCTCAATGTGAGCTTGATCACTAAAGTCAATCAAGTCCAGAACATCATAGTGTGTAGACCAATCCATTCGGTTCATCGGTTCAACCATGTGATACTCTAAGGTCCAGTCAGGATATATATGTGTAATTTGTGGTCTTATCCCAACAGTCATATGAGAATCACATGAGGTGTATGGGGATAGGTAACTCTGCCAATCCTCTGTCTCAGTAGTGGTTTGCTCTACAAATGGTTCTGGAATTTCAGCAAGCATCCGACTATAAGGTGAATCAACCCAGGATGGAAGTGGATCTAGGGTGTGAGAATGTGGGATGGGTGAGAAGTGCAAAGAAACATGGAAGTCAATCGAAGTTTTGACTTCAGAATCGGGGTGGAATGGAAAGAAGAAAGGTGGTTGTGGAGAAATAGTCTCAAAGAGAGAATTCATGTAGGAGAAAGATGGCGAAGATGGTCCGTGTGGAAACCGATGAGTCAACATCTTCGAGAAGGAATGAGAGCAGATTGATGTGAACTGATACAGAGGGAAACACACACATACCGACACAAAATAAACACAAGAGCAAACCCTAGTTTCACCAACTCAACACAAGTGAAGATTGTAAGAGTTCGGTCTTTTATCTTTTCAATTTTATTTGGTGATAAATGCAAACTTTGAAAGAGTTAACAAGCTGTTAATTGCTAGTATTTGCGTAAAGACTGGCTCAACTCATACAACTTGTTGCACCTACTTTCAGCGAGTATGGATGTAAGTACATATCGTAAAACAACTACTCGTTACTTAAGAACCGAGCCTTACGCAATGTCCTTTAAACCATCCACCCTGCTAAGGAAATCCAGACCATTTACCAACTGATGAAACCCAGTTTCATGTCATTAATTCACGATTATTAACCTCCTTGCTTAAACTCGTGTCAATAAAAACCAAATAAATTCTTGTATTTATCAGAGTCATTGAATAAATTAAAAATACAAAAAAATGGCAAAATAAAAATAGTAGTGTTTTTAAGCCCTTAAAAATGCTCACAAAATTATTTCTCCTTCTATTTGACCTCATCTCCATTTTTGGTCAACATGGAACTTGTAGATCTCATCGAGATCTACAACTTTCATGTTTTGAGTTTTTCCAAATTCGGTCTCCTTCTCCCTCATAATTCACTTTCTTTCTTCGAATAACCTGATTGCGCCTCGTGGCGCTTTCTGGTTGCAGCACGCGACCCATCTCTGCGCACGCCACGCGCCCTCCATTTCCCGCCATTCGATCACCCTCTTCCCATCCTTATCGCCAACGTTCATCTCGCTTCAAGTCTCAGCCCTTTGATCATGACCCTGATCTCATCGCCACCGTCCGCTTCCGCCTTCACCTCAGCTCGCCATGTATCACACCTGTAGCCACCCGATCCTTCCCCAATACCTTCATCTCCACCACACACTACCGCACTATTCTCAACTGCCAAATCAAAGACTCGATCGCATCTGGGCCGCTCAACTCTCTTTACACCACGTGTCATCCCCGTAGCCACCCGATCTCCTCCAAGATGCTTCCATCCCAGCCGCTCATCTATGCTGCTTTCCTAGCTCCCTAATCGACACCCACCTTTTATCATGGCCATTCACCTCCGCCCGCACCCACTCACAACACATGTCTCTCTCCTAACCCTCGATCTCGCCTTCACGGATCTAATCCACACCGCTCTTCAGCGCCAGCCTCTCAACCGTTGGATCGTGAGATCCAACGGTCGAGGAGTCATACCCTACCTCCGGATCACCCTCACACCCATGTTCTCCGCCTTGCACACAACCTTCCCCCTTTTCATTTCTCCTGCCTCTTCTACCATATTCTCCACTCTCTAACCACCCCACGATGGAGCTGGGTCATCCCTCATCCTCGCGACCTACCACTCGTCCCACATCTATCCTCCACTTGCTCTATATTCCCCACGCAATCCATGCCTCCACTCATCGCATCCGCTACTCCCACTTGTTAAATAAGTTGTCGCCTCCCCACTTCAAACCGATCCACCTTTACGAGGGGTGAGGCCCAGCTCCATTCCACCTCCCCGTGACATGGGGAGGTTCGATTACATGTGTCATGACGACATTCGGCCCCGGTGAGACCCACAGCTCTTGAGGATGTGTCGCAGAGCTCCGTTTTTGCTCAAGCTGCTCCAATCGGTTGATGGAGTTCAGCGAAGACCCGGGGTTCGCCTTGAACACCAAGCACAACCATTCGTTCCGCCATAGCCAAGTAAGCATCTTCGATCTTATTTGCATTTTCTCCGTATGTTTCTCTTAATTTATTAGGCCCAATCCGTCATTTTGAACCTTCATAGACCCGCACCAGAGCTTCACCCATCCACGGTGATCTTTGCGCACCCCGTAAACGCCCCCTTCCCTTCTCCACAACCTTAACCACCTCCACCACCTTCACCTCTGCCTCACCGGAGGAGAAGTCCGCTGGGCTCTACTCCTCGTTGCCTTCAGCCCCTTCATTCCATTCACTGAATCATGCACGATACACACATTTCTTGGTTGGAGCTTCTAACGTTGCAGGTGCCCAAATGGTCCAATTGCCGGAGCTTCATCGGAAAAATATTGGCGAACCTCTTCTCCGTCGTTCAGACCTCTTTGGCCTCCTCTAGGGCGACCGATACTTCCACTTGGGTTCCATCTACCTCTACGAGCTTCCAGGAAGATCCATGGAGCTTCATTGACCATAGAAGAAGGTGGCGGAGCTCAAGGCATCTCGCCGGAGGACAAAGATCACCACCATCTTCGTGACGGAGGGAGGAGTCCCAGGGATAGCAGGTGCCGTTGGATGGCACCCCCCGGTGTTCACCCAACAGTGCTGCTTCAGCCACGTCTCCTCCAACGCATGGTACAATTACTGTTGGATCCTCGAGATCTGACGATCCATATGCATCTACGCCAGCTTCTCCAAGCCTCTTCTCCGATCCTCGTCCGAGCCCGAGCCGTACGCCAAGCCTAGCCGAGCCTCCTCTAAGCCGACGCGTCAATCGAACCACGCCCCCTCACGTCCCCGGTCACGTGGGTGTGGGGTATTTTGCATGGAGGCCCCAACGACTTCTCCATATTGCAACCAGGTCCAGAATTCACGTGCATCCCATGCGCGCTTGCGGTATTTTGCATTCAAGCCCCTACGGGTTTTAATAATTGCGAAAATACCTCCGCGTGTATGGGTAAATTACAGGGAAGGCCCTGCATTAATTATTTTGCAATTTAGTCCCTCCCAGAGACTTGTTTGATAGTTATCTTCATGTTTTTCTTGCTTTTTATGCCCCTGGTTTCATTTGTGAATATCTTGAGCATCGTATCTCCATCTGAGTTGATTTTGGTCGCATTTTGAATCTAATCTAATGATTTTTTAATGGCATGCTTAGATCTCTATTTTGACACTGTGAACTATGATGCTATATTTTAAACCGTCGTATGCCTTGTATCACTTAGTTAATTGAATTAGCTTCATGATTTAAACTCGAGATTGGCTATTGATTAAATGGCTTGAATATTTTGATAATTAGGGCATATTTGCATTACTCTCATCTTGCATCTCTTTGCATATTACAAAGCCAATAAAAAGTGTTAGTTTTATGTGTCTGCATATGTTTGCTCTGCATTGTGTCTTTGTGTGCATTTTACATTCATTGACCTACGAGTTGTTAATCCGACACTTAATCTAAGTAATTTGAGTCTAAATAATACTTAAGAGGCTCGTGTCCTTGAGTTCAACCTTGGTCTTGTCGAAGCAAAATATAAATCGATCGCTTCCTTGGTGCTAATTGATGCATTATTCAAGCGGTTTTTGATAGACTCGATTTTATATGACTGCAACGAAAGTAGTTAATTACACATTATTAAGAGGGTAAAATTCGGGTTGTCATCAGCTACCCATATTTCCTCACCAAGAAGTAGCTAATTGGTTTTGTAGAATCATTAGTCAATATGAACATCCTGTCTTGGCTCTACCATAGTATTCATCTCTCTCTCTCTCACTTGCAAGTAAATTCAAACAATGATGGGGTTGCTCTCTCGTAAACAAGGGTTAATCTTAGTCAATTTTTTGGGTCAAAGTTGTATTAGCAGTACCAATTTTAAGTTTGATTTTCACTGAATTTAATCCACCACACAAGACATGCCTAACGAACAATCCTGATTTCCTTTAATACAAAGTTGTAGAACCAAGGGGAAGGAGTCGAGAAAAGCTGATGCAATCGAATGAATAAATGATGCATGCCTAGTCCAGAGGACTTACAGTAATCCTCATGATCTACATGCAGGATGCAATATAGAATTTGAAATTTTTAGACAGTATGAAATGCAAGAGAGAACCTCATTCCTAGATAGGCAGTTCTATTAGTGAATGATGAGCAATATAATTTTGACTAATAGCTCCATGGTCTAAGTGCGTCTTGTTAAATGTGATGTGCAGTAAAATAGAATACGAGCACAAGCAATAAAATAATCTACTAAAAAATACTCAAAAAGACGCAAGTGTAGGTCCTAGTCTACCTCAATTAACCACACAACCATGAAGGGTCCAATGTCCAGTCCTGATACACACGCGGGATTCCAAACAGAATCCGCTAGAAATCAAACAATTATTAATAAAAATAAATACAGGAAATAAAATCCTATACTCTACACTCTCTTATGACTCGACTCGATCTTAATTTTAATGCATTCCTTCAGTCGGCTTTTCACCAGAAAAAGCCGACCTCTAATGCTCTTGAGTTGCTCGACCACCTAAGGCTCCGTCACGTCAGGTCCCTAGCACAAAAACAAGATGGTGGTCAGAGAGATAGACATAAGAAAATATAGTAAAATAAAGCAAACAAAATAAATAAAAAATGCAAGAAAATAAATATAGGAATAATTACAGGAAAAAGCGGGGGTCAGACTATCCGAGGGTGAAAAACCTGATATTTAGATTTTTTAAAAATCAACTTAAGTTGTGCCTTCTAGACAACGATGCCATTTGAATGACCTGCTAATTACCATATGTTAATTGTCAATTTTATTGCAGTATTCGGGCAATCAGGATCAATCAAAAATCACTAAAATTAATTATCTAATTAAAGCAAGTAGTCCAATTTATATTTTACTTGGGCAAGCCTAAGGTCGAACATAGGGAGGCCACTGTCTCCTTAGATCAATTATTAGGTGATCTAGAGACTAGGTTTTCAGGGAATATTTTTTGGTATTTTTTAATGTAATTTAATGGATAATATGAAAATTTGGCAAAGTTCGAGGACTAAAATGAATTTTTTTTCAAACATTGTTAAAAAATTATGAAACTTAGCCAGAAGATGAAATATGATGAAATTAAGCTATTGTACTTTTTTGGAATTTTCAGATGCAATATGAATTAATTATGAATAAATATCACTATAGGATGATTTTTTGCAAATTGATTTTAATAAATAGGAAACCAATTTAATTTCAGGAACAAAAATTATCTTAGATGTATCTAATGATGATCTATCCAGAAAATTAATAAATCCTAAAAGTGATTGATGTACAACCTATTAAAAATTAATTACTAAAATCACCGTTTAATTTATTACGACCTTGTTATGTGTGCAAATTAACTAAAATTTGGGCATAATGTAGAACACAAGTAATTCAATCTAATGTGATTTTTTTGGGAATTTTTAGAGCAATAAATAGTTTAATAGAAATTTCAGAGAATAAAATAGGTATACTATGCAAGTTTTCATCAAATAATAATAATAACAAAAATCGCAGGTCACACAAATGCAAATAAATGCTCATTAGATAAAGAATTAGTTGAACTACAATATGCAAATTTTGGAGATGAAAATTGATGCAAAAATGGTGTTCAAATTACAAGACAAATGCAAGGTTCTAAATACAATAACAAAAAATAAATAAACAAATGAAATTGGTGATAAGGACTGTTATGCAATTACCTTTATCCCGGAGGGATTTTATGCAATTTTTCTAGGAGGTGCATGCACCACACACGTGCCCTGACAGACAGGGTCTTCGATGTAATATGCTGGATGTGTAGGAGCCTTGGCGTAAAAGTCCCTCACGCTCACGTACGTGCATGTGCAGGGGGTGTCTTATGTGATTTACTGGATCAATGGAAGTGCCTCTGCAAATTCTCCAAGAGGGAAAAGGATGTTTCTCATGTGAGGTTGTGCCCCTTTCTAGTTATGGCGATGGTTCCAAGGTGAATGCGGTGGTGCTCGATGGAGGATGCAGAGCACTGTCCTCGGTGAAGCAATTTGGCAAGCGTTGTCGAGGTAGTGCGGGTTGTGGAGCGACTGAAGGAGATGCCAATCATCGTTGTGAGGGAGGAGGACATGGCTGAACTCGATCGACGGTGCAACTAGAGTGAGGGACGAGGGCGATAAGGCACACGGTGGTGTTGGTGGGCGTATCAAAGGTGCGATGATGCATATCTGAGCAGTGGAGCGGTCTGCCCGAGGTCGATGACAATGCAGAGGAGAGGCGGGGTGCAACTCAAGGTGGTAGGGTTGCAGCAGTCGGCAAAAGCGCTTTGCGAACAGTGCAGGCAAGGTGATGCTGCTGGAGTCAAGGCATCTTGGCGATGGTCGGAAGACATGCAAGGCGGAGCTGGGGCTCTACTTGCGGTAAAGTGGAGAGTGGGTGCGAAGATGAGGTGGATCACGAGTGGTGATGGGGAAGATGAAGATTGAGTAGAAGAACAGAGGAAGGAGAAGAAGAAGGGAGGGAAAGGAAACTGAGGATGGAAGGAGATGTATACCTGGTTTTATTCTCTTGGATGTCGAGCTCCTCAAAAGAGGCTCTGTTTGTCGCCTCGATTAGAGCTAGTGAAGGGTCAAAGAATCTTTGATACTACTAGGGTAGCAGCTACTACACGGAAGGAAGACCTCCTTGGATCTCGCCAGGCGCGACTCATCTGCATCCTTTGAGCTGTCATTGGGAAGGGCCGAGAGATGGTGGTTGGACTCCAGTCCCATGGTGGCAGATGATCTCTACTGAAGGGGCCGAGCACACTTTTAAAGGTGGTTTGTCGTGCAGGAGTTGCAGAGGAGATAACGGTCGTGGGTTATGACGCGGAGGATGCAAAAATTAGGGAGGTGGTTGGGCGAGAGGGAGATAGAGATTGTGGGGGCAGAGAGGCGCATTCCATAGGAGGCAGCCTGGTGGTTACGGTCAAGGTGAGCGAACGAGGCACAACGGTTGCGCTCCGCAGCGAAGGGCGAAGGCGTATGTGTGGAGTCATGCGCTGGTCATACACTGCGTGAGGAGGAGGGGTGAGTCACATGGGAGAGAGGGGAGAAGGCTTGCTACATGGTGTGTGATGTGTGCGACCACGTGGCCAAAAAATTATTTAGAAAGAAATGGAATTAAATAAAAAGAAAACTAATTTTAAATAACTAATAAAAATAAAAATAAATAATACAAATAATGAATAAATTATCTTAACAATAAATATAAAAAGTAAGTAAATAAATAAATTACAATAATAAATAAATAATGAAAATAAAGTAAAGTAAAAATGAGGTGATATGTGGTGGCTCCAGGAGTTGCCACGTGTCGCTCCCAGAAAATTCAAAAATCAAATGTCAATAAAAATAAAAAAGAATTAATAAAATAGGTCAAATCAAAAATTGGTCAACACAAAAGTTGCTCGTCTCGATGAGATCTACAACTTTTGTGAAGGATCAAAAACTAAAATAAATCATATGTACAAAAAGTATTTTTGGGCGGTATCTTATAGGTATAAAATACCAGATTTTTATCTTTTACAGATTTTTTAGCATTTTTAGTATAAGATGAAAATCAAAATAAAAATCAGAAAACATGAAATAAATATTTACAACTTAATCTAATTTTTTTGGATTTTTAATAATAGAAAAAAGATAAAATAAATAGAATACATGGCCATATGTACAATATACAAGGAGAGGCCAAAACCCAAGTTTCACATACATACTCCGATTCTTTTGTATTTGGTCTTGTTTTGAATTAATTGAACTTACAATAATTCAAAAGTTAATAAGGGTCCATAGGAGACTGTATGAGAGAGATATTCACATCTTAAGGCTCTTAGTCTCAAACTAGGGTTTGGGATTTATTGGTCAATTTTACAAGTTAGTATTTTTTATATTTTTCTTTTATTAGTGTTAGTAATATATATAGTATAGATCTCATTTTATTCAATTTTGAGTTAGAGAAAAATATATAAAAATAAGGGGTAAATATACATGTGATATTCACAAGGGAATTTGGCTTCTTATTTAATGAAAAAAATGCATGCTAAAATGCAAACATTAATTCTAAGTACATGAATGGTAATAATGCAAAATAAATAAAGAAATGCAATTAATCATTTAAGAACAAAGCTTTATTTTTGACTTTTAGAGTGATGAATCACATATTCATCAATGTTGCTCAAATTGGGTTTCCAGAAAAAACCAGTGAAGTATGAGAGAATTACTATCTAGAGAAATGAGAGAATGAGAGCATTTAAACGCTCTCGACAGATTTCAAACGCTTCCTAGTGCAACAATCCCTAGAAGGTACGTCCCCCTAATAGTTGGGGGCCCAATGATCAGGTCCACGTAAGCATGGGCACATTCTGAGACATGTCCTAGCGACCCACGTAAGCATTGGGTAGAGTTTGAGATGCCTCTTTTAGTAGGTGGAAAGAGAAAGCAACATTTTAAATGACATCCATACCCCTATTGTTAATTACCGAGACATGATGCCCCTTACCTATTCAGAGTCTAGAGAAGCCCCCTTTGCGAAATCTCCCTTTGTCAATATGGAGTGGAATCCAAGAGGACATAGTCTTAGTAGTGCTTGCATTATCCTTCCTCCGTTCCCGCACTACTGTGCACTGATGTGTTGCCACCTATAATGTCTCCTCTCCCGTCACCAACATCTACAACATCTCCAGTTGTAGCCATCTGCAGCAAGGGGTGCCCCCACTAGTGCCTCGTTAGGGCATCACCGAAGCCCAGGAGAAGAAGGGACCTTTGGCCTTTTACTTTTTTAAGTTTATTTTATTTTAATAGCATGGTTTATAATTCTAAGAAATATGAAAGGAATACTTAATTTATATTTAAGAAATGTATTAATTTTAACCATCAAATGGATGAGAGTTGACCACATGGATGTAAGAGTTAGTAAGTTTACAGGGTTCTGTGAATTACCAAGAAAACAAGGGCGAGCAGAAAATTAGCAAAGTTTAAAAGGTTTGTGGTGTAAAAATACATAATTATAAAGATATAACTTTACATAAATAATAAACTTGAGTTAATTTAAAATGATAAATAGATGAATAGTTATGAGTTCCTGAATATAAATACATATTTAATATGCATGTCAGTAGTACATGTTTATAAATAACTTTATTATTTTGCATACTTTTTTATGTTTTTCAATTAAAGGTATAAATTATATATATATATAATAAAATTAAAATAAACAAAAAGAAATTATGGATTCAAAGATATAAATTATTTACTTTTGTTCTTATATTAATAGTACAATTGTATGCAAGGGTCCAAAACTCATTTTTTTGTTTTTAGCTTTTATGAATTTTTACATCTTTACTTAAAATTTAAGATGAATGTTAAATGTGTTTAGGTGCAAAACATAGAAAAAAAGTCTATGATAAATTCAACAGTCAATTGATCTTTGAGTTGGTCAACTAGTTGTTGGCAATAACTCCTTAATAGGAGATAGTCAAGTCATAAAACTTTAGAGAGTTGATCAAGAGCAGTTGGTCAATTATATGAGAACTTACTCGATTGGTCAGATACAAAATAGTTACTGGAATTTGATATAAGTATTTAATAGATTATTGGATTATGTGATTGATGACAAGTTTTAGTCGATTGCAGCAAGATTAGTTAATCAACTAAACTTCTTAATATTATCTCAAAATAAAACTAGGCAATAAGTTATACGTAGTTAACTAACTTTCTCTTGAGTCATATATTCTAAGAAGAGGTGCATTGGAGGTTTATGGCTTGTGATGTTTACACCACTTGTCATAAAATAATAAGAATCCATTTTTGAGAAAATTTTATCTTCTCTTGATATTTATCTTTATCTCAGAATAGTTTGGAGCTTTGGCTTTACTTTCTTGCTTTCAATCTTGAATAGATTTCTTTCAAGTCATCTTAGTCTTTACTAATGGATGTTGCAGCTAAAGTATTTTTATTATAATTAATATATGCATGCTTGTTGACAGGCTAATGCTAGTTGACAAACTGACATATGTTTCATAAGTTTAATATTTAAATGGCATGGTTTATCATATGTATTTGGCTAACAATAAATCATAGCTTGTAACAAAATGATTATTCAAGATCTTCATTTTTATTCTCGTTTGGGTTCAAGTTCTAATGTATCATTCTTAGATCAACACATGCATAAAAAAGTGCTAGTCATATCATACACATCATTACAAAAATCTGTCATGCATATAGTTAAGGGAAAATGGACATATGATATAGTTCCCGAACCATATACCAATATATACCTAGTTATATTAGTATATGAAGCTCACAGAAGAGTTTTTTTATTATAATAATATACTAGTGTACCCTTAATTATATTTGTATTTTAACCCCCAAAAGCAATACACATCGAGATATGAATGCAATATTGATAAATACCTGATTTATCATCATAATATTGATTTATTGTCCCTCTAGGTCAAGCAATTCATTAATAATAATGAACAATTAACTTAGTTTAACAATTAACCTTATATAAATAATTAACACTAATTATATGAAAATAAATAAATATGTTATTGTGCCAATTATTTTATGTGTTTCTTTATTATTAAAAATCCCATAAAAATAGATCAATATTGAATATATTTGTTTTCACATGATTCAAAAAATAAAAAATACAAAAAATAATAAAAGGAAATAAAATATGTATTTTTTATACCTTAAAAATACTTACAACAATATTACCATGTACACATAATGTATTCGCACTTTGAGATATTCAAGAAGGTAGATCTTAAAAGGATCTACAACTTTCATTTTAAACACTTTTTGTTTTGAGATTTCTAACTATTATATTTTGATTTTATACTGTTTTCATTTTCTTTTAGTTCTAATTGGACCACGTGACTTCTGCCACAGGATGTGTCCCCATTTCCACTTTCTCCCTTCATCTGGACCATCTTATCATCTTGATCAGCCGGTCACAAGCCAATCCATCCCACAACTCTTTTGAGCCCTCTGATTACATGATCAGGGCAAATCACAACCACATGATTCTGTCTTGCTCCTGATCGTCTGATCATTTGATCAGGGTGATCGGGGCCCTTCTACCACACCCAAAAGTGGGCCATCTGATCACATGATCAGACAACTCGCACGCATCTTCAACATTTGCCCCTTGATCTCGAAGGGTTGTGAGGCTTCCAACATCTCAACTTCTCACTAATACCCTAACACGTCCAGTTGCCATCGCGGTTAACTTCCACCACCATTCTCTAACCCTAAACTTCCACTCTTTTGCCCGACTTCTAACTCCCCTATCCATATAGCTACTAGCAAGTTGGAAGCAGTTAAAAACTCGACGGCAACCACCAACCTTCTCCTTCAAATGCGCCACTACCATCTAATTTTGGCAACATCCTCCATTCGCGAGAGCTTCTCCTAGATTCACCTTTCATATGTGACAAAGATAAAGAGCCCATTGAGAGTGATGATGGAGAGCTATCTCAGGCAAGATTCTCGATGCATTCTGATGTACCGCAGACCATATTTTGGTGCTGCTGGAGCTTGATCTCTTTGCTGGAGACTTGAAGCAAAGACTGGAGTTCTTAGAACTCCTTCTTAGGCCCATAATTTATCCTAATCCATCAACCTCGTTCTAGGTAAATCCCCTTATCTTAGTTCCTTTTTATTTCTCCACTTTCTTTAAACGTATTCACACACTCTTTCACCTATCTGAGATCACTCACATCTTTACTGTGATCCACTGATCTTTGTGGGATCATACCATTGCTCCATCATCCTCCAGTTCATTCTACCCACTTCGATCTTCAACCTTCGTCAACAAGATGAAGGACCCAATGGTGCTCTACCTCCTTTAGCCCTTTGACCATCTCCAGTATCCCTAAGACTAACCCTCTTGCTTCGATTGTGTAGACTAACACCGTAGGTATCAAAGAACCTTAATGATTGGAGGTCTACTTGCATTACTGGTCTCCATTTAATTTATAGATCAACCAGAATCAACACAAACATCCAGAACTCATTAGGGAATCCTTGACTGATGAGCTTCTTCGCTAGGCCATCAGTAACGTCCTTGAGCCTTCAATAGCATAGAAGGAGAATGGAGGGTCAAAATCCCCATACCAAAGTTTCCCCATACTAATAAGGAGGAGGGGAAGAATATGACTCACAATCACCATCCGATCCTTTCCTATTGTTGCTCATCTGATGTCTAAAAGCATCCATGTCACGCTCATCGAAGCACCACTTCGACCCTTACACTTGGAGCAGCCAAGCCAACATTGAAGCACAACAACGTGTTGCATGTCTCGAGCCTGACGCGCCTCCTGAACCTGCAAGTTACGCGTCCACACCAAACGATTAAGGGAATTTTGCAGAAGACCCCCATTAATTTTTTCTATTTCTAGATAAGTCCTGCCACGTGTGATTTTTAATATTTTAGACCAATTGGTATTTGTTGTTACATTTATACCCATGTGAGGATAATTTTGTGATGTTTGTGAGGTTTTAATGATGTTTTGTTTGCATTTATGCCCCTATCTTTAATAGTGAATAACTTGTGAACAGTTAGTCCAATTTAAATAAAATTGGTCTTGATTGAAAGATAATTTAATTTTCTTTGATGTGATCTAATTATTTCATGATTTGACTTATATTTCACGTAGTAAATTCTAGAGGATATAAGTTATATTTCTATCCCCATTAAAGTGCTTAAATTTGATCTTCATATCATTTATTGCTCCATCAAATGTCCTGATTAGCATTGAAGTATTTTTAGTTTGATTAGGAAGTTTGGATAAATTATTGAATCTTTATTTCCTGATTAGAGAATTATTTGAGGTGCTATTGTGATGTTGATCATAGTAAGTGCTTAAGTAATGACATATTGATTTAATTAACTAGTTAGAGCTTATTAATTAGACATCTAATTGGACAAAATTACTATTTATTGATCAATTTATTTAATTAATTAACCAAGAGTATAGTTAGTTACTGTGTTTGCATTTGAGTGTTTGTTGGGAGTGCTATTGTATTGCGTTCACATCATTTTGTGACTTAATATATATTCATTTAAAAATCAAATAAAAAGAGCATTGCATTATGTTGTATTAGCTTGATCTAGATTCACTGATTTTTTATCTTAATGAGATATTTAACACTTAAGTTAAATCGATCTAATTTCTCGTGTCCTTGTGTTCGACCCTGGACTTAACTCGGATAAATTAGATTAAGTCACTCTTCATAGAGATTCTACTCAGTTCTGATAAATTGTTTAATCAACCATACTACAATGAGGACTTAATAAAACAGATGTTTAGCGATTAATCAGATTGCACTATTGTCGGGGACATAGCTTTAGTAATTGATTTATTTAGGTTTAGGTATTTATTTTAGTAATTTTTAGGATAATTTAGGTTAATTATTCCTTGAATTTGATTTTAATAGTTTTGTTGATTTGTTGTGTGTTGTTATATTATTTTAACTATTTGTCTCTGTTGGTATTTATCACCTAATTATATCTAATCAATAGTTGTTTCATGGTAGGACCCATGAAGTTGACGGTAACCGAAGTATCATGGGGGCGAAGAGCTTGGAGCTCAAGATGAGGAGACCACAATAACTAGTTCGGATAGAGATAAGTTAGATAGATAAATTAGTCATTTTATTGTGTATATTTGTGTTGTAATATTGTAATACTAATTGCCTTATTTACAATGATTCTCGATCGAGTGCGCTTGTTTGTAATCAAAGGACTTTCTATTCTTTTACTTTATAGTGTGTCGAGTACACGAGAGGACTCGACTAAGTGATGATTTTAGGATTAGGCACTCACTTCAAATACTCAAACATAGGTCATCTTGACCGTGCCCAATAGTAAACTAAACCACACTTCTTGTGGCATCTAAAGATTTACATCTTTTAAGATTCATTAATAGACACACCTAAGATCGTTAAGTTTAACATCAAATTAAATTGATTTCTATCCGCTGATAGAACTTCTTCTTAGGATGCAGTTTTATTGTCTTGCATTCATTTAGTGTAATTTTAAATTCAGTACAACATCCCGCTTGTATAGAGCTGGGAATCACTGTAAGTATACGTCTTCTAGGAAAACATCATTATTTCATCGTAAATCTTACCGACCTTGGCCACAAGTACTAAACTCCATATAGAGTCGGTAAGGATGAATCCTTTAGGATTAAAACCCAAAGCCATGGACTTCCACCCTAAGTCTCCATGTCCGACCTTAGCGGATTTGAGAGCTGCAAGTGGATGTCTTCGTCCTTTGAATTATGTTTTGGTTGTGTAAGCTCGATATTCTTCTTAAGGATGTGATATTGAACTTGTTATCCTAGGAAGATCACCTCTTTGCTTGAAAGATATCAAGAGCTCAATTGGGTGTAAGGAGACTCCTTGTGCTTAATGTACTTATAATTTGGTCTTTCACTAAGTAAAATGCCAAGATAAATCAGCCGAATTTTTATGACCTTCATGTGTTTAGTTGGTGAAATATCATGGGTTTGAATTGCATTTGTCCTGTGAGAGTTGATTCAGCACATTTAAGTGCATCATAGTACTAGATCTCCTTAATTCATTTTGTGCCCTTCTACGCATCCTCTTGAAATCGAAGATGGATAATTGGTTGGAGTATTGTTTGGACTATGCAAACCTCTCTTTAAACCTCCCAAATATCACATCTTCAGAACTCCAATCCCCTTCTTTTCCTGGACCTCCTTGGATTCGAGATCACCCTTGTCTAAATTCAAGATTTCACAATTCATTCTTAAAGGAGCAGTCATATGTCGATCAATCTTCTAGTCTCTTCGCTTCTTACCGAGGAGGACGTATGCCTTAGTGAGATTTATTTAATATCAACTACCTCGTCAAAATCTAATTCCAAACCTTTTGTTGATGAAGTTATTCAAAATTCAATAAAAATGCATCCAAAGAAGAATCAAGGTGAGGAGGAATGTGAAGACCCTTAACAAATGATACTTGTTAGGGTGGCCAGTTTTAAGAAGCAAAACGTATTAATTAGAGAGCAACTTAATGTGGGAATCGATGCACCTATGGATGTGGCGTATAACCCAAGACATTGTAGAAATGTTAAGTTCGGCTCAATTGAATGATGAATACAAGTTGAATCCACATTTTCTATCCTTGTTGATGAAGTTTAAAGGGAATGCACATGAAGAGTTGTATGCATTCTTTAGGGACTTTGAGCTAGTCTGTGAAAACCTTAGACATCCTAGGGTTAGACAAGATTGCATCAGGATCAAAGCCCTACCTTTTGCCTTAGGAGACAAGCCGGATTATTGGCTGAAGAACCTCGGGGCGGTTATAACCACCTATACACAGTTCAACGATCACTTCTTAAAGAAAGTTCTACCCATTGAGTAGAACCAATCAGATGAGGGCACATATCACCAATTGATGAATAGACATTCATATACCTTTATTCTTCCATTTTATCTTTAAATGCTTAGCAAAACACCTGTAAATATCATTAACTTGTAAAAATTAACATTCATTATTCTTCTGCAATTAGTCTATAATTATTATACAAATATATGTATTTAAATAGAAAATAAAAGTGTAAAGAAAGAAAATAAAAATACAAGAAGTATCAAAGATACTGAACGACCATGAACCTCGAAATCAACTCAATATTGATTGGGATGGTAAGGCATAAAGAAGGGAGAGATAAGGGTCCATAAAATGTACAGAGACCCTAACTTAATGCTCTGAAAATACTTATTTTTGTTCCATTTTGTAATTAATTTTATACACTGCAATTTATAATGTTTTCAACATGAAACTTGTACATAATAATATATGGAAAATTACAAAAATAATTACCAATAAAAATATTGCAGAGTGCAACTGGACATATAGACGAAAAAGCCGCAAACAAAACTTCAACGATCAATACCTTCTTCACATAAGATCAAAATTCACCAAACTCATCTCCATTGTATTTAAAATCAAACTTTCTATCTAATGAAGTTGATTTCATTAAAAGTGGAGTTAAGATGCAAACACCAGCTTGCTAGGGTCCCATTGTACTATTTATTTGTATATTTTAGTGATATAATTTATCTTTACATTTTTACTCTTCTTATATTTTTAAATAATTGTAAATGTTATTTAAACCATTTTAAAAAATATAAACATAAAATAAAACAACTAAAATACTCTTTAAATAAATAATACATTAAAGTATATATGTATACTATACCTATAATATATATATACAACTATTTATGTATGTAAATAAAATCATAAAAATAAAAAAATATGAAAATACATATTTAATTGTATTTTAAATACTTAAAATATGTACATATGATAATAAAGATTAAAAATACAAAATAAAAATAAAATACCAGAAATATAAGTAAATATACCTATATCTATACATGTAAATATTAACATCCTAAAAATAAGGTTGTAAAAATAAATAAAAATCATCATAAAATAGTTTGAATTTAAAAAGAAACATTTTTCATATGTGTTAATTAATAAAATTATTTATCATTTTTAAATGAATTAATAAGGGATTTAATCCCTATTTTGTCCTGACATGGCCCACGTGGACCAATCAAGACTTAAGGAATGTTGACCTCGGGTCAACTGTCCTTACCCAAGCTTCTAACCTTGTCAGAAGTCACCTGCAGCCTTCTTCTCCAAATTACCACTCTTCCTCCATTCCCTCTTCTTCCTCGGGCATCCCACCACTCTGAAGCCCTCATCATCCTCTTCTACACCCACGCCTTAGGCCTCATCAACCCCTTCTTCTCCACACCATCACTATCACATGCAACCCTCTTCACTGTGTTTATAAATAAACCACTTCACTCCTTTTTTCTTTTTTAGATATGTTATTGGCACTTCATAACCCCAAAGAACATTTAGGCTTGAGCGACCTTGGTGACATGAAGATCGACACCATTCAGTGACATGGAAGGGTGGCCAGTGACGTTGATCCTCGAAGCTTGGAGCTTATCTTTGACGCCAGCATCTCCAGACCTCTTAGATGTTTGTCGAGGTTTAAGTTAGATGTTTTTATTTTCGTATTTTGTTTCAACAATTTAATTTTGCTTTGATTTCACACAATCACCTTCTATTTTAGTCTAATTTCCCAGTATAGCTATCGCTAGAGCACTAGGTTCCGACCCACTGTTCACCAACAAAAAATCCCTCGTGACTCCTCTCCGACCATCTCACCACCTTTCCCATCACTTTTCCCATCTCCCAGATTTATTATCCACCCTTGATCTTGCTAAGATCAAGGAGATCAATGCTCCTCCTCCTCTGCTCCTCGGAGCGCCTCCACCCCACTCTGTTTCCACCCGATTATGCCCAATAAGAGGGCTGGAACCTTCTCCTTCATCTCCCCTCGCTTCCAGTGCAAGTAAGAGTGCTAAAAAACCCTTCTTGTGGTCGATTTGAGCCAACGGAAGAGTTCCATTTGCACACCTTCTTCCTCGAGCTCCAAACTCCTATCGATGGGGTCTGGACCCATTTGAGTGCACTAGTAGCTACATATTGCCATCAATATTCCATCGAGCATGTTAACAACACCAGGGAAGGCCAGAGTCACCAGGTAGGCCAGATTGAAGCTCGGACCACCTGCTTTTCTTCCTTGTTTTTGGAGAATAGTAGCTGTCCAATCAAGGAGGAGACCCAGTTCTTTTCTCCAATGTTAGATCGAGATGCGCTTCAGCCATTTGATCAAGTCGTTGATTTGATTTGCACCGCACATCGACAAAATGATATAAAGCGATCTAGACGTGCCACCTATATAAGTGAAGCCATCTCGACCGTCTATCAGCACACGGTTAAGGGTAATTTACATCTAACCCTTCCCGTCTTTTGCCTTTATGTATCTCGTTCTATATATATTAAAAGACTTGTAATATTATGTTGGATTATTGCACAATTGATCCTATGTTTTTGTTTATTTGTGTTTCAGTCCATTCCAAGCCACTTCACGTGCCCACACACTTGATGGGCTAGATGTTTTTGCACAGAACCCACTACGGTTCTTTTATTTCATTTCAGTACCTTATTTTGCATATTAAGAGTAAACTTTTGTGAAATATTTGTAGTTTGGAACTTGAAAGTCATTTTGATTGCATTTATACCCCTATTAGTGTGTATTAAATTGGAAATATTTTGGCATTGTACATGTATATCCCATTAACTTATTTTTATTATAATGCAATGAACTTTAAGTTCCTATACAATACAATCAGGTCCCTCTATATTGTTACTTTTATTTTTGTGTATATTTATCATTATAAATATTTTTGTTGCCCTAAAAATTGTAGGAAAATAAATTTAAGTGCATGACATGATGCTTGTACTCGCATAATTCTATTCGACATTTTATATTATGTTCCTATTTATTAAAAATATAAAAAGATGTATTTTCATCTTATTTAGATATTAGAATCCAAAAAATTAAAAATACAACATAAAAATTCCTAAAAAATATTTTATCTGTATTATTATAGTAGTAACAACTATATAAGAACCCCAAAAAACTACAAAGTATTAGACTTAAAAATTACAAAACTTATAGAAATCTTATAAAAATTAGCAAAAATTAAAGAAAAATCCAAAAATATATCTTTCTATTAGTGAATTTTTTAATATTATATAAACTATATATTAAAAATAATTTTTAGATGATTTTGGATTTATTTATAATTATTAAACCTAAAACAATCTTGGATAATTATTCCGTTCACAATTTTGATACATTTATTACTTTAACAATACATAAAAATTAGCAAATTTTATGAAAAGTATCAAAAAAATATAGAAATCACAAAAAGATTTTATTTCATGTATTTTGAGTATATTTTGATATTTTTTTTGATAAATTACCTATAAATATTACATATCCTTTATATTACTTATAGTGTTTCTAATATCATTATTTTTATTTATAAATATATGTCTTATTTTAAAAATAAAATAAATTTAAAATTTACAAAAAAAAAAGAAATATAAAATTCAAAAATATTAGATATAAATAATTAAAAATCCATAATAATTAAACATTACAAAAAAACTCACAGAAAAAAGGGAAAATTAAGAATATACAAAAATAAATATTATTAATTAGAAATAATATTAATAATTAGACAATTTTTACCATTTACTCCATGTGTTCGACCTCTATAGTACTTAAATACACATCCATTGTAGAATTATAATAAATTTTGACTCACATCTACATCGTATTGATTTAATTATCATATTGTGGGTGAATTGTTGTCTGAATCAGGGATTGGTTGCCATAACAATTAGAGTTCTAATCTTGTTAAGAACCTAGGCCAATCTCTATTTAATAAATGGGGCCGTTGTCGAGGAGCAACTCATAGTGTGTCTTGTATATATATTACCTTATTGATATGCTTTTTCTTTTTGTTAATAAATGTTTATCTATTATAATTGTCTTTTGTGGACTCTGTAGCGATGGCCCATGGAGAAATGACAGCTTTCTTAGGAGAGCAGGAGCATTCGAGTGACGTGGAGACCGACTCCTTTTTCACGAGCCGATAGGAGAAAGCATCAAAGCTGGCAGGAGACTAAGAGGAGCAGAAGCAAAGTAGTTTATAATTAGTATAATTTTTATATTTATTTTGGTGAGAGAGAGATATTTATTATTATTTATAATAATATGACAAGACACTTGACAATTAGACTCTCTAGACCCATTTCATCAAGGATTTGTTCACATGGGGGGTCCAATCGGTTTTCTCGGGGTTTTCTCGCATTCTACCCCACTTTTTTCTCCCTATTTTCCCCCATATTTTATTTTGTTTCCCACGGTTCATGTTTTTCATCTTTTTTTTACGTCTTCAATGATTGGGCTCGTAGATACTTAAGATTGCTATTTTGGTAACTAGGTCCATAGCCTAATTATATTCATGTGCTTATATGATACACTTGAACATAGTTAAATTGAATTGTTTCTTCATGCTAATAGAAATTACTATATCTAGTGCAATTTCGGCTCATGCATTGCATGTTGATTAGTTTAAATTTATACGCGGATCACTTAATGGATCACTTTGCATGTAGAGTGCTGGAGCAAGGTACGGATTTCTGACTTTGCATTCGCATTCATAGTTTCTTGCACATCGAATTTGCCAAATTCTCCCCATATTTTCATAGACTAAGAATAATTTAGAATCAAATAATTTCTAATCATTTGCATAAATTATACCCAAAATAAGTGATAATCCAAATAAATTAAAAAGATATTGCTAAAAAATCTTGACCAAAATAATACTTGATTAGTGGACTCATTGGATTGGGCTCATAAAGCCTACATTATTTTTAGGCACCTTCCAGATAGAATGAGGCACAACCATAGGATTTAGAGCCCAAATCCCGGCATGGGTACTGCATTGTTTATGGACTAGATTCACGAAGTATTGGAGATTCTATTGGTGTGTGGGTGTGTACGTTGAATTTGCTTGTAGACTTAGTATGAAGTACTAAGCATAGTGAACTGCGACAGAATTTCCTGTCTTATCATGCCACGTCCAAGTATCCCACGGGGTGATGTATTTGATTCGCCTCTTGGATTCGTTTTTCTAATTCATTGGCTGAGCAATAGGTCTAGACCCAATAACAAGGATCCTTAAAAAAGTACATGCGATAAGTTACAAAGGAAGTGGGAAGTACATGACACTTGTCTAGTACTACTCACTCTTCTCTAGGGTTAGCCGATAAGGACTTGTTATAATATTGTATGAATAACAACAATAAAAACTATGAAGATAACAACTGAACTCTAACTTCACATGTTATGTTGATGAACCTACCCTTATTTTGAGGTTTGGTTGAATAGTTTTAACTTGATCAAGATTAAAAAATATCACGCCTTTTTGCCCTTCATCCCTACTTCTTTTCTATCTTTCTTTTCATCCTTGCTCATTTTGAGACTTTTGTCATCCTCTTATATTTCTTTGTGAATCACCATGATCCTTATTCCTCATTTCGTTAGCTTTTTATTCTTCAAGATGTCGGGTCTTGGATGGATTAGTCTGTACTCGGCAGATGATCACATCGATTCCTTGACCCCGACATCTCCAATAATTATAGGCGATTCGAGAGAGACCGATTCCAATCTTGCGAACCACTCTCACGACTCCCCATCTTCTTTATCTCAAATAAACCATGACTACTCTTGTTCCGACTTTCCTCTTTTGTGTATGGATATTAACTTGTCTCCATGCATAATATCTGATAAAATTTGAGACCCTAATTCTGAATATTTCTCTACATCTGGTGCAAGATTCAAGTTTGACTAGGATTCATTTCATCATGTAGTTCTGCAGACCAACTAGGATTCAGTTTCCTCTAAGTCTGAATCAGAGATGGATCCACCAAAAGAGAAGGCACATCAAGTTGAGTATAATGAAGTAAGTGCTCCAATGCTTGCCTCCATACATGTGATCCAGACACAATTGACTACATAGAGCGAAGCCCACGCCGCCTTCCAAAAGATGCTACTGGAGTTGAGGAGAGACCGAGAGAATAGAGGAGGAGTAGAAGAATAAGCACTTGCAGATGGACCCCGTGTAGGGGAAGATGATGAAAGAAAAGAGGCCCCTAAGCCTACTTTGAAGGAAACTTGTAATCCTGGCACTGGCCAGATGGCTGAGTGGATCCAGATTCAACTAATCCGCGTACATTTTGAGCTCAAATCATAGCTTTTGTCTTCTTCTTCCATCGTTCCACTGGAACACCAATGAGGAACTCTACATCCATATCCAATAGTTCGCCGCATTTGCGACACTACTCACTACCATAATATCTCATTATGTGTAGTCAAGATGATTGCCTTTCCCCTTAGCCTTAATGACAAGGCTTTATATTGGATCAATCATTTAGGGAAGGTAGTGATGACCTGGGAGGAGATCAAGTAAACATTCCTTCACAATTATTACCCTCTTGGCTGTTTGAATTAGAGATGCGCGCCCGCATCTCGAATTTCTTCCAAGGACCACACGAGTCCATTTATAAATCTTGGAAGAGATTCAGAGATCTACAAGAGAAGTGTCCCCACCATGACATCCCGAGGACTAGCCTGGTCTTACATTTCTTTGGGGTCTGAAATAAGAAAGTCAGAGGCTGATTAATGTCGCATGTGGCGGATAAAGGCATAGTCTGGCATATATTCGAAGAAATGGTTGAAGGAGAGGCCACATTGTCTTCATCCCGTGTATATCGGAATCAACCCCAGATCCACCACAAGTCTGTCAACATGGTGACATCTCATGATGAGAACATGGATGAGATCTACAACCTGAGTAACATAGGGAGCTACCTGTCCAAAGTGGACATTATTGAAAAACGATTACAAGATCTTGAGAAGTTAGCTGTGATCAAACATAGAACCAAGAACTAGGACAAACTAGACGAGATCACCAAGTGAGGAATCCATGATTCACATCTTTTATTCTTTTATTTTAGACAAATTCCCTATGAAAAATACCTATAAATATATATCAAATCCAATAAATTAGCATTGTGCATGCTTTTGTTAATATAGTATATTTACCATTCTTTTTAACCAAAATAAAAGAATAAAGAAGAAAAGAAAAGAAAGAAAATAGAATAAGGATGTATTTATGCAATAAGTACAGACTGACCCGGAACCTGAGAGAAGGTCAAGTATCGACCTAATCGATAAGGAATAAAGTAGGAGGAGATAGGGTATTTATTTATCCAAAAGTTAGCTTGTATATATTTAGTTATTCATTATGTATTTATTCAATGTAAATATTCATCACTACTCATCTTGTATATATATCGTTCACCTATTTTTTTCTAAATAAAGAGGTTGCATAAATAATTTATTCACCTAATAAAACTTGAAAAATAAAAATGAGTTTTAAATAATAAAAATTTGCAAATTATATATAGTGTACATAACTATAATTTTATTTATTTATTTATTTCGTGAATAAATTGTATATATCATTTTTTAACACTTGTAAATATTCCTCATAATTGAATAAAATTAAAATAAAAATTCATAAAATAAAAAATAAAACAAAAATAAAATCAACTCTTCATTTTGTGATAGCACCAATATTGTATATATTATACATAACATTAATTTATTAACACTTGTAAGTAATCTTTAAAAATAAAATAAAAAAGTTTCTAAAAACTTTAAAATATTATGTAAAAAAAGTAAAATATAAAATGACATATTTTTGAAAAATATAACAAAATAAAAATATATGAATATAATATAAAAGTATATTATACCAGTACATAGTAATATATACTATATATACCATAATATACTTTTTACGAAAAATTATTAAAAATCATTAAAAAACCATTTATAAAATAACTAACATTTTTTTATAACTTTTTATTTTAAAATCATTTGTTATTTGTAAATATTTTTTCTTTTATTTTGTAAATCCGATTGTGTGATTCGTTAACCTGGGTCTGTTGACCCGAGCCAACCTCCCCTCTTCCAGGTCTAACCCGGACATTCACTCGCCGGACCCATTTTCTCCGCATTCTCCCAACTGACTCCTACCACCGTTTACCTTGGATTGAGGACCTGCGTCATCCCTGAAGAACCATGACCCTCGCGGATACCTTGAAGGATCTGAATTCACCTCAGATTGTGTGAACTCTCACGATCTTTCCTGACATCCAAGGTTCCCTATAAATT
The DNA here is from genome assembly GCA_037367405.1 of Ottelia alismoides. Lineage (NCBI taxonomy): Eukaryota > Viridiplantae > Streptophyta > Magnoliopsida > Alismatales > Hydrocharitaceae > Ottelia > Ottelia alismoides. Next base: position 294,600 of record JAZKJV010001838.1, on the reverse strand, counting down.
CTTGTTGGACATGCGAGCCCACGACGATCCATTATGCAATAAATGTTATTGCAAATATCATTCCCTGATATGAAATGAAGAATACATAATTTGCATAATGTGTCCCTTTAGTACAATTAGCATTATGTACCATGACCATCTTGATGATCATACAGCTGTTGATTCAATTGTTGAATCATAGAGGCTGGTGCTAGGGTGATATCTAAAGAGATAGATTGAGGACTCATCAAGCGCCGTCAAATGACTATTAAGAGAGGATCTCCAGCACGAGTAGGAGATGGAAATCCCTTCTCTAATGGGTTGATATCTAACTGACCTCTTGATGAAGGTCCTCTACATAGGAATAGAGATTCGAAGGTGTTAGACAAGTTAGGTCAAAGAGTTGATTTAAGGAGATTGAGATAACCAAAATCCTATGTCGTATGCTATCATGATATAGGCACATATCCTCTGACTGGAGACAGATGTATTACTATATGTCTGAGTGTGTACATTTGGCATACCAATAGGTTGATGGCCTAATCAAGTTCCATACAAATGTATACTGGTGTGCATGCAAGGGCATATGAGTAATACACTCTCTCAAAGGGATTCTATCGGTTCATTACTGAACCGAAATACATGAGCTCACTCATGAGATATTAGTATCAAATTCTGTGCACGATCGTCTCGCTTTGGAAGCTTGACTGAATTTGTTGGTTTGATATATGCTTTTGGAAAGTATATGATCAATACCTGGGTATGATATATGCTTTTGGAAAGCATATGATCGATACCAAATCCCAATTATTAAAGAAATTTAATGATAAAACCCTGAAGGAGATAGTCTAAATAGATCTTAAACTTCGAGTTTATTCTAGGTCTTCCAATATGCATAATATATAGGTATTAGGAATAGCTAAGGGTGCTGTGATCATATATGATTGTATAAGCATGACACTTCCATTCCTAGGGAGTGATGAAATGGGTTCGGATTTTAGTGACTCCTCTCAATGGAGAAGTAATCTGATCTTGGTCCAAAATTTGGACAGTGATATGAATATGATTCATATGCAGTGAAAAGATTAGATTTACGATTTTGATTTAACCAAACATCTATTAGAGGTCCGCAAGATCTGGATTTGAGATGTGATATCAGTATCCCATTCACTATACGTGAAACATACAATCGCCCTGTCCTTATCTCCAAGTATCTACGAATAAATTGCATTATTCTTGAAAGAGTCCGAGAATATTTCCATTGTTAGATTATATCTAAGCATTGAGAAATGAATAATTAAATGTTATTTAATTATCATAAATAATGTGAATTTAATTCATATTATTTAGATGCACGAGAATGATGATCCAAAATAATTAAATGCAATTTAATTATTATAGATAAGAATAATGTGTATAGAACTATCCAAATTATTCATATATATATATATTATAAATGTGATTTATAATATATTAGGGAGATCCAATTGTAATTTATACTTGTTGATTAATTATTGATGTGAATTGGATTTACATTAGATAATTAACTGAAAAAATAATTTACATTTTATTTTAGGTTTTGATTGTGATTTACAAATTTCCAATGGCATGATCGCAATGTTCACAAGATAATTGGGAATTATTTTTGTGAGATAATATTAGAGATTTTCATGAGATAATGTAATCTCATGAAATTGGAAGAAGATTGCCATCCCCCAACAAAGTTGGTGGACGGCCACCAAGTCCTAATTGGATTGGGTGGCCATCCCCCCTTATTATGGTAGGATGTTTATTTCCTTCCAAATTATCTCCAAGGATATTTGATTTGATTTGAAATTAATTTATATTGATTATTCAATATATATTTAAATTAAATTAAATTAATTATTGTTGTGTTTTTACAACAAAATCATGGCCATTGAAAGGAACATAAATCAATCTCATCCATTAATTTTGTGTTGTCAGTGGATTGAGATCCATGGACTCCCAAAATACTATAAAAGAAAAGGAAACCCTTGCTCTTCAAGTTACAACAACAACATCAGCAATTGCTCTCTCTCTCTCTCTCATTCTCATGCCACCCTCTCTCTCTATCTTGAGTCGTCCTCCACTCTAACCCTAAAGAGAATGAATTGTCGTCGTCACATCGCCGTTGTGTTGATACCTCTACTATTCGTTGATCTCCATCTCCTTCGATGAGTCACGCTCGTGAAGAAGATGATTGATCTTGTGAAACGAGATCAGGAGATCCATTGCTTGTATCAACAACTAGGATTACGAGAGGCACACGTTTCATCAACGTGCTCACAAGCATCTCCTCCATCGGATCAGACTTGAAATAGGAGGCCTTTTCGTTTAGAGATTTGATCGCAACCATGCTTAAATAGGTAAATATAATACTTGTTTGTGGTTTAGATGAAATGATCCGAGAAGTGTTCTTGGATCATGTGATTTCATCGTTTATTTTTTTAAAATTCCGCTACCCCGAGCTACTAGTACGACTAGTCGCTCCCGATCGCATACGATGCGATCCTCACGCTTCCGTGATGTGTTTAAGGATCTTACCATATCCTTCAATTCTCTCATCCAACATTGCCATGCCCTAGCTCCCTCCTCATTGCTTTTTGATTCACCAAATACCTCTGGGATAGTGAAATAATCCCAGAGAGTGGCTTGGTGATCGATATACGTGTAGCTCGATCGTGGTTGGAGCTCTCCATCACTAGTAGTCTCTTCTACCTTCCATAGTGGAATTGAGGCAGCGACCCCACCATCACCTTTGCTTCGCTTCGCCTTCCATTTCAGCATGCTCAGGTACCCTCTAGCCTCCGCATTTTGCCATCCTTTTGTTTTTGTTCAGCTCAACCATCGTTCGTCATAGCTACTCCGACCATCAGGTTGGAGCTCCATCTTCCATATCCAGCTGCTCCGATCAATTACCCTGCTCACCATCCATCCCCTGCCCATATTTGATATGAGTCGCACATTAGCGCCCAAATCATAACGCTCAGAACAAATCTCAGGGTGGTCTCGGTCATAGATCACCGCCCACCACCTGGACCATTCGATCCATACCTGACAGATCAGATCTGAGCTGCATGCCACTCCTTTTTGTCAGAGCCGTCAGATCTACTACAGCTTTACATTAGAGCCGTTAAAGCTCCACACGCTCTACACGTGACTTGCAGGGTATATTTCCTTTTTATCCTTTTCATTTACGTTATTTCCATTCGGTATAACAAACCTAATAATTAGTTAAGAACATTTACAATTAGGACCTTATGTTTTCTTTATTTGCCCTTTAGTCCAACGGAATCACACTCACATGCATTGGGATATTTGCATATATAAACCTGAGCTTTTAATGGTAATGAAATAGAAAAAGTTTTAAGTAATTGCATTTATACCCTTATGATTCTGAAGCAGTGTAGCGTGCGTTGTTGCTTGGATATTTGCACTCAGGCCTTTGGAATTTTATTGCTTGTTAACATTTGGCCCTGGAACTTGAAGTATTTGCACTCAGGTCCTTTGTTCACTCTTTAATTCTTGTGCTCTTTTAGTAATTGCAATAAATAGCAAAATGACTTCACAAATTGCATAAAAAATAGGTTTAGCTCATGCAAATGTTTTCTCTGAGTGGTAATTTATGTTTGCCATTTTCTTTTGTTGATTATTAAAAATTCAAAAATAGTATAAAAAGTCCAAGTTTGCCTTAGAAAATTTTATAAAAATTTGAAAAATATCTTAAAAATTCTAAAAATTAAAGTAGCTTTGTTTTGGCTTGTTTGAATTTTTATCCAATTTTAATCTTACTTGCTTTTATAAAACTCTAAAAATTTGTAAAACCCTTGAAACAACATAAAAAATATATAAAATCTTTGAAAAAGCCAAAAAATGTGATTTCAGTTTCTATTCGTAGATAGTATTTTATAATTTTATTAAAATTCATTCCCAAGAGTTTTGAGCTTATTTGGCATTTTTAATTTGAAAAATACCCCTGATTGTTCATTGTTTGCTCTTTTCTTAGTGTTTGATTTTTAGAAAATCAATAAGCGTTCCAAAAGTTACATAAATATCAACAAAAACCGTATAAAATCCATAAACAAAAAAAGTGTTTGGGATTTTTTTAGTATTTTTACTATATTTGAAAAATACAAAAAGAGATTGTGTTCCTTGTTTCATTGTTTTTATTTGTCCTTTGTAAGAAAAATTAAAAATATAAAAAATTTCCAAATTAAAAAGAATTAAAAATTTGAAAATCAGAAAACATAAAAATATAAAAATTTATAAAATTGTTAAAAAAAATAAAAACCACATAACAAGCTAAGAGTAGTGTGCCTTGATTGCTTCTTTATTGTCTTTGATTTTTCATTGACTTGATTGTCTCTCGTATAAGCAGTTTCCTCCTTTTGTTCGACCCAGGTCGCTATACTAGGTTAATAAAAGTAGCTTAGACCACTTATTTGACTTGCTTGATTTGTTTCATAGTTGAATAAAATTTTCTCGATTTCAGCTTGGTTGATTTTGGTGACAACGATAACTTAATTAATCAACTTAAACCTAGTTAGCCAGTTGGTAATCAGAATGGCGTCGTTGCTAGGGAGACATGACGAGGGTAGTTATGTAGTCTTTGCCTGCTATTCTTGGTATTTGTATATATTTCTATTTCATTTATTTTTTGTCTATATATCTTTCACTTGTTTTGATGTATATATTGTTGTAGTATTGTTGTTTTTGAGGAGTGAGCACTCAGATTGAATACCGCACACCGAGAAAGTCCTCTATGTAGCTCTTGCAGGACCCAATGTGGTGGGAACTGAGGAGGCTCCAAGATCGAACCTTGGTTATTTATCCGAGATTATTATCTCTTGCTCTTCTCATTTAACTTCTTGTCCACATTAGTGTCTCATTGCATTACTTGTTTATTTTCTGCTTTATTTTATTTGTTTATATTTCTCATATGATTATCTGATGCATCTTTTGTTTCACCTTTGTTGTGAGGGACCATGGAGCGAGGGAGGATATCTTAGGAGAGCCGACACACTCAAGAGAGGCGGAGGCTGGGTGTTCTACACCGACCGGTAGGAGAGGGAAACTTACGTGGAGTAGGAGGAGTAGAAGACGACCATCTTTCTTTTTCAAACATTTTCATTTTGTTATTAATTTGTAACTATTATTGGAACTAGCCCTTTTTCTATTTTCTAGTCCACTATAAACCCTTGGATTACATGGTCTGTTTTGCCAAGTGTCGGTGCACTTGGAGAATCTCACAAGATTTTGGTTTTCTTCGCCTTTATTTTTATTTGTTTTCCGAATTTATTTTCATTTGTTTTCGTGTGCTTGAGCCCCGAGACTTAGGTTTTTATTTGGTTGGACCTAGTAGAAATTAGGTCCAAATCCCTAATAGAATATCTATTCCTATAGGATTCGATTAAACTTAGTCAAAATACAGTGGTTCTTCCCATAATAGAAGCTTCTATTTAGGACGATTTTCTCCTTTGCGTGCATATAGATTAGTTTTAATTTATGCATGGATCATATTGCATGTAGACTGCTGGAGCAAGGTACGCCTTCTATCTCGTGCATGCATTTATAGTTTCTCGCAAATCGGCTTTTCTGTCTTCCTCTACAAAAAGTGATAACCCAATAAAATCGGGACTGCTAACAAACTCGATCCTAAAATAAACGCAACGGTCACATTCATTATTTTGGGAGAGTAACCCACTCCTTGTTTGCAGGAACTTACCTCTAGACAGAGTGGGTGAGGACAAGCCCCTAAGGATTAGAACCCAAATCCCTGGACTTGTGCCCTATGCTCCTGTACATTACTCATTGATGTATTGTTAAGACTCAAAAACTTGCCTTCGACTCTTAATAGAAGTGGTCTTCTCCAAGTTGGGTGTGCACTGCCAGATGTTCAGGTTCTACCCCAGGTGACCTCACCCATGAGTCTGCTTAATAACTGCATTATCACTAAACTCTAAAATATAAAAGATTAACGACCAAGCTTTCAAGATCATTGCGTTGAGTTGGTGAATTGGTGTTTGTTTTCTCATCATTGTTTTCAGTACAGATCTATTCTTCACTACTCCCCACATCACGATGATGGGCAGGCAATATCTTAGTCTACCTTTGGTCGCACTTCTTCATAGCACACCTGTCCATTCATCTACAGCGGTTCCTGAGAGCTCAGATCTGCTCTCGGAACCTGGATATTCCACCTCCTTCTTCTTTAACCTTCCCTACCCATTACTTGAGGTACAAAAACAAAAACCAGAGCAGATTTTTCTTGACTTGGTGACATCAGAGGTCCGCTCTTTTTCCTTTTCAAAGTCCGACGAGATGGCCTAAGAGCATAGAGAGGATGAGAAATCTGATATTCACGATGTATATGATCAGGCTATGATCTACAACACCCTCCTGTAATCCCTAGAGGCGATGCAGAGACATATTAGGGATCAGGGGTTGCTCATGACAGAGGTGAGACAGGAGTTGACACAGATGCGAGATGGAGAGTAGATGCCGGAGTTGAGAGACCCGATGATAGAGGAGAGATACCTGAGGACCGAGCAGAGGACATATACAAATGCCAGGAGGAGGCCAGAGATCCACAGAGACCTTTGCGCACCATGAGGGAGTTGCACATCCCTAGTGCAACTCTCACTCATAGGTGGATTCGGTTGCCTGCCATTCTGGGAGATTTTGAGCTCCATCCACAAACGATCCAGTTGTTGACCAAATTTCATGGGCACGCCACTGAGGATCCCCATCTACATCTCTAGGAGTTTGAGATGACCTGCAACATAGTCCACGACATGCTGGTGGATGAGGATATGATTAAGGTGATAACCTTCCCATTTTCCTTGGTTGACAGAGCAACCTACTGGCTGAAGAACTTGGGGAGGGTTGTCACTACCTGGGAGAAGTTGAGGATCGAGTACCTCAACAAGTACTATCCACTCGATCAGAAGAATGAAGCATGAGATATGATCAACAAGTTCACCATGATCCAAAATGAGCAGTTCCATGAGGCTTGGGATCGATTTAGAAAGCTCATAGATAGGTGTACACATCACAATATCAAGCCCAACTTAGTCCAGATTTCTTTTGTGGGATGACACCAGAGGTGCAGGGGCTTGTCAATGCCTCTTGTGGGGGATCCTACTTTTCCAAGGATGAGGACCAAGTCTAGGCCATCTATGAGGAGATGGTTGAGAACTACATAATGATGACCCAGACTTGTGTCTACACTCAGGGGAAACCCTCCCACTAGGTGTTGTCTCACCACAGAGTTGCATGCATTGAGGCTGATTCATCTTTATCTTCTACAGCCGCAACATTAGCAGAGTCATCAGCTGCAAACATAGGCATCATTAGCCAGAAGTTGGACCACATGAAGATCATAGAGAAGAGGATATTCCAGGGCCTAGATAAGCTCAACAAGATTGATTAGCTGGACCAGACTTTGAATGTCCCGAAGACATAGATCATGTGCCTCCAAGAGGCATGAACGACTTCTTTGCCATAATCTAGGTCACATGCTGATAAGGGGAGCAGATCTCCACAACCATTCGCCTCATACATATAGTTCACCACATTCAGGCGGAGCATGTTCAACCACCCTGCAGTACCAGTTGACACCACCACCTTCACCAGACACACAGTTGGTGGTCTACCAGAGTGAGCCATTGGAGTCCCTTCCCCACCATTGCATGAGCAGACGGAACCATTGATGGAAGTCAACGGGATTTGGTATTCCCAATACCAGCACTAGCCCGGTATCCACTACGATCACTCGGGTTTCAGATGATCTAATAGAGATGCTCGGTCCCAAAAGCAGCCTCCAGCACAATCAGGGTAGGGTACGCAGCAGCAGCAGCTCCAGTACTCCCAGCACACTGTTCCTCGACCCCCATACTAGAATCAGCAATGGAGGAAGCAACCTCAGCCTCACTCCTACTTTTAGTAGCCTCCCCCTCACTCTTACCAGCAACAGCAGCATGGCCAGCCTCAGCACTTTCGAGAGGCAACCCATCCAGTTTCCATACACCCTCGTATGAGAACCCAACTTTGAGGATCTCGCCTGCATGCTTACAGAGCAGTAGGCCACTTTCAGATGAGAGATGGATGAGTTCATGCAGAAGATGAGAGAGATCATCAAGGGCAAGGCCACCAAATCCGCACATATTGAGCCAAATCTGAACAATCTGAAGAGGAAATCTAAGCACATACAATCTACAGAGTCCGGCACTCCTAGTGATGTACTTGATGATATACATTGTTTTTTTGATGCTGATTTTTTGACACTTAGGAGTGATAGGGAGCCATCAGACGGTACTTCATCTTGGCGACAATAGGATGCCCATTCGAGAGCACCATATGAGCGAGAGAGCGGTGTTGATGCCACTGATGTTGATGGTGGTGATGATGCCACCCACTTTCAAGATTATTCAGACGGCGGTACTGATGTCATAAACTCTCTAGATGCTGCAGATGGTGGTGCTGATGCCACCATTATTCCATATTATGGCCAGAGTATGGTACCGATGCCGCTTCTTTAGATATTGTCGGTGGTGCTAATGCCACTAAGAGTCCTTGTACATATATTCCAGTTGTTTTGACTTCTATTCATGTACTTGATGATGATGTTTCTAGAAAAATAAAAAAAATGAAAGAAACTGAAAAACAAAAAGATGAATAAAGGAAACGCTTATGTTTCTTCTCCATCTGATGTGATACTTGATGATGCTTATATGGATTCCAGACATTTGCATGTTCAGAGACCTATTCCTATTTCAGACCCTCGAATTCCTGATGAGGGTCAACCATTCCCTTCCCCTAAGCACTTCGCATAGGGAAGGGCCCAAAAATAGGAAATCCCAAAAAGAGACAGCAGTCAGAGTTCAACAAGTAGATGATGGATCGATTCCATATCCAGTTGAATCTCCAGGAGGCATTGGAGCACATCCCTCTCTTCCAAAAAAAATCTGAGAGAGAAAACCACAGTCCGTAGGAAAAAGAGGCGCAACCATAGTGTAGAGATCCATGTGCTTACCTGTCCCACATGCTTCTCCACCCAGAATCGATTTCCAACCACGAGACCATGTATAGGGGCTCCATATATCAGATGCTAAATTTACGAGAAGAGGTTCGATCGTACTATATTAGACAACAGGTCTTTGATTAACCTTCTTCCGGTAGCCTTACTTGACCGCATTGAAGTTGTCCCTCTTCGACAGAGCAGGAAAATACTTCATTTTGTAGATAGATATGTCAAGATTCGAAGGGGTTACTAAAGGACGTTGTCGTCACCACTTAGGGCTTAAAATTCCCCGTGGACTTCATCGTGTTGGACATGGAGATCCCTGAATGTGTGATAGATACACTGATTATGTTAGGTTGTCCTTTTCAAACATCAGCAAAGGCTGTCTGATCATGATAGCAGGAAGGTACTTTTGTGTTGAGGGAGAGAGTATGCAAATAGAGACGATTGAGGAGTTGAGAGCCAGAGATTCAACCAGCTCAGTGCAGACGACAGATTCAGAGCTAGGCATCCACCATGAGTGCAACTTTGTGATTACTGATAATGAGGCAGTTTGGGCAGACCCGATTTCATAAGCTCTTGTCACACCTTCAGAGTCCACAGATTCATAGATGCCAGTTGATGAGAGTTTGGATAGCACACTTGCGGTGTAGGATACTTTAGAGGCTGACGATGAAGATTCTGGTAGCGAGGTTGATTTCATTTCTTGTCACTCAGATTCAGATCCATCAGACTCATACACATATTTTGATTGGCAAGATTTGGATGAGTATTTTCCGTGTTTGATGTATATAGAGCCTACAGACTGGATGAAGATAATATCAGTGCAGTTGATAGAGATAATAGTAGGGCCATCTTCATCGAGTTCAGATAAGCAGTGAGAGTTTTCACATTCAGATATGGTAGCATTCACGCATACATTTTAGAGGCCAGATTTTCCTGCTCCCATATGCCCATAATTGAAAACCTTACCGTCTAACATGAAGTACATATTCCTTGCTAGCAAACTAGATATGTTTTGAGTCATTATCTCAATGGATTTAACAGATGACTGGAATCTCGTTTGATGGAGGTTCTTTAGAGGAACCGCAAGGCAATAAGTTGGTTTGTATCAGATATCCAAGGGATAAGTCCGGCCCTATGCTCACACCACATCTATCTCGAGTTTCACGCCAAGGCTTCGTGTGAGTTCCGATGTTGGCTGAACCAGAATCTTCGAGAAGTGGTCATGAAGGAAATATCCAAGTGGTGGAGCGTCGATTTTATCAACCCCATCTCCGACTCGATGTGGGTTAGTACATTACATGTGGTACCCAAGAAGATGGGTACCACTACAATAGTGAATGAGTTCGGAGAGGAGATTGCTACCCGTGTACCTACTTCTTGGAGGGTCTGTGTGGACTACAAACGATTGAATCAGACCACTGAGAAGGATCACTTCCCACTACAATTCATTGATCAGATTATTGAGAGATTAGCTGGGAAGAGTCATTACTGCTTTCTTGACGGGTACTCATGGTATAATCAGGTGGCCATTGTGCATGAAGAAACATGATAAGATGATATTCACATGTCTGTTTGGGACGTATGCTTTTAGACGGATGCCCTTTCGATTATGTAATGTCCCAGATAGATACCAAATGTGCATGCTTTCCCTCTTTTCAGACATGGTGTGTGAATGTTTAGAGGTATTCATGGATGATTTTTTGCTCTACGACGATGGGTTTAAAGCTTGTCTTTCTTGCCTAGACTGTGTGCTTCAACGTACATTGAGGTCATCCTTGTTCTATCTTGGGAGAAGAGTCATTTCATGATGACTCAAGGGACGGTCCTTGGTCACATCAGCTCCAACAAGGGCATGGAGGTCGATCTGGCCAAGGTGGATATCATCAAGAATCTCACTCCACCGTCCAATTTGAGGCAGTTGCAGTCTTTTCTAGGGCATGTCGGTTTCTGTCAACAGTTCATTAAGGACTTCAGTCATATTGCTCGATTGCTTACAGATCTTATCGAGAAAGACACTGAGTTCCTCGTATATGATAAGTGTCTTTCTTCATTTGAGACTCTTAAGAATCTGGTTGTGCAGGCTCCTGTCCTTCAACCACCAGTTGGTCTATCCCATTCAAGATCATGATGGACGCTTCTGATTTTGGCATAGGGGTTGTGCTAGGACGAAGGAGGGTTGTATTGACTTTTGCCATTCACTATGCTAGTCGTATTTTGGATGCCACCCAATGGAACTATACTATTATAGAGAAGGAGATTCTAGCGGTAGTCTTTGCTTAGGATAAATTCATATCTTATATTCTTGGATCTAGAGTGACTATTTACATTGATCACACCATCGTCCGATACTTAATGGATAAGAAGGATGCTAAGGCAAACTAGACTAGATGGATCCTTTTACTCCAGGAGTTTGATATCGAGATTAAGGATAAGCATGGAATCAAGAATGTGGTGGCGGATCACCTCTCCCAATTAGAGCATCTTGAAGATTCAGAGACAACCACACCTATTACTGAGACTTTCCCAGACGAGGCAATTCTTGATATCACCTCTCTCCCTTGGTATGCTGACATTGTGAACTATCTTGTTGCCAAGAAAGTTCCACAAGGTTAGATCAGTGATGAATCTGTGATTCATCACATCAAAAGTCAAAAATAGAGCCTTGTTCCCGAGAAAATAGAGGCATATTTCCTTTTATCTTGCATAAATAACACTCATGCATGCATCCATAATTCATGCATTTTAGCAGCTCATCTGCATTTAAATAAGAATGCCAAAAATCCCTTGTAAAATACATCTTCATCAAATAACTTCTTCTCTATAATATATGTGTATATTCCTTAATAATAGAGGGAAGAATGCCAAAAAGCCACCCTTGTAAAATAGCCCAAACATCCTGGGAACCCTTGTACATTAAAACACACATAAAGCCCTCATACAAAACCCTAATTAGGTTTACTCACTCTTAGAATACTACATACTAAAAGACCTTCAAAATGAGACTAATTTCATTGCAATTGGAGCTTGTATGAGAAACTTGGGTTTTTGGGTCATTTTGTATACTACATATGTACATTTATGTATCCTTGTATTTATGTACCATATTTAACCTTATCTCCGTCTTTGGTCAACATGAAACTTGTAGATCTCATCAAGATCTACAACTTTCATGTTTTGAGTTTTTCCAAATTCGGCTTCCTCCTCTCTCTACACGTGTTTCTTCCTTCAACCATTCACAGCAGGCCACGTGGCGCCCTCTGGTTGCGCCACGCGGCCCGCTACCCATCGCCTCATCCGCCCGCGCCCTCCGCCGTTGGATCTCGCTTCAGATCCAACGGCCCAGGCCTTTCCACACGCTTCCCTTCTCTTTGCCGTCAGATCCTCCCCTCGCTTCATCTGATCCCTCCATCAGCGCCGCTCTCTCAGCCCTCCACGTGGACGCATCTGCACCCTCAGACCAGTTCCACCCTCTCATCTGAACCATCCGCTCGCGCCTCGCCACAATACGCCACGTGGCTCGCTCATGACCCCTCATCTTGGGACCCCAGATCTAATCACACCCGCTCACCACGATCTGATCTCCACCGTTGGATCACATGATCCAACGGTGAGGACTTCGTCTCCTACCTCCAGGCGCCCCTCTCCCCCACGTCCCTTGCCTTGCGGAGGGGCGCCCCCTTTCCTTTTCTGGGCACACGTCAGCCATCTCCTCCGGCCGCTGACCTCGCCACGGCGCTCCCCACTCGTCCCTCTCCCTCGCCAGCACCCTCAATCGCCACCACCTCCACCATATTCGCCCCACGACGACCACCAATTTCGCCAATCCACCAGCTAACCCATCAACTCCACCTTATAAATACGCCATCACCAGCGACCTTCACCCCCATCCGCCACTCCAGAGAGATCCCTCGAGCTCCAAGCTTCCTATTGGTGACAGAAATTGGTTGAATTGTCGAGCGAAGACAGAGATCCAACTCCGGCGAGATCCACGGCCGCCACCGCCGTGCCGCAGCCTCCCTCGAGCCGCTGCCTGAGCTCGGGACCCTACCGATCCCTCGAGCGACGACCCTGGAACTCCCAGCAGAGCTCCAAACCCCAGGTAACCCCCTCCATTCCTCCTCCGATCTTGTTCTTATTTTCCCTTTATCTTCTCCGCTTTTATTCGCCGTCATTAGCCATCTTCGCACCTCCTCAACACGCCGACGAGCTTCGCGACGGAGCTCTGATCCTCGCTGACCTCTTTACACCTTCAGACCCTCTACTTCACCAGCCATCGACCTTCAGCTCCGCCACCTGGCCGGAGCTCCGCCATCCGACCACCTCTCCTCGCTTCAGGCCTCGCTGATCACGCCACCCTCTTCCACGATCACCTGCACGCCTCGGCTATACTTCTAACCTTTTGCAGGTACTCAATTCATCATTGGCCGGAGCCTCGTCGGAGCTCTCCTCGAGCTTCATCGACTCCGAGCTCCAGCCCTCCTCCAGGGAATCAGAGACCACCGGAGGCTTCGCCTTTCACTTCCGCTTCTTCCTAGCAAGGTGGGAGCTGACGAAGCTCATCACCGGAGCTTGGCAACCGAGGCGGAGCTCGGCTGCCTTCACCGGAGTACAGGCCTCTCCTCCGCAGGCGGCGGAGGATCGTTAGAGAAGAAGGAGCAGCAACCGTTCGATCATCTGATCGAACGGTACTCGCCTCGCCACGCGTCCCTTCGGCGCCCTCATCCTCGACCGCTGATCACCCCTCGGATCGGACGCCTCACCAGCCGCCACACGTCTTCATCGACATCCCTTGGATCCATCTTGATCCAAGGGCCTTCAGGCCGCCACGTCGCCTTATCCGAGCCTCGGCCCCCAAGCCTAGGCTCGGGTGACCCGAAGCTGCCCCGAAGCTGGGCCGAACCTCCAGAAGACCCGAGCCTCGCTCTGAGCCTCCGACGCCCTCCGAACCAAGGTCCCCCCACGTGAGGAGCACGTGCGACCTGGGTTATTTGCACCGACGTCCCTGGAGCTTTCAGAAATTGCGGAAAGGTCCCTGTGAAGCAGACATCACGTGAGGAGCACGTGTTTCGTGGAGAAATTGCATAGAAGTCCTGCATATTATTGGTAATTGCATTTTAGTCCCTGTCAGCATGTTTACTTGTTGAAATTTTAATTTCCAGTATTGCATTTACACCCTTGTGTTTGCACGTGTCCATATCATGCATTTTTCATCATTTTGAAATTCTAAAAATTGCAAGTTGTTGAGAATTTTGTCCTCTACCTGTTTGTACACGTGTCTGATTTTTGTTGGCTTAATTGAATTATCAATGAATTAATTGGTTCATTTGAGACATATTTTGCCCAGTGATGCCTTTTGATTTGTAATCAAATATCAGTGCCTTCAAAAATCACCAAAAATTCACAGTAGCTTAAGGACATTATTTTTGACACACCATAAAAATTTCATAGCATTTGCACGCATATCGAGGCCTCAATAAATAGTTTAGTGATTTTCTTTAATTAATTTTAATTAATTCATTTCGCAATAAATTTAAGTTCTATTAATTTTCTTAGGTCCCTGAGCATTAGACCCTCCTAGGATAATTTTAGTTCTTGGAAAAATTGTGATTTGATATTTATTAAAAATTAAACACTGAAAATCACTCTGTCTGTTTATTTAATTCACAGAAAATTTATTTTGAGTCGAAAAATTCCAAAAAAATTAGTGTAGGTCATTTTCATCATAAATAACCATCTGGCCAATTTTCATTATTTTTGGACTTCGTTTGATACATCAATTAAATTCAAAGTTAAATTGGCTAAGACTTGTCTGCATATGTCTGCATAAGAATTAAAAATTACCAAAAAAAATTTGACCCTCGAATATCAACACTTGAAAATTGCTGTAATCCACCTAAGGAGACAGTTGCCTCCCTGAGATCGACCTTGGACTCACCAAGTAAAAAAAAATCACCGCTTAAAATTGACCAAAATCTGTCTTAAGTGGTTTTTGATCAACCTCTCGTATCCGACTGCAACGAACACTTAAAATTAATTTGGACCATTAATTTGCCCGAATTAACTAAGGGTGCGGGAGCGTTATCAATCAGGCAGAGACTTGAGACTTTCCTCGTGAAGGCCAAGTCGTACCATTGGGAGGCTCCCATCCTTTACAACAAAGGAGGGGATAATGTCTTGCGTTAGTGTATTCTACAGGAGGAGCACCATAGTGTCCTCACCTATTGCCATAAGCTTGAGGTAGGAGGACATCACTCTGGGAGACGGACAGCACAAAAGGCTCTCCAATCCGGCCTTTGGTGTCCAACACTCTTTAAGGATTTAGATGAATTTGCAAAGAGGTGTACTGATTGTCAGAGGATGGGTAGTTGAGGTCATAGAGATATGATGCCAATGCAACCCATTCACTTCTGTGAGGTTTTTGACGCATGGAGCATCGATTTTATGGGCACATTCCCTAAAAGTCAGGGATTTGAGTACATTTTGTTGGATGTAGATTATGTGAGTCGTTGGTTTGAGCCATCCCCGCTCGAGCCGCTGATGCGAGTATTGTTTGCATATTTTTGAGAAAGAATAGCATATCACGGTTCAGGATTCATTTTATCAACTACAAGGTAAGGGCCCTTGCTAACGAGTTCAACAAAGATCATAGAGTTGCCACTCCATATCATCCACAGATGAATGTTCTTGAAGAGGTTTCGAACCGGGAGATCAAGACAATATTGCAGAAGGTTGTCCACACAGACCAAAATGATTGGTCATAGCTCTTGGACTCGGTCTTGTGGTCCTATAATACATCCTTCAAGAAAGTTTGGGTACATATCCATTTCGACTCGTTTATGGCAAGCCATGCCACTCACCTGTGGAGATCAAGCATAAGTCACTATGGGCAGTCACAGAGATATTATTGGATCCGGAGAGTGTAGGAGATCAGAGGAGAGCATAGTTGGAAACCCTGGAGGAGTTAGAGATACAACCTTTTCGAGTATCCTACAACATAAGGACAGAGTGAAGATATGGCATGATTCACACATCGGCCATAATAAGTTTGAGCCAAATCAAAGAGTATGTCTATTTGATGCGAGACTGAGATTATTTCTACGGAAATGTCAGAGCAAGTGGAAAGGTATGTATTTAGTCAGAAAGGTGCACGACAACAACATCAATGACATATCCGAGTTATCTTTTGAGTCCTCCTTTCGAGTCAACGGTCAACGCCTGAAGCCTTTTCTTGATCATGACCCGTTGATCGTTAATGTTACCCCGATTCATTTTGTATGAGACGTACTTTTGATTCTCATCTTACACATCTCATACCTGATGAATCTCAGATTCATCACTCTAAAAGTCATTGATTAAGCTCTAATCCCTAAAAAATCATTGGCATTTCTTCATTTATTCTGCATAATTAGCATTCATGCATGTTTTGATAAGAATGGCATTTTATCACTTATTATTGCACAAAATAAGAAGCCAAAAATACCAGCCTAATTGACCTGTAAATAGCCTAAATTCCCCAATTTTTAACTAATTCATGCTAACTCCAATTGACCTGAAATCACCTCCACTGTGTACATATCACTAACAAAAATAAATAAAATAATACAAAAAATTCACTATCCTAAATAAGTAGACCAAAAACCCAAACCCTAGTTCTAGGATTCCCGAACTAAAATCTTGATATCTTCCTCACCCAGTATCCGATTTGATATACTCATTTTTCAACTAATGTACATTCAACTACCTTCAAAACAAAATCAAGGTCGAGTGAATCAGAGCTCATATGTGAAAATTGGGTTTTGGGTCTCTTTTGTACATTTTGTATTTTGGCATTTTTTGAACCTATAATGTTATGTACATAATTAACCCTTTTTATTTTATTTCTTTTTCATTTGTCTTCTTTGATAAAAGTTTTATAAAATGCACAAAAATCCAAATCAAACTGGGCTTGAAATCAAAGAAACTAATTGAGTCCGAGTCTTCACTAACTGTCTGTACAAAAAGTGTCATTTTCACATTTTATTTTATTTATTCTTTTTTACTTAATAAAAATAAAAAAAATAGATTAATGTGTAAATATTTATCTTTGATTTTATCATATTTTTCCAGATTTTTATCTGGTTTAAAAATGATAAAAAATTACAAAACCCAAAAATCAAGGTATTCTATGTACATGGGATACCTCAAAAATATCACCTTGTGCAAATGATCGATTTGGTTTTGATCTCTTCATGGAAGTTGTGGATCTCATCGAGACGAGCAACTTTTGTGAAGAAAATTTTTGGATCCGAGCTCATTTGCTATTTATTCAAGATTTTCCTTTTTATTTACCTTTCGATTTTTTTGGGGCTGACATGTGGCCGCTCCTGGAGCCGCCACGTGTCACCCATTTTTGGTTTAATATCATTTTTAAAAAAATAAATTAAAGTCTCGCATGTGCGGAGCACGTGCCTCTTGCGCACGTGCCTTGCACATGCTCCACTGGCCCCTCCTCTTGCTACCATGTGGTGAGATCAGGGCAGTCCGATCTCGACCGACCGGACGACACCTATGCTTCGTCTTCCTCCCCCAAATTATGTCACCGCTGCCCCACGATTTCCACCCTTCACCCGCAAATCTCGCGTACGACTGCCCTCTGATCTCATCACATCCTCGCAAATCTCTGTCTCCAATCTCCTCCTCTCTGATATCCCCATCGAATCATCTCCCTTCTTCCTGCCAAATTCGACCCTCTTCAGCCCTCTATTTAACGATGCCGCCCCCTCCGTTGAACCCATCCACCGTTAGCACCGAAACGAGGATAAGCTCGGTGGTGACAGCCCAAGCTCCTTCCCCTTCCCTCTGGCGAGGTCTAAGGCTCATAGTCTCGTTGTAGCCCTGTGGTGTCCATCTTCCACCTGCTGCTACTCCGCTCCGTCATCCTTGAGCCATCGAGCCAATGACTTCTTCATCAATGCTCCAGCAACTCATCTTCGACTCCAACAACAACCCCGACTACCATCATTTCCACCTCGCACATCATCGGTTCTAGCTTCGACAGCGACTCCAGCATCTTCAACGCCGCGCCAATGGCTTCTCTGCCGCCGCATCAAGCCCACTCTCGAAGGTTCTTCCCCAGTCGCATCCTCACATCTCTACTCCGCTGTAAAGCTCCACCGATTTCCATCGTTCCTCCACCTCTATTTCAATGCCAGAGTCGGGCTCGAAGCCCGAGGCCCCCGCGCATGTGCGAGGCACGCGCGTTGGGGGAACAATTGCAGTAAGCCTCAGAGATCCACTAAATTTATAAGAAGAGCCCCCCACGTGGTCTGCACGTGCGGAAGGGCTAATTATGGAAAATCCCCTTGAGAATCGTCTTATCACAAGTGATGCCCAACCACTCCAGGGTCGCGTACTTTGCACGTGACCCTCTAGAAATTTTGCAGACCTGGATGGATATGTAATTACTAATAAGTCCTTGCACTACAAGTTTTATTTTTATTTATTAATTGTAATTGCAATTAGAACCCCGACTTCTACCTACTATTTAAGCAACATTTTGTCA
This sequence comes from Ottelia alismoides, assembly GCA_037367405.1. Classification (NCBI taxonomy): domain Eukaryota; kingdom Viridiplantae; phylum Streptophyta; class Magnoliopsida; order Alismatales; family Hydrocharitaceae; genus Ottelia; species Ottelia alismoides. The sequence goes on along the minus strand of JAZKJV010001838.1, from coordinate 276,031 downwards.
TCATTCTATTTATCAAAAAGTAGCATGATGTTATTCAATTAATTCTCTACATTATGACATATGTTTGAGATTTTTGTGATCTTTGGTAAATTAATAATTAATTATTTTGTGGAAAATTGCATATTTTTCCCACTTTATGCTTCGAAATTCATAATTAATTAACCACTTAAAAAATTGCTAAAAATTCAAGGACTGCAGAATTAATTGTTTGTTACATCGTGCCCAAAAAGATTTGCAATTGCATGCATAATTTACCTTATAAAAATCATTTTGCATATTTCAATCTTTAATTTTTAATTTGTATTAAATCTCATATTTTTGAGTTTTAGGATTTTTCTGAGATCGATCACCTAATGATGTCTTGGATAATTTTATCCCTTGAAATTATATAGGTTTAATATTTATTATAATTAAATATTGAAACTCACATTGTTTGCATTCATAAATTCATAAATATTTATCTTGCATCCGAAAAATTCTAAAATAATATAGTGCATTCATTTCATCATAATTATCATCTTGGCCAAGTTTCGTATTTTTTCAGATATCGTTTGATGGATCTTCACATTTTAGTCCTTAAAATTAGCCACATTTGCATTTGGCATCCAAAATTGCATTAAAAATACAGAAAAAAGACCGCCTCAAAAACCATGCATGAACTTTGATAGACAAAATTCTAGGTTGTTCGTTGAGTTCGACCTTGGGACTTTCCCAAGTAAAATAAAAAGAATGACGCGATTAAAATTTGTATTAATTGTGGTTTTTTCTTGACCGATTCTGATTGTCCGCCTACAACGAAATGACATTAATTTAAACACACGATAATTCACGCAAATTAACTAGGGCATCTTTGGGCTCGTCATATGGCACTATTGCCGGGAGGCAAACAATTTAGTTTTTTTGTCTAAAAATTTTTGTTTTCGATTTTCCACATTCGGGTAGTCTGACCCCCGAATTTTTCACTGTAAAAATTCTATTTTTTCTGCATTTATTTTTATTTTATTTGTCACCATTTATTTTCTGTCTGTATTTTTTATAACTTTTTGAGTCAATCTCTTACATTCTCTCTCTTATTTTTCTTACGAGGTACCTGTCGTAGGTGGAGTGGTTTTTGAAAATTGACGCAGCTTCACTGACTTCTGGAAAAGCCACGTTAAAAATTAAGATTGAGTCGAGTCATGAGAAAGCATGGAGTCTAGAATTTATTTCTGTAATTTTCATTTTTGTATTTATTTGCTCATTTATAGCGATGTCCGTTTGGACTCTCACGTGTGTAAAAAAAACCTTGAACTTTTATGTGGTGTGTTGTGGACTGTTTCACTCTCTGGTGAGGGTGGAGCCCGACTTGAGTGGCGCTTAGGATAGTCATGCACATACGTCTATTAGAGCTTCTAGAATTTTTTATTATACTCGTAGAATCTAGGACCACACCTCACTTTAATCGAAACACATATTAGATCATTCAATTTAGTCAAAAATTTATTTCAATTCTTCCCGGCTAATAGAACTTTCTGCTAGGTGCAGTTTCATTGGCTTACATTAATTTAGAATAAATTTTCAATTCTTGTATTGCATTCCACATGGAGATTGTGAGAAATCACTGTAAGTCTTCTAACTGAGCATACATCATCGTTTTGCACGTGCATCAGCTTTTCTCGAATTTCTCCCTCCTGTTTTGTCACATAATTTTAAAGGAAATTGGGACTGGACGATAGACATGTATTTGTGCTCACCAAATTTTTCAGTGATCATCTAATAAAAATTGGGAATGCTAAATATAGCCGATTTTAAATAACCCATAAAATCAAGAATTTTTGCGGGAGAGCAACCCCGACCTTGGATTCATTTATTTGTCTGAGTGAGCGAGAGACGACATTTAAGGCTAGAGCCAAAATCCGAATTTTCATATTGACTACTAATTCTATAAAAACGATTAGCTACTTCTTAGTGAGGATCTATGGGTAGCTAGTAAACAGTCCGGATTTCCTTAGCAGAGTGGGTGGTTTTAAGGACATTGCGTAAGGCTCAGTCCTTAAGTAACATGGGTAGCCATTTTATGGTCCGTACTTACACCTATACTGGCTGAAATTAGGCGCAACTAGTCATAAGAATTCGGGCTAGTCTTTAAGAAAATTTTCAGCACCTAACAACTCGCTAATTATTTTCCAAGATTGTCTTATCACCAACTAAAATTGGAAAGATAATTGTTGAACTCTTGTGGCTTCATTGAGTGAGTTGGTGAACCCGGGGTTTGATTTGTATTTGCATTGGTGTGCATGAACTGATTTCAAAGATCAAAAGCCGCACATTTATGCCATCTCCTTGATAAGAAATTTTCTTTTGAATATCTTGTGCACTTGCACCGAGATCAACCATGTCGATTCATCATCAACTTCCTTTGACAAAGATAGGACAATGGTCCGAGTACCCATCTGATCTATATTATGAAAATGAATTTGTCTCGATCAGGCCCAAATCGACTAAACCCTCTTCTTTCAATAATATTCCAACATTTGAGGGAGATTTTCAATCTTGGATGAATACGGTCCCCTCATTGAATTCCAAGCCATTCTACTCGAATCATCCGATCAAAGCATAATATTTTCCCCTCCACCACATGTGACTACACATGATCACTTACCATCCTGGACTGAACCGTCTTATTCTCGGTTTCTTGATCAAAACACTTTTGAGGCTCATGACTGGCTGAGAGACCATACCTGATCACACCAGATGGAGAGGCTCGCACCTAATGATCAATGAGGTTGGAATGGCCATAACGACCAAATCCCTATTGATCAACCCAAATACCACTCCTTCAATTAGCCTACACATATGGATGACAACCCTGATAATATCGGTACTTATGAACCATGTACGATTCCTTTGTTTGGGGTTACAATCAATCATGACCATGGAAGTAGACTCTACTCGAACCAGCATTGCATGACTGAGTCACGGCATGCTGAGTATGAGACCTACAGATTCCCGCAAAATCCTTCCACCGAGCAGACTCCTTCCATAATTTTCAAGGAAAAATTTTCAGAAAATAACAATCATGTATTGGATATTTCAAGAGAATTTCCTCTCCGATCATTTAGGAAAATGGAAGATGAAATCACTGAATCTCATATTCAAGAACAAGAACACACATCGATTGCTCCCATGATTGATCATGAAAAGATTTTGGAGGATGATATTTCGAGGATAAATAAGAGATTTGATTTAATAGAGGATAAATTTAGAAAGTTTGCCGACAGATTAATTTCACTCTTTGGTAGATCGAATATAAAAATGGATGAGAAAAAGAATGGATCTCATGTTGAAAATCCCTAGGATATTCAGAAACCTAGAGAATATGTTCACCCTAGAGATGACCCTGATAGTGACACTTATGCATATTACTCCCCTGGGTATGGCTCTGATTCTGACTCTGACTCTTATCCCTCATCATCTACAGAAAACACCACATCACCACATCACACCGAAAACACTAAAAAAATCGAAAAAACCAGAAAAAATTCATAAAAAATGAAACTGAAGAAGATCTGAAGAATTTGGATCCTGTTGTACGGAAAGCACTAGAGAAAAGATTGTTTTTTGAACTTCGTTTTATACAGGCCATTGAACACTTACCCGACCTTAAAGGATTTGTAATGGACAAATTAATGATGAAAAAGTCGAGCAGGAAAAGAACAAAGACTAAAAGACATATCTCGTCAATGGCCACCTCCTTGGTGTTGAGGAGAAAAACCAAGAGCCGTATAGTAAAACGTTTGCCCAGATTTGATTGTGGAATCAAAAACATAATATTTACCCATGCTCAAATTGATGACTGTTCACCAATCAATATCCTCCCAACCTCTGTATTTAACGAGCTCAAACTTAGACCTATCAGGAAGATTCGAGAGATCATTCAATTGGTTGATCGATCGATAAAGCGACCGAGAGGAACCATTTCAGTCATCATTACATTCCAAGGTGCTCTTCTCAAAATAGACTTCACGACCATTGATATTGAGCATCAAGGAGAATTCACACAGTCTCCGATCATTCTCGGAAAGAATTTCTTGGCATTAGCTAAGGCAATTATTGAGTGTGAGACTCGAGAAATCAATTTTACAGCATTGGGAGCACTTCGATCTCAACAAGTCTATGAGGAACCACGATTTTTTGAGGAAATCCACAAAGCCCTCGACAACTGTAACCATCAAGTGGAAGAAGAGCCCTACCCCGTTTCTACACCTGAGATAACAGCTGTTGAAGAGACTATTGGTTTAGACACTCTTCCCCTGTTCCATTTCCCCCTTCTCTCACCATGGGAAATGACTTCGATTACGATCCTTAGACTTATGCATGGGCACATCCCGAGTTGGCTGAGATCTCCTCTGACCACATTGATCAAATAAACCCATCTCAGGAACCCACCAACATCTTGTCAATTAAGAATGAATATGCAGAAACCCTCCCCACTGTTCCATTTCCCTTTGCTCTCATCATATAAAAATGTTTCTTATATGATCCTGAGACATATGCATGGGCTCACCCTGAGTCAACCTCCTCTGACTACCTTGAACAAATCAATCCAACTCAGGATTACATCAACATCAAGAAAACTAAGAACAAACATGCGGGACGAACACCAACCAAGGAGAAACATTTCAATGGTTATTCATCTAGAGACTCAAGTGTCAACACCTCACTCCCAGAACTAACATTGATTGCTCCTTCATCTAAAAAGAAAGTCGCCTTTGACCTTTTGGAAGAGGAATCGTCTGATGATCCCTCATCAGGTCCGGAAAAGGTAATCTACATGAGTGAGGTCTGTTCGACAGTCTTAAAACCTTATCTTTGCAAGGATCCAAACTTCGATTCTCGTTGGACGCCTCCCGTTCCTCACTATTATTCATCCAAAGCTGATTCTCCGGGTCTCATTAAATATACTGGAATAATTTCTTATGAGCTGACTGAGATTAGTGCTTCAGAGTATTCATCCGAGGACAAATCGCTTAATCCCAAGAAGGAATGAATTCTGAGAAAACAACTGAAGAAACTAAAAGACAAGAATATCTGGAGTGCCTCTACTTTCAAATATTATTCCTCTGAGGATAACTCCGATGATGGTTATCTTTCATCTGACTCATACGCGTCATCTACTATCCAACATGATTTCTCTAAGGATAACACTGATAATGGTTGGGAATCATATGCTTCATCTCCTTCTTATCAATACGGTATCCCACCACAGGCTCACAAAAAGATCGGCCGAAAACCCCCTTAATCATCGGCTACCCACCCTCCCTCCTGACCCCATCGGTCTTCTTGTACATATTCTTCCTCTACTTAGCCCAAGGACTAAGTATAGGGGGGACCAATGCCATTTGTATATACCATTCCCCTCATCGAACTCATTCTCATGATCACCTCATTTCCACCCTTCTTCTATACTTAGGTTGACCAAAGCCTAAGTATAGGGAGGAACCGATGACCATCTGTATATACTCTCCTCATTCACATCTCCCGACCGCCTCATTTTCGCTCTTCTTCTATACTTAGACTATTCATAGCCTAAGTATAGGGGGCTGACTGGTCTATCTTGTTCTTTTTCTTTTTCTATCACTCTCTTATGCTTAGCCTGAGTTAGGTCTTCTTTACGCTTCTTGTGCTCTGATGACACAACACTCCCTAAGTATAGGGGGTGTGTATATATACTATGTATATATTTTACCCATATCTCGTACTTTTGCATAAGTCTACATGTATTTACAGGATGGGTAACTGACTTGAAAAAAAACAAATATAAAAATAAAAAAAATAAAAAAATTGCTACTAACACTGACTGTGACCAACTAATTTTTTTTGAAAAAAACAGCTTCTTATTCATTTTTGCATAAATATCTCAAAAAAATCCTTGCATAAAAAAATTAAAACAAACTAAAAAAATATTTGTGTCTACATTTCACACACCTGCACTTCGTCCAACATTACATTCATTTGCATCTGTGAAAAGTCCTTGGGTTCTGAACCAAGTTATGAGCAGAAACCGAGAGTGGTCTGGACTTGACCTTAATCCACCTAATTTTCTGAGGAACTTCATCGAGAAATAGGATTTTAGAAGCTTCAGGTCTTTGACTTAATTCTTTGAGTTCCACATAGCAATGTGCATCGTTTGACTCCTAGTGTCTAACCTGGTCTCTTTATTCTGGGTACGACTCTGGAATAGGGAATTAATTTGTAGTCTCGCATTATACACTTAGGTCAACTCAGATGGGGTATTGGAAGAATGTGTGAGTTTCTTTTCTGGTAGTGTGGAAATCTAAAGACCAGAGTACGGGTTGAAATAAAGCTTCGGAAAAGGGATGGACGACTAGGCATAATTTTTTCTAAGACCCCAAAACATGTACGGAAAAAAAGATTATATATCGGTAGGGGCACAACAAGATCCATGCAATGTTACCAAAAATCCAAATACAAAGAAGCCACTACCAAATAAACATTTGACCAAAAAGGTCCACGCTTCAAGAAAACCTGCAGATCTTGGTGGAGACTTGGCTAAACTGGTCGGCTTCACAAGGAGAGGTGATTACACTGGCCACCCTCCAGTTCTTTTCTCCTAATTTCTCCCTCTATTCGATTGTGAACACAACGCGATAGACCTTAGAAGGATATACCTGACTCCCCGAGGACGAGTTATTGGAGAGGAGGTTTCCATGGTAGTCTGGCATTCTGGTTGGGAAGAGATAAAACCTTTCACACACATGAGTCAATTGTTCAATATTCATTGGGTATGCTTTGGGGGGAGGATCGATCTAAGATGACTTCTGAGATGAGACTGTGACAATGATGTGTAGAACTTGAAGGCTGTTGATTTTAAAATTCTATGTCTAACAGATTTTCTGCCACACTAATAATCCAAAGGTTAGTCTAGTTCCATTTTTCACCTTCTGCTCATGGTCTTGGTATGGAACCCAATCTCATTTCACCTCATGGCGTTCCTTTTGATGCTCAGGGACGAGCATGGTTTAAGTATAGGGGGATGATGAATCTCAGATTCATCACTCTAAAAGTCATTAATTAAGCTCTAATCCCTAAAAAATCATTGGCATTTCTTCATTTATTTTGCATAATTAGCATTCATGCATGTTTTGATAAGAATGGCATTTTATCACTTGTTATTGCACAAAATAAGAAGCCAAAAATCCCAACCAAATTGACATGTAAATAGCCTAACTTCCCCGATTTTTAACTAATTCATGCTAACTCCAATTGATCTAAAATTAGCTCCATTATGTATATATCACTAACAAAAATAAACTAAAAATACACAAAAATTACTAACCTAAATAAGTGGACCAAAAACCCAAACCCTAGTTCTAGGATTCCCGAACTAAAATCTCGATATCTTCCTCATCCAGTGTCCGATTTGATCCTACTCACTTTTGAACTAATGTACATTCAACTACCTTCAAAAAAAATCAAGTTCAAGTGAATCGGAGCTTGTATGTGAAAATTGGGTTTTGGGTCTCTTTTGTACATTTTATGTTTTAACAGTTTTGGACCTATAATTTTATGTACATAATTAACCCTTTTTATTTTATTTCTTTTTAATCTGTCTTCTTTGGTAAAAGTTTTATTAAATTGCACAAAAATCCAAATCCAAACTGAGCTTGAAATCAAAGAAACTAATTGAGTCTGAGTCTTCACTAACTGCCTGTACAAAAGTGTCATTTTCACATTTTATTTTATTTCTTCTTTTTTACTTTATAAAAATCCAAAAAAATAGATTAATGTGTAAATATTTATCTTTGATTTTATCATATTTTTTCCGGATTTTTATCTGGTTTAAAAATGATAAAAAATTATAAAAACCCAAAAATCAAGGTATTCTATGTACATGGGATACCCCAAAAATATCACTTTGTGCAAACAATTGATTTTGGTTTTGATATCTTCATAAAATTGTATATCTCATCAAGATGAGCAACGTTTGTGAAGAAAATTTTTCGATCCGAGTTCGTTTGCTATTTATTCCGGATTTTTCTTTGTATTTGTCTTTCGTTTTTTTGCGGCTGACACGTGGCAGCACATGGAGCCGCCACGTGTCACCCATTTTTGGGCTTTTTAATTCAATTTTTTAAAAAAATTAACTCATTAATTAATGCCTCGCACGTGCGGAGCACGTGCCTCCTACGCACATGCCCTGCACGTGCTCCGCCGGCCCCTCCTCTTGTTGCCATGTGGCGAGATCAGGGCCGTCCGAACTCTGCCGATCGGACAATACCTGTGATTCTCCTTCCTCCCCCAAATTTCGCCGCCGCCGCCCCACGATTTCTGCCCTTCGCCTGTGTATCTCGTGCATGGCCGCCCTCCGATCTCGTCAAATCCCCGCAAATCTCTGTCTCCGATCTCCTTCTCTCTGATATCCCCATTGACTCATCTCCCTCCTTCCTGAAATATTCGACCCTCTTCAGCCCTCTATTTAACGACACCACCCCCCTCCATTGAACCCATCCTCCGTTGGCACCTAAATGAGGAGAAGCTCAGTGGTGACAACCCGAGCTCCTCCCCCTTCCCTCTGGCGAAGTCCGAGGCTCATAGCCTCGTTGTAGCCCTGCGGTGTCCATCTTCCACCTGTTGCTACTCCGCTCTGGCATGCTTGAGCCCTCGAGCCAACGACTTCTTCAACAATGGTCCAGCAACTCGTCTTTGACTCCAACGACAATCCCGACTACCATCGTTTCCACCTCGTGCATCATCGGCTCCAGTTTCGACAGCGACTCCAGCATCTTCAACACCGCACCAACAGCTGCTCCGTCGCCGCATCAAGCCCACTCCCGAAGGTTCTTCCCCAGTCTCATACTCACGTCCCTGCTCTGTCGTAAAGCTCCACTGGGTTCCATCGTTCCTCTGCCTCTATTCCACCGCCAGAGTCAGTCTCGAAGCCTGAGGCCCCACACACGTGTGAGGCACGTGTGTTGGGGGAACAATTGTAGCTAAGCCCTGGAGAATCACTAATTTCTAGAAGAGCCCCCCACGTGATCTGCACGTGCGAAAGGGTTAATTATAGAAAATCCCTTTGAGAATCCCCATATCACAAGTGACACCCAACCACTCCAGCACATGACCCTCTGGAAATTTTATAGAACCCCCAGATGGATAGGTAATTACTAATAAGTCCTTGCACTATAAGTTTTATTTTTATTTATTTATTGTAATTTCAACTAGAACCTTGACTTTTACCTATTATTTAAGCAACATTTTGTCATCATTTTATTTATCAAAAAGTAACATGATGTTCTTCAATTAATTCTCTACATTATGGCATATGTTTGAGATTTTTATGATATGTGGTTAATTAATAATTAATTGTTTTGCGGAAAATTGCATATTTTGCCCACTTTATGCTTCAAAATTCATAATTAATTAATCAGTGCTCAAAAAATGCTAAAAATTCGTGGATTGTTGAATTAGTTGTTTGTTACATCGTGCCCAAAAAGATTGTGCATGCATAATTTGCCTTATAAAAGTCATTTTGCATATTTCGATCTTTAATTTTTAATAAGTATTAAATCTCATATTTTTGAGGTTTAGGGTTTTTCTGAGATCGATCACCTAGGATAGATCTTGGATAATTTTATCCCCTGAAAATAAATAGGTTTAATATTTAATATTATTAAATATTGAAATGCACATCGTTTGCATTCATAAATTCATAAAATATTTGTCTTTCATCCAAAAAATTCCAAAAAATTACAGTGCATTCATTTCATCATAATTGTCATCTTGGACAAATTTCATATTTTTCGTATATCGTTTGATTGATCTTTACATTTTAGTCCCTAAAATTGGCCACATTTGTATTTGGCATCCAAAATTGCATTAAAAATACAAAACAAGTCTGCCTCGAAAAACGTGCATGAACTTTGATAGACAAAATTCTAAGCTATTCCTTTACCTCCTTGAGTTCGACCTTGGGACTTGACCAAGTAAAATAAACAGAAAAAACCACATGATTGAAAATTCAATTAATTGTGGTTATTTCTTGACCGATTCTGATTGGCCGCCTAAAATAAAACGACATTAATTAAACGCACGATAATTCATGCAAATTAACTAGGGCATCTTTGGGCTCGTCAATACCCAATTTGCACTTATGTCCACCTCTTCGTATATATGTGTTTTTGTTTTCTTTATTTTTCTGCCTTTATTCAACACCCCAGGTTTCGTTTAGGATTCTTGCTATACTTAGGATGTTCTGTATCCTAAGTAAAAGGGGTGTTGAATTTGTGTTGTTCATTTTTCTTTTTGTTCCATTACCTTTGTTTTGTTGCTTATACTCAGAAACATCCTACCCTAAGTATAGGGAAGGTAATATTTAATTTTCACTTCTTTGATTTTTCCCTCTTGTCCCTCAACTGTTGATATTCTTTTCTACACTTAGTGATCTTTTACTCTAAGTATAGGGGGACAAGTCGAGTCTTTGAATTCGTGCACATTCTCTTCCTCGATTTCTCCTTTTGTACAATCTTCTATACTTAGAATTATTTGATCCTAAGTATAGAGGGGATCACCGACTTCTATTCAATATATTCCTTCATTCTTTGAGTCGTTGTAGTATAGGATTATTTTCACTTTTCTATACTTAGGATGAGTTATGGCATCCTTTGTCACTCTTTTGATCACTATGAGAACATAGTTCGAGCTAAGTATAGTGGGATGTTGTATATATTGTATATATACTTTAGCCATAACTTGTACCTTTGGTGTTAATAACTTAGCTTTTATTTATAAAACTATAATAGTTTTTCTTTGAAAAATTGTAAAATGTTTGTAAAGTATTTTTGTATAAAAATTATGTATATTGTACAAAGGTTTGTAAAACTTCTGTAAAATATTTTGACACATGGGATATAAACTATGGGTATATACATGTTTTGTATATATGTCTTGTAAAATGTTTGTAAATAAAACATATACTTATGTTTTGTATATAAAATTCTTATAGATAAAATCCACTTTTAAAAATTGTACAGAAAACTTGTAAATAAAACCATTGTAAATATTTTCATATTCTTATAAATGTTGTAAATACTTTCTTTCTTCTATTTCTTATTAGAAATACCTAAAATTTGAAAAATTAAAAATTCCATAAAAGTTTGCAAAAAATCTTTGAAAAACTTTTCCAAAAAAAGATTTTGTCTTTTGCTTTCAATTGTTTTGTAAATACTTTTATTTACATGTGCATATGCATTTTTCATAACAGTATTGGAATTTCAACTAGTCTGGAAAATTGAGGAATGGAGCTTGGTCAAGACTTTAATCTACTTAACTTCAGAGGAACCTTATAGGAATTGGAGTTGAGACTTTCAGGTTCTAGCGACTTAATTCTTTGAGTCCACAAGACTATGTTCACATGTCATCTTGATTGGTCTAAGTAGAACACTTAACAAACACACATGATTCTTTTAGACAGTGGCTTAACTTGGACAAGCACTCTTCACATAGCTCTTCATGGAAAGGTGGTGAGTGGGTTGATAAGTGCTCAAAAATTGGTTTCGCGGCTTCTTAAAAGAAGAAGGTTGTCAGTTGTAGCAGAAGCCGCGAAACAATGAAAAGTTTCGATCTTTGAACCTATCAAACAAATTTACGGTTTCCTGTCGGAAAACCGTTCACTATTTATTTAACCAGGCAAGTGTTCCTGGGTCGAACTCAAGGAGGCAGAATATATTCCCTAATTTTTCTCTTCTCGTAATCTTATTTTAATTCTTCTCTAAGTCAGAATGCCTTTTTTAGTGGTTTTTATTTTTGTAATTTTTATTTGATTTTATTCTTTTCAAATTTTTATTTAATTTTCAAAAAGGGATATTTTGCAAAAGATTTATTTATTATATAGTAGGTGAATAGAATATAGATGGTACTATATAGGATAGGTGATCGAGGTTCGAGCCGCGTACTCGAACTGCACAAGAAAACAAATCAAAACGAGGTGGTTTTCGAGAAAATCAAATCACGTTAAAAACTTGTCGAAAAGCCGCGAAAACTTTATACTATGTAGCTGGGGTAGTTGTGTAACTACCCCTCAAGAATCGTCGGAATCCGAGGTCAAATGAACAAGATATAGCCCCTACAGCCCAGGGGCATAAGCGTAAAAAAAACTAATTAAAATTTGTTTTCAAAATGGTCCTCAGGGACTGTTCTGCAAGAAAACTAACAAATTCTTACACTTAGGTCCCTGCGGAGGGACCTAAATGTAATTAATGGAAACTTGGGCGGCGGGATGAAATTACTGGAAGTTCGCTGGACTTATTGTGCAATTTCTCCACCGATTCGGATTCTACGGCCGAGATTAGAACGTGCGGTTGATGATCAGACGGCTGCGGGCCTGACACGTGGCGCCAAACTGTGCACCCACTGTTCTTGGAGTTGTTGGAGCTCCTGGCGGCGACGCCTCCTTCTCCGATTTCTTCCGGCGGTTCCCCGTCGTCTTTGGCTCTCCGGCGGGGCCAGAGGGGTGGCTCCTCCACCCCTCGAGCTCGCCCGCGGTGGGGATGGCGATGGCGGCGCTCTGAGCGACGTCTATAGCTCGAAGAAGATGGTGGTCGCGACCACCATGGACTGCTGATGTTCTGAGAGTCCGACTTTGAAACGGATTTTCTTGGTGATCAAACCTCCCAGATGTTGAACAAATGCTCGCGATTGAAGAATAACCTGCAAATAAACAAGATCTGTGCTCGATTCGTATAGAATCGGCCAACAAAGTAAAGATCTAAAGCCACAAAGTTTGAAGAAAAAGCACATAAATCCAACCAAGCAAACCAGATGCGATGAAGATGAAGAAAAGATGATCGATTTGGATCAAATGGAAAACGAATCGCAAGGATTTTGGGTGTTGCGTGAAAGAGGGTTGATTAGGGTATCTTAACACACGATTAGCCACGCTAATCGTGGCACACAAATCGAGAAATTAAATTGCAAAATGTGAAGGAAGTGACCTGGGGTCTGGAGGTGTATGACCTCCTGATGATTGCTCTACGAGCGGTCTTCTCGGAGCTGCACGCAGCACGAGGCGGCGATTCAAGGCGAAGCTCCGCCTTGGAACTCTTCTCCGACGATCCCTCTCCCTCGCGAGCCCGTCCCGTGGCGCTGTCACCGCTTGAATGGGTTGGATTCGGGTGAGGAAGTTGGGTAGTTGGTCAGCCTGGAGCAGAGCTCTGAAGGTTGAAGAAGTTGTTTGTAATGGCGGGTCTTGGGGAGCTTTTATAGGGGCGATGCTTGGGCTCCAAGCCAAGATCAATGGCTGGCGGGCTTGGTGGTTGTTAGGAGTAGAGATCCAAGGGCTTAGGATGGTCGGAAGCTTCGAGATGTGAGCGGGAAAAATAGGGAAAGGTGGGTGTTTGGTGCACTGGACGCAACAGCTTCTTGGAGAAGAAGCTCCAGGTGCTGACACGTGTCAGCACCTGGTTGGTCCAGAGTTTATAATTACTTATAAATTAAATATAAATTAGTAAATGACGTTATTTTAAATAGGTATAAATACAAGAAAGTTAAATAAATTAATTTTCTAAATTATAGTATGATTACTTTTAATAAATAATAAATATTATTTAAAATATAAATATTTTATTAATAAATATGTATTAATAAATAGGTTTTGAATTTTTAATTTAATAAATAATTAAGTAAAAATTAATTTTATATTTTCTTAATTATTAATGTATTAAATAAGACTTGTACGAATTTTTATGGATTTTTATGAATTAATTTATATATTTTAATAAATAGAGGAAGTTTCTTTATAGGTCAAATATACCTATATTTTGGTTTGTTTGATTTTATAAAAATAATAAATAGTCTCCAAAAATTATGAAATAATTTATGGTGAAACTAGAGGATCATGAAATAATTTAGAAATTATAAAATTAAGAAAATAATAAATAAGATGTGTTATATAAAATAAATAGCCCAGAAACCCCTTTGTCTTTTGGTCCCAAAACCGACTTTTTGCAAACGGACTCCGAATTTAGTGAAATCACCTTTATTAATTAGATAATATTATTTTATGAACTTTAAAGGTGAGTAGAGTGAAATTGGAGTTCGTATGAGGAAGTTATGATATTCGGAAGTTGAGATTTTGACAAGTTGTAAGCTGGATTTCTTGGCATATTTACAGAGTAATATTTTTAACTTATTTTTATATTTTTATTTACATTTTTATGAATACTTAGGAGAAAGATTTGGTGAAGAATAAGTTAAGATGAAATAATTAAAATTCTCTGAAGTTTTGTATTTATTTATAAATAGTGAAGAATGTATATACATGAGATAGATTATTTTTATTGGGTTTTCTTTCCTTATTTCCCCCTACTTTTTGGTTTGTCGACCAATCCATGCTGACTTGGTCTCGGGGGTTAGGCTATAAATATATCTTACAGTTATATTTATAGTTTAAGTCATATTACATATATATACATATATTCCATATGCCTTTATTTTTCTTTTTCTGATTCTTTATTTATTTACATGAATTTAGTGGTTAAAAGTGAATATTTACAAATGAATGGGGTTTTGTTAAAGTATGAGAATTAATGAGTATTTACATGTATTTGTTAAGGGTTTTAAGACAAAATACGACAGAAAAGTTAATGAATCATAGATTCATCATGGGTAGAATCCATTGGCTTGAGGTAGCACATGGGTGTGTAACAACTAGTGGAGCCATCCATCCTCATCTAGGGATGGTAGTGTATCTCAACCTGGTCTAGTGGCATTGAGGTCTAACGACAGTATGCTGTGGGTTGCAATAATGCTTCAAAAGAGGGACAGTCTGCTAGCTCAAGAAGGAAAACTCATTATGTACATGTTGTACATTGTAGATATGTTGTATGTATTTGTGAAAAAAATGCAAAAACTCCAAAAAAGGGACAAGCCTTATTGAAAATAAAATGCCTTCTAGAGTGTATATAGTGGAATAAGTAAAGCTTATGTGATTCATTGTCTTATCTCATGGAAGCTTGCAGCTAGAGACTTGGCTACACTAGTGAAGCTCTAAGGGATACGTGGCTACACTGACCACCATCCATTCTTTTCTATCCCCCTCTTCTTGAGCTGGTTGCACTTGAACTGAGAAGGGAATACCCCGCTCCTCGAGGAAAAAATTGCTAGATTGGGGGACTAGAGTTACCTTATTGAGGGAGGCTATTTCTTTACCATTTCTGAGATGGGCAGCTATATATCACTTACACATTACAAGTAAAGATTCATAGTCATAAGAGTTTGCGTATGCAAACTTGTTCTGACCTGACTGTTAAGGCGACCTAAATGGGAGTCTTGTGGAACATAGAGTCTATTAGGTCTTAAATCCATTTCCCAATAAGGTTCTGCCAAACTAATAATCCAAAGGTCTGACCGAGCTCCATACTCCAATTTTATGAAGATAAGTTTAATAATCAATACTTTTCTAAGTTCTTTGCTTTTCTTTTCTTTATTTCTTTTTCCTTTTCCAAATAAGTGCTTTCGAGGGGGACTAGCAAAGGTAAGTATAGGGGAATGATGAATCCATTATTGACATTCTATATTCTTTTATTTTAGCCAAATTCCCTATACAAAATACTTGTAAATATATGTCAAATACAGTAAATTAGCATTGTGCAAGCTTTTGTTAATATTGTATATTTAACATTCTTTTTAACCAAAATAAAAGAATAAAGAAGTAAATAAAATGAAAGAAAATAAAATAAGGATGTATTTATGCAATAAGTACAGACTGACCTGAACCTCGAGAGAAGGTCAAGTATTGACTTGATCAATGATGATCGCCCTTGACAACTAGGGTTAAGTAACAAGATAAATCAATGGTTGTTGTCACCTCAATCAGTAGGCAGACTCAACAAGAAGAATAAAAATCACTGAAGAAGATCAAACAATCAAGCAAAATGTAAGCGGACACGCTATTATTTTTACCTGGTATAACAATCAGGGTCGAACACAAGGAGCATAGAAATGTACGAAGTAGCCAAATTTCTGAAACAAAATAAAATAAAATATTGGTTTTAATTTTGCAAATTTTTGTAATTTTGAATAAGGGAAAAATAAAGCAATCAAGAAAACAATCCACACACAAATCATTTTGTAGTTTTCTTTATAACAAAAAATGCTCAAAAGATTAACATAAAAATATTTTTGGGTGTTTAAACTTTTAAAGTGTTTTTGCTAATTTTTTGGGGCTTTGCAAATATTTTTATAATTTTATAAAAAAACAAATAGTGGATAGCACTACAAATCGTGCACTGCCAGAACTATATTGGAAATTAAAATTAGTTAAAATGTCCTAAAGTCCTAGAGAGCATTTTTATGATAAAATAGAGATAAAATGCAACAAACATGAACTAAAATGATATTTTTTATGGAATTTTTTATGATTTTTATAAGCTTTTTGGTCTTTTGTAATATTTAGGTTTTTAAGAGGAATTTTTAAACAGAAACACTACAAAAGCTTAAACATAATAAAAACACAACAAAAGAATTTTTGTAAGATTTGTATGACACTTTTGAATTTTTACGGATTTTCAAAAATAAAGAAGACACTTTTTATGGGTTTTTGATTTTTCAAAAATATTAAATGCAATGAAATTAATCCACAAAAATTATCATAAATACCACATGCCTACAGGAGCCAACAGTAATTTTTAGAGAATTTTTGGGGTTAATTTGATAATTATTTAATCAATTAAAAGACAAACAACTCATTGGAACCTACTTGCAAATAAAGTAAAGCTAGGGGCCAAACAGTGACACAGATCTAAAGTCCAGGGCCTTAAATGCAAAAAGTCTGTTTAAATCATGCACATGCTCATTATACTACACACAAGGGTACAAATGCAATATTTCAAAAGATAATATTCATTCCATAACAATAGAGAAGTCCAAGGCAAAAAGTGCAAATGATCCAAAGCTCATGTGACGCACACGTGCTTCCAACTCAGGCAGACTAAAATGCAAATAACAGAAACTACGAGGTCCAGTATGCAAATTATCCAAATTAAAATAAACTGCGATAAATATTTACAGGACTCGGTAATAAATGCAAAGAAGAGAGGGGTCTAAGTGATATTTACCCCTTATTAAGGGCTATCCAACGGTCGAGAGAGATCTACTTATGATGGACGGTCTGGATCCAAGAACACCTCTTCGATGATGAACGGTAATGGAACGATCCTCAGGTGGATCTGATGGTCTAGGCTCCCCTGCTGGCGGATTGCTGACATTATAACTGGGGGAAGCTTGGAATCAAACAGCTGGAAGGACACCTGGATGAATCAATGAAGAACTCGCCTCAGGTGAGTTTCAATCGGCAAACGTGCATGACCAAGGTGTTGCTAGGAGCTACTCTGATGGGGAAAGTATTGCCGACGTCCGTCCACAGCTGCTGGTGGGCTCAATGAGGTCCAGGACCAAGGATAAGGTCCTGGAGTAGCATGGGTCCTGGAGCAGAGTGTCGTGCCTGTTTGACCTCAAGACGAGGCCTTCATGTGCTCCTCCCTGAAGGAGAATGGATATGCTCGGAGATGATGCTCAGGCGAGGGGTTAGAGAATCATTGTTATCGTAAATAGAGGAGGGATGAGCGGTCCAGGTCTCCTATGGGGGGAGAGAATCGACCTTCTACTTGATTCCAACATGGTGGTTGGAATCAAAGGGGAAGATTGCAAAGCTCGATAGAGAAACGGAGGAGATCGTATCAGGGCATATGAGGGTCAGATTGAGGCAGCGAGCAGAGTAGTTATGTGGTCGTCAGAGTGAAGGTATGATGTGAGTGAATGATCGATTTGAACTAGAAATGAAGGGGTAAAGAGAGTACCTACGGGTGAATGAAGTTGCCTGGGGTGGTGGACAAGGTCCACGACGGTGATAGCCTCAATGGAACGGCGCGACAAGAGACTGAAACACCTCACGGCGGAGCTGAGATGAACTCGTTGGACCTGGGGGCTGCAACGCTCCAAATTCTCCTCTCTCTCCCTCTCCCTCTCGTGTTATCTCTCTGAAAAGGAAAATGTGGGTGCAACGGAGGTGGTGGAGCAGCCGAAGTTGCTCAAAAAGGGGAGGGGTGCAAAGGTTATATAGGGTTCCAGGTCTGGGAAGATAGTGGAAGAGCCCGCGAATCAAGGCGCGGATCATCAGGGGAAAAGTTGGGTGTGGATTAGGGATCTGTGCCCCTTAATTGGGGCTATTAATAGGAGCAAAAGGTGGGGGGATCGGGTCAGGCAAAATGGGCAAAGATCGCAAAACCCGATTCGGGCGAGCATGAGGAGGGGACCAGTTGACCAGAGTCAACATAGTTGACATGGGCCAATCAAAAGCGATAGGGAAAAAGGACAAGATAGGCTGAAGGACAAAACAGAAAAGAAAATAAAGATAATTAAATTAAAAATAATAAATGAATTTGTATTAAAAAGCACATAAAATTTAAAATATACATTATTTTTCAAAGTATTTTTCTGTGATTTTTTATTATTTTTATGAAAAATAAATTAATGTATATACAATATATAGTATTATATACATGTATCATATGCCTATGTATTATGCACAAGTATTTTTATTAATTTATTTTTACACAATATCCTTATTTTATATTTTATTTATTTACAACAATATTTTAGAAGTGTAAAATAATTTTTATTTTATTTTTACAAATTATTTACATCTATAAATAAGGAATGCGACATATACAAGTGTGTTTTATACATTGAGTGGAGGATTTTTATTTTTATTTTTCTTATTTTTATTTTATTTTATATTTGTTTTTAGAAATATATACAATGTTGTAAAATAATGAATTAATTTTATGTTGTCAAAGATAAATGTATAAATAATATACACAAATACAAACACTATATATAATACAAAGTGAGCCATATCTCTCTCTACTTATTGTATTTTGCGATCAGGTCAAGGCTTGACCTTCTCTTGGGGTTTGGGTCACTCTGTATTTATTCTAAATACTTCATTCCTTTTCTTTTCTGTTATTCTTTTATTTTTGTCAAAGATGCATGCTAAATATGCAACATTAACACATGCATGCAAATTGCTAAGTTATTGTATTTATAGGAATTTACATGATACTTTGTAAAGAAATATAAAATAAAAGAATAAAGAGTGAGAATTAGAGATTCATCAATCAACAAGGAATAAAGTAGGGGGAGATAGGGAATTTATTTATCCAAAAGTTAACTTATATATTTATTTATTATTCATTATGTATTTATTCACTGTATATATTCATCACTACTGATTCTGTATGTGCATATATATATCATTCACCTATTTTATTTCTAAATAAAAAGGTCTCATAAATAATTTATTCCCTTAATAAAACATGAAAAATAAAAATGAGTTTTAGATAATAAAAAATTACAAATTGTATGTAGTGTACCATTCATATACTTTTATTTATTTACTTATTTAATTTGTGAATAAATTATATATGTTATTTTTAACATTTGTAAATATTCCTCATAATTGAATAAAATTAAAATAAAAATACATAAAATACACATAAAATAAAAACAAAATCAACTCTTCAATGTATAATAGAACCAATACTGTATATATTATACATAATATTAGTTTATTAACTCTTGTAAGTAATCTTTAAAAATCAAATAAAATGTTTTTAAAAACTTTAAAATATTACGTAAATAAATAAAATATAAAATAATTTATTTTTTAAAAAATATAATACAATAAAAATATATTTATATAATATATAGTTACATTATACATGTACATAATAGTATATATTGATATACCATAATATACTTATTATTAAAAATTATTACAAATCATAAAAAAATTATCTATAAAATAATTAACATTTTTCAATTTTATAACTTTTTATTTGAAAATCATTTGTATTTTTAAATAATTTTTCTTTTATTTTGCAAATCCAATTTTCGTAATGGTCGACCTGGGTCTGTTGACCCGGGTCAACCTCCCCTCTTCCAAGTCTGACCCGGACATTCGTTTGTCGTACCCATTTTCTCTACATTCTACTGCCCGACTTCGACCACCGTCCACCTTGGATTACAGACCCACGTCATCCCTGAAGATATGCGACCCTCGTGGATACCTTGAAGGATCTGAATCCACCTTGGGTTGCGTGAACTCTCCTGATCTTTCCAGATGTCCGAGGTTCCCTTTAAATTCTCTCATCCACCTCTGTCGTGACCTAGCTCGCTCCTTATCGCTTTTTGATCCACTGAATACCTCTAAGATAGTGACATGATTTGGGAGAGCAACTTGGTGGTCGATTTAGTGGTCGGTAGACGCGCACGATCATGGATGGAGCTCTCCATCGCAAGTAGCCTCTTGCACCTACCGCTGTGGAATTGAGGCAACGACCCCACCATCAACTCCGCTTCGCTTTGCCTTCCATTTCAACATGCTCAGATACCCTCTAGCCTCTGCATTTCACTATCCTTTCGATTTTTTTCAGCTCAGTCACCGTCTGTTGTAGCTGCTCCGACCACCGAGTCAGAGCTTCATCTTCCATATCATGCTGCATTGATCAATTACCCCGCTAACCATCCATCCCCTGACCAAATTTGATCTGAGTCGCACGTTAGTGACCAAATCTTGCCACTCAGGTCAAATCTCAGGGTGATCTCAACCATACACTACCGCCCACCACCTTGACGGTTCGATCTGTACCTGACAAATCAGATCTGAGCCGCAAGTCACTCCATTTTGTCAAAGCCGTCAGATCTGCCACAGCTTTACATCAGAACCGTTAGAGTTCCACGCGCTCCGTACATGACTTGCATTGTATAGTTCCTTTTTACCCTTATAATTTACGTTATTTCCATTTAATAAAATAAATGTAATAATTAGTTAAGAACATTTGCAATTTGGATCTTAAGTTTTCTTTATTTGCATTTTAGTCCAGTCGAACCGCACTTACATGTGTGTTCACATTTTTTCTTTGGGATATTTGCATATATGAACCTGAGCTTTTAGTGGTTGATGAAATAGAAGAAGTTTTAAATAATTTCATTTATACCCCTGTGATTTTGAAGCACGTGTAGCGCATGTTTTTTGCTTGGATATTTGCACTCAGGCCCTTAGAATTATATTACTTGTTAACATTTGGCCCTAGAACTTGAAGTATTTACACTCAGGTCCATGGTTCATTGTTTAATTCTTGTGCTCTTTTAGTAATTGCAATTAACAACAAAATGGATCCAAAAATTGCATAAAAATTAGGCTTAACTCCTGCTAGTGTTTTCTTTGAATGGTAATTTTCATTTATCATTTTTCTTTTGTTTATTATTATTATTACAAATTCAAAAATAGTATAAAAAGTCCCTATTTACCTTAGACAAATTTTAAAAAAATTCAAAAATACCTTTAAATTTCTAAAAAAACAGAGTGGCTTTGTTTTGACTTGTTTGAATTTCTTTCCAATTTTCATCTTATTTGCTTTTATAAAACTCCAAAAATTTGCAAAACCCCAAAAACCATAAAAAATATATAAAACCTTTGGAAATCCAAAAATTGTGATCTTATTTTTAGATATTTTCTTATAGTTCTTATTAAAATTCATTCCCAGGAGTTTTGAGATTATTTGACATTTTTAATTTGAAAAATACCCTTGGTTGTTCACCATTTCTCATTTCTTAGTTTTTTATTTTTAGAAAATCCACAAAAACTTCAAAAATTACACAAAAATTAACAAAAATAGCATAAAATCCATAAATTAAAAAATTTGGAATTTTTGAGTATTTTTACTATATTTGAAAAATACAAAAAAGAGTGTATGTTCCTTTTTCATTGTTTTTATTTTTCCCTTGTGTGAAAAATTAAAAATATAAAAATTTGCAAAACTTAAAAGCATTAAAAATTGAAAAATAAAAAACATTAAAAAAATATGAAAATTAAAATTTTATAAAATTAGAAAAATAAATACCAATAAAAATCCAAGAGTAGCGCGAATTGATTGCTTCTTTCTTGTCTTTGATTTTTCATTGACTTGATTGACTCTTGTGTAAATAGTTGCCTCCTTGTGTTTGAGACTCGTCGCTATACTGGGTTAATAAAAGTAACTTAGACCACCTGTTTTGTTTCATGGTTAAAAAAATCTCTCAGCTTGGTTGATTTGGGTGACAACGACAACTTAATTAATCAAATTAACCCTAGTTAGCCAGTCGGTAATCACCGAGCGTCTGGAATTCTTGGTTAGCGGGATCAGCATCTTCTAGTCTATAAGCTCATCATCCACGACTCTTGCCGAGTTCAAAAGAATGAGCACCGTCGCAGAGTACAGGGCAACCATCATCCATCCAACACGTATATTATGTGCAGATACCTAATCATGCACCACCATCACTGCAGCTGCAATAGTAAGTAATTGTGTATCACCTTCAGCCCCAACCTTTGTAGAGTTGTTGTTCTCACCTCCACTCCAAAAATAGGAGGTGAATGATGTGTTGAGTAATGAAGTGCAACTGAACCGCCAGAGACGGACATCAATAGGGCAAGTCAAATGCAATTCGGTCGTACCACCAATCTCAAGTTGGGAAGTTTGTCTAAAGTCAGCCTCAGAATCACCATTCTCCACCACATGCACACACTTGGAGACAATCATATCAATTGCAAGTGTACCACCATAAACAACCATATCATGACTACACGGCTGCTCATTACAGTCAGTATCCCCCTCCTCCCTACTACTACTACCAACAATAGTATCCTCCTCAGCAATATTCTCAGAATAATCAATCAGACCTTCTCAACATCACTATCAGTCTCAGTGTGGTCAACGCACTGAATCCTTTGAGGCAGTGTCCATGAACCTCGCCCGTAACTGTTTGACTCAGTTGGTTAAGATACTATCTAAGGCGATCCAAAAACTTGATGACCTCACCACCACCAAGATGGTAATATCAACCCATATTGAGGCCAACCCCGACAAGTTCAAGCGTAAAGAGCAGATAGTCCGTGATGTGTCCTCCAATTCCGACGAGTCAGGAATCAATGGTTCTATCATGTTATCTAATGTTTTGACTCTCAGAAGTGGTAGGACCTTGCAGCCGTCTGCCGTAAAAAAGGTGAAGAATAAAGCGTCCACTGGTAAATCATCATCTTCTGCATCAGCCGATACAACAGTTGGGACGGGTGATGAAGAAGAAGAAGGAGGAGGATCCGCACCCGACTATCCAAAAAGCCAAAAAAATAAAGAATAAAAAGTAACAAAAATAGAATAAGAGCTAAGGAAGAATCGATCCAACCAAGGAGAAAGCCACATCAGCATCATATCACGTACTGGTGAAAGAAGCCGAAGCCCATGTTTCTTTTGCTTTTCCCCTTGTTTTAAATGACTACCCTCTGGTTAGTCATTGTAAAGAATGATTCAGTTGTAAATAATAACAATGATTTTTAGTATGCAAATTTTCCTTTTCCTAATGTAATGAAAAATTCCAAAAAATTAGAAAATTGAAAAATCATTGTCTGATCCAGAAATTTTTGAGATTCTTCAGAAAATCTTTCTTGAGGTGCTTTTATTGAAAGCAATGTAAACATGCTTTTATGAAGAAAGGACTGAAAGAGGCATGTACATCAAAGCATCAACCCTACAAAAACCGATGTAGCATATAGGAGAAACAAATCCTGACCATGACTACGATGAATGCGATCAATGACCTCTCAACCAAGAAGAAAGACAATGGAGCACCTTTAATAAGATGTGAGATATTTAATCAGATTTTTGAATGAACATTGCTTGATAGCGGTTCCTCCATTAATATTATGACCTCCTCATTGATTCAAGAATTTAGGTTGGATCTGCTTAAACCCACATGCACGATCCTTCAATTTGCAGATCGGTCCATTAAGCAGCCTATATGTTTATTAGAGGACATTATCGTCATCGTGTATGACATGAAATTCATAGTGGGCTTCGTTATCCTTATATGGATTCCCCTACATCATTACTCCAGGCTGTGATTATTCTTGGTCAACCATTCCTTGAACAACTAAATCGTTAGTTGATTACAAGTATAGAAAAATAACGTTTTGCTCCTACAGTGAAAAGGTCACCATGGACATGATCACGGAGCCGAAAGCCACAGAGAGCAGATCTGACATAAGAGAGCCATAACTATCCGCCAAAGATTGTGATGTTATTGAGAAAATCAGATATCTGCGCATGTCTTTATATGACATCTTGACACATGAAATCCTCTTCTCGGAGGAGGGACTAGAAAGCACAGTTTACACTTTTTCCCTTGCCGACATGGTGGATGAATCAAATGCACTAATCTAGCTATTTAAAGAAGATTCATGTCAAATCGAACAAGAAGAGATCACTGTAGATATATTCAATACATTAATGTCCGAGCAAAGACTGATAGAGGTGAGCAGCATCAACAAATCATTCACTAACTAGTTCATTTTTAGAAGTATCTGAGAAGCCAACTCCGAATCTACCTGAATGAAAGTAGCTTCCAACATATCTTAAGTATGCATTTCTTGCAGGTGAGTAGAACATGTATCCGATAATCACTAGTAGTAGATTGACAACGAATCAAGAATCTCGCTTGCTAGAGATTCTAGAAAAAAATGCAAGGCACTTGGTTGGAATGTTTCTGATCTTCGAGGGATAAATTCGACCATGTGTTCACACCATATCTACTTAGAGGATGATTGTAAATCATCCCGCAAATTCCAAAGAAGGTTAAAACCTAATCTTCATGATGAGGTCATGAAAGAGATAACAAAAGGTATGAGGTTGGCTTCATTTATCCCATCTTCGATTTAAAATGGGTTAGCCCATTGCATGTAGTTCCAAAGAAATCCAGAATTATGGTGGTTACAAATGACCAAGGAGAGGAGAGCTCTACCAGAGTACCAACTTCATGGCATGTATGTGCTGATTACAAATGCTTGAATTCAACGACCAAGAAGGATCACTTTCCTATACCTTTTATTGATAAGTGCTTGAAAGGTTCAAAGGGAAAGAGTTCTTTCGCTTCTTGGATGGGTACTTCGGGTCCAACCAAGTGGTAATCACTCCAGAAGATCAAGAGAAAACTACTTTCACATATCCGTTCGACACCTATGCTTTCAAGCAGATACCCTTTCGATTATGTAACACGCCCGCTACATTCTAGAGGTGCATGTTGGCTATTTTTGCCGACATGGTGGGTAGCTTTCTCAAGGTTTTCATGGAAGATTTCTCGATCTATGGTGATAGTTCGATGCTTGTCTTGTGTATCTAGACCCAGTGCTTACGAGATGTCGTGTTGTTAATTTGGTTCTATCATGGGAAAAGAGTCACTTCATGGTTACTGAATGGACCGGAATCTACCCTTTTTATTGAATTAATGATTTCGTTGCAATCAGATAAATCCAGATCGATCTAAAATTTACCACACGGATCGATGAATCGTCTAATGAAATTAAGTGTGGTTTTATGTTTGTTTAACCTGGACAAGCCCCAGGGTCAACTCAAGGAGGCAAAGGAACAACTCGGGATTATATTAGATGAATTAAATCACAGTTTTCCAAGTAAGATTTTTTAAATTTTTTTATGCAATAAAAATATCAAATGCAAAATACGAATTGAATTAAGTTAACAAAAAAATAACCGACTTAGCCAAATTTAATTTTAATGTGAAATTAATTCAAATCAGCCAAGTTATATTTTTCCTAAAAACCTAATCCAACAACAAATGCAAAATTTATTTTTTTGGAATTTTTGGATTTAAAATGCACAAATGAAAAATGCAAAGTTTTTTGGGGGTTTTATGCATTTTTTGTGAAAATGAAACGTAAAAATTATGAAAAATTTACTAGAAGTGAAATATGATGAAATAAAGTTAACTAATTTATTTGGAATTTTCTGACACTTTATGATTTTTTATGAGTTCTTTATTGAAAATAGAGTGATTGTGAGTATTTAATTCCTAATTAATCCACGAAATCAAGTTATCCAGAAAACAATTTATCTTAAAAAGATATTTTAATTAGTTAAATTTCTGAAAAATGGTCTTCGTAGATTTAAATAAAAATTATTTACCTAAATAATTAAAGAATTTATTTTATGCGCAAGACAACTCTAAATTGGACGAAATTTTGATTGTAATTAAAGTATAACGAGAGGCATCAATATGATTTTTTTCACAATTTTTGGAGCAATATTTGATTATGTGAGAATTTCAGAGAAAAATAGGTAAAATATCATTGAATTTCAAACTCTGATTTTTAATAAAATATCAAATGCTTACAAAAATGCAAATAAATAGGTAGGAGATAAAGATTTAGATGCTCTACAAAATATTATGTTTTGATTAAAAAATGATGTAAAAGTACTATCCAAATTAATAATCAAAGTCAGGGGTGTCTTTAAAATAAAGAAATAAAGTAAAAATAACTAAAATGTAAATAGGGACGCTTTTGCAAATAAATAAACTTAGAATAACTAAAATGCAATTTTCACAAAATAAAAAATGAAACGACCTTTGATAACTGTGGGTTCTAAGAATGGAACCCACCTCTTCCACACCTAGGGCAAACAGGGGGAGTGGGCGGCGACACACCGCGGCGAGGCGCTGGGGCGATGACGCGCGAACACGTGTAGTGGCGGAGGTCGGGCGGCTGCGACGGAGAGCGGCATCAGGCGGAGCGGCGCGTCAAGGAGCAGCACGCCTGGGCGCAGCCAGGGGAGGACAGCATGTCGTGAGGTCGGGCGAAACGTGCGCTCGCGCGGCGAACGCGGGGGCGCGACAGATGGTGCTCGGGGCATACACGTCGGCCGCCACGCGAGGCAAGAGGCGGCGACGTGAGGTGAAGGTGCGGTGTCAAGCGCACACGACTGTGCATAGAAGCATCGCACACGGCTGGAGTGTGCGTGGTCGCACGGAGACTTCTGGCGGCGCGGCCGTTGGGGCTCCAGGGGCGTTGCTCGCGATCGACGAGGTTGGAGGGCGTCGTCGTGGTCTGCAGCGATGGCGCAGCACGCGACCATGACTGGTGAACGGTAGGGGCAAGGGGCCGCATGCTGGTGGAGGCAGTGGAGGCCGCCGGGAGGACAGCTGGAGGAAGGGGACCTGTGGGTGCAACACTAGGGCGCGTGGAAGCTCGACCAGGGGGCGGAAGGTGGGGCAGCGGGACAGGAGCTGTGCTGTAATTTTTTATTTTTTTGTATTTTGATTTTTTTTATATTTTTTTAGTTTTTTCTCAAACAGTGATTGGATTTGTGAAGAGGTAGATGATTATGATGGTGATGATGATTGTTATGTTGAAGTGGTGTAGAAATGCAATGAAGATGTCTGTGTAAAAAAATGAATGAGGTGGTGTTGGTGATGGTGATGTGATTGTGTGATGATGTGGTTTGTGTGTGATGATATGATGATAAAATGTTAAACATAAAAAATTGTTAGATAAAAATAATAATAATAATAATAATAATAATAAAGGAAAAGAAAGAGATACTTACCTGTGATTTCGTCGAAGGGCGAGGCTGCGATTTATGGCCTCCATCATGGCCGCAAGGATATGGCAGATGCTCCGAAGCTCTGGCAATCGACATGGAGTTCTACTGCAACGTGAATAAAAAAATCCACGGATCTCGTCGAAGGGAATAACCATTGTCGCTCAACCTAAATGTATCGCAACTGTCACCTACAACACGAGGGGGCTGATGGCTCTCGTCTCTCAATTGGCGGATGATCGAAAATGATGGAAATAATGGGAATAAAAAGGAAGAGGAGAGGGAAGTTGGAGAAGAACTGGAGAGAATGGAGATAATGGTGGCTTGAAGTGAAAGGCAAGTAAAGAAGAAATAAAAGGGAGAAAATAAAATAAAATAAAAATATAATAAGTAGGCTACTAAAAATAAAAGAGAAAATAAAGGTAAAAGAAAATGATTAAAATAAATTAAAATAAATAAATAAATGTAAATAAATAAATAAATAAAATAAAATAAAATTCGAAAATAATAAAAAATGGGGTGACACGTGGTGGCTCCAGGAGCAACCACGTGTCGCTCCTAGAGAATTCAAAAATTTAATGTAAAGCAAAATCGAAAATAAATAACAAAAGGGGTTAAATCAAAAAGTGGTCAAGGGTGATACCTTATAGATATAAAATACCACATTTTATCTTTTGTATTTTTTATCATTTTAAAATTCGAGAAAAATAAAAAATAAAAATAGAGAAAATATGAAAAGAATATTTACAAATTAATCTATTTTTTTGGATTTTTAATAATTAAGAAAAATGAAAGGATAAAATAAAGGGAGAAAAGGTCAATATATAATATACAATAGGGGCCCAAAACCCAAGTTTCACATACGATCTCTGATTTTAATGAAATTGGTCTCATTTTGAAGGTCTTTGAATGTATATTACTTTAAAAGTGAGTAGACCTAAATCGAACACTGTATGAGAGAGATATGCGCATTTTAAGGCTCCTAGTTTCAAACTTGGACTCGAGTTTTATTGGTCAATTCTACAAGTTAATCTTTTTTTGATATTTTTCTTTAATTAGTGTTAGTAATATATACACTATAGAGTTGGTTTTATTCGATTTGGAGTTAGTATAAAATATATTCAAATAGGGTATTTTAGCTAATATACTGGTGAATATTTACAAGTGTATTTGGCTTCTTATTTAATGCAAATATGAATGCTAAAATACATATATTATTTATACATGCATGAATGCTAATTATGCAATATAAGTGGAAATATGCAGCTAATTACTCAGGAACAAAGCTCTATTTTTAACTTTTAGAGTGATGAATCACATATTCATCAACCCCCTATACTTAAACCATGCTCGTCCCTGAGCAACTGAAATGAAATGCAAGAGTGAAATGATTTTGGGTTCCATACCAAGGTCATGAACAAAAGTTGAAAATGGAGTTTGACTCGACCTTTGGATTAATTGTGTGGCGGAACCTTATTGGGACCTGAACTTAAGACCTAACAGACTTCAAGTTCCACAAGTCTTCTATTCAAGACTCCTCAACAGTAAGGTCAGAACAAATCCTCAAACGCAAATTTCTGATGACTATGATTCTTACTTGTACTTTGCAAGTGTAAAATAGCTCTCCACATCATAAATGGCTAAGAAGCAGCCTCCTCTGACAAGGTAACTCTAATTACCCGGGCCAGTGACTCTTTCCTCGAGAAGCGGGGTATTCCCTTCTAAGTTCAAGTGTGACCAACTCAAGAGGAGGGGGTAGAGAGAAGAATGGACGGTAGCCAGTGTAGCTACCTATCCCAGGATGCCTGACCAGTGTAGCCAAGTCATCCAGTTGTAGACTTCTTGCTAATATACATACTCCGGCATGCAATTTTTTTTCACTCAGGCATGTCCAATTTTTTTGCAGTTTTTGCATTTTTTTCTCCTTTTTTTTCGAACTATATACAAGGTGCAGCATGTACATCAAGAGTTTTTCCTCTTGAGCCAGTAGACTATCCCTCTTTTGAAGCATTATTACAACCCACAACATCCCGTACTTAGATGTCAACACCACCAGACTAGGTTGAGATGCACTACCCTCCCTAGAGGAGGACGGATGTTTCCACCCGTGTGCTACTCCAAGACAAAGGATTCTACCTCCTCACCACCTCATCAATGAAGAGCTACATGCACGGTGCTTGTCCAAGTTAGGTCACTGTCTAAAAGAATCATGCGTGTGCACGAGATATTCTACATAGACTAATCAAGATGACATGTGAACATAGACTTGCAGACTCAAAGAATTAAGTCACTTGACTTGAGAAATCTTAACTCCAGTTCCTATAAGGTTCCTCTAAAATTAGGTGGATTAAGGTCAAATCAAGTCCCTCCTCAACATCTATTCATAACATCGTTCAGAACCCACTAGCTTTTCACATTGCATATGCAAAATATGCAGATGAGATGTAGATGACATGCTATGTAGATGAAGTGCAAGACATTTTTTTGAATGCAAGGATGATACGCAAGAGTAAATAAGAAGCCGATTTTTTGTTTTTGTTTTGTTTTTTTGTGTTTTTTAAAAAATTTAGTATACCTCCTATTTTACAACAATTGTCAAGAGTTTTATAAGTGTTATACGAGTTATACAAGTATACATTTATTTTACAATTTTTTTTACAAAAGTTTTACAAGTATTATACGATATACTATACAAGTATACAAATTTTTTTTCCAATTTTTACCCACTCATAATTATTGCATAATATATAAAAATACACGAAAATACACGAAAGTACGAGCTATGGGTAAAGTATATATGTAAAATACACGTCCCCCTATACTTAGCGTGTACTATGTCCTCAGAGCATGAAAAGCGAGGAAAAATACATAGCTCGTGCTAAGAGTAGGAGAGCTAAAATACAAAATTTATAGAAGTCACTCCTCCCCCCTATACTTAGGCTCTCACAACCTAAGTGTAGAAGAAGATCAAAATAATGGGGGGCGAGGTTAAGAGGGGAAATGGAGGAGTATATACACGGCAGGCATCGGTCTCCCCTATACTTAGGCTCTGGTCAGCCTAAGTATAGGACATGAGTGAGTGAGAACCGATGAGATCTAGAGAATATACAACGAATGGTGAAGAGACTCAGGTCACTCTCCCCCCTATACTTAAGATCTGATCATCCTAAGTATAGCCACAAAATGAAATGATATGGAGCCGGGGTGAGTGATTCGAATCACTGGGGAGGGAGGGAATATATATACAAGAAGGAGTGAGAATATACAAGGATCAAGAAGGTTTGTGACAAACCTTCTTGCAGGAACGAGGAGGTAAGGAATATACAAGTGTGTCACTGTCGGTATCATCCTCATATGAATAGTAGTGAGGTGAAGGGATCGTCCAACGAGGGTCGACACACGACTGCTTACTTAGATACGGCTTAAGAACAGCTGAACTGAGCTCACTCATATAAATCACCTTATCCAGACCAGATGAGGACTCCTCAGAAAATTCCTTCCCTGGTATGTTGAAGGAAACTTTCATAGTCGGTTTTCTAGACCTGAATCATTGAGAGGGAGATGAGAGCGATGCGCCTTGAGAGGTTCGGGGGAACACCTCGAGGAATCAATCCTCAACTTCCTCTCACTCGATAGCCGACTAGAAAAGGGAGCAACCGTGTTTTTATGTGGAGTCAATTTAGTCTTGGTTGTTTCCTTTGAAGGTCCAGGATGTGGTGCGGTGCTGACCATGTGTTCCTCATAAGACGAGTCACCATATAGATTGTAATATTCCTGAAGGGTCAGCACACGTCTCGAGAAGGTGCTAGTGATCTCAGTTGGCTTGACATTATTGGGCTCTTGTGTCGGATCATCAAAATGGTCAAGATAATCAGCAAAAATCATGTCCGACTCAATGGCAGCTTCTGATCGTGAGTCGTCCTTAGAAGTTGTCACGGTGGTGGTGTAAGCAGTGGAGGTGTGGCGAGTCTCTAAACCAACGGTCGTCCGGATAATCGGTCTCTTAGGTGTAGCAGAGATGTCGGACTCATCTACCTCTCAATGGTCATGGCTGTCAGCGGATATGTGGGTCACCTTAGAGTAAAGTGTATCAAAGAATAGGTGAGGTCGAAGCGCTCTCAATACTGTAAAATTGATTTCCCGAGTCTCATAATTTATAGTCGCCTTAGCCAACGCTAAGAACGGCTTCCCGAGAATAGTCGGAGACTGGGAGAACTCTCCTCAGTGCTCAATGTAAATTACTGTGAAGTCTACCTGGAGTAGAGCACCTTGGAATGTAATGATGACTCAAATGGTTCCTCTCGACTGTTTGATAGATCGAACAGCCAACTGAACGATCTCTCTCAACTTCCTAAGTGGCCTGAGTTTGAGCTTGTCAAACACAGAGGTCGGGAGAATATTTATCGGTGAGTCACCATCGATTCTTGCATGGGTAAAGGTAGTGTATTTGATTTCACATTCAACCCTAGGCAACCGCCTCACTCTGTGACTTTTGGTCTTTCTCCCCATTACCAAGGAGGTGGCCATAGACACTATGTGTCTTTCAGTCCTTATCCTCTTATTACCCGACCTATTGGGCATCAATTTACTTCTCACAAATCGTTTGAGGTCGAGAAAGTGATCTATGTCCTTTATTAAGGGAAGTTTGAAAATCAATTCTTCATCGAATTCTTCCCTTAGGGCAGGATCTAACTTTTTTAAGTCATTTTCATTTTTTATGTGATTTTTTGGTTTTTCAATTTTTTAGTCTCTTGGGATTTTCAATTTTTTGCTATTTTTGGTGGATGAATGATCATATTCTGGATTGGAAGATAAGTGGTTAGTATAAGTAGTAGGTGGAATGGACTCCAGCAATACAAAAGGTGTGAGTTCCCTCTCCCTTGGTTTCAACATCAAATATACTTACTTCCTTCTCCACTTTCATTGCCAGGCTGGTAGAAATTGAGTGCAATATGTCAATCACATCTCTTAACTTGCCACTAAATGATTCATTCTTCTCAATAAGTCTAGAAATGTCATCCTCCAAAAAAACTCTCATGACAAATCGTGGGACAGTTCTGCTCAATTGGAGGACACTACTTAGATGTTGGAGTCTCATACTCAACATACCTAGACTCTGGCATGTAATTCTGGGTTGAGTATAAACCATCCAAATGATAGATATTGGTTGGAGCCTTATATGATGGAGTCAATGAAGAGGGGGCTCATAGATTGAATTCATGAGTCCAATCCCCTGTAGGCTCTCCAAATGTGTTATATGAAGGCTGGTCAATGCAGGCTTGATTACTAGGGTCAATCAAGTCAGGAAGATCAGAAGGTGCATGCATCTTCATTCGGTATGTTCGATCGACCATGGTATGCCCTAAGGTCAAGTCGGGATGTGTATATGTAAATTGTTGTCCGGTCCCTACTTGAGGTGAGAATGGGGGCACATAATTCTGCAAATCATCTATCTCATAAGTGGCTTGCTCTTCATTCGGTTCTTTGATTCCAGCAAGCTCTCGAGAATAAGGACAGTCATCCCATGATGGAAGTGGATCTGGAGTGTTAGAATATGGAGTAGGTGAGAAATGCGAAGAAGTGGATAAGTCAGTCAAAATTCTGACTTCATAATCGGGTTGAGGTGGAACCGACCATCGGGAAGGGTCTCCCTGGATGGCGGAGGATACATGGAAGAAGGAGAAAGCGAAGATGAATGGTAGATGGTCGATGATGAATGACTAGAGGTCTCAGGGTATGGGGACCAATATCCCGACATCTTGAGGAGGAAAGGATGAATGTAAGTAGATCGAGGTAGAAAATGTGCAATTACACAGGATAACACACACGGACAGACACAAAGACAAATGCAAGAGCAAACCTTGAGTTCACACTCAACACAGTGAAGGACCTGAAATCGAGTCCGATTAGTCTGGTTGATTTTAAGTGTGAATTTTCAAGCAAATAGCAAAGGTTACGCGACCTATAGGGGAGTCGGCTCAAAGCCGGATGCGTCTCTCTTGTGTAACCTGTAGCCTAAGATACCAACGCCCTTCCTTTCTTCGCTCCTATCACCAGCCAAAAGCTCAATGCCGTGCCCCTATCTACCTACATAGTAGGAGGAGGTTGACAAGGATGTAACTTCTCCCCTATCTACCTGCCGGAGCAGGCGGAGGCTACTAGCAACTTGTTGTGATGCACCGTAATTTCGCCCCTATCTACCTACTGGAGCAGGCGGAGGCTACATGGCGCTTGTCAGTTGAACCCATAGTTCAACCTGTGATATTTGCTCGGATCGGGGTACGTGATATGGAAGGTGGGGATTTTTGGCTCTACCTTAGGGTGTGCACACACACTCTAGTACCCTCACTCAGCCTGAAATCAAGGTCGGGGTTGCTCTCCCGCAAACAATGGTTAATTTTAGTCAATTTTTTTTGTCCAATTCAATTAGCAGTCCCGATTTTAGAGATTAGTTGTCACTGATATTAATCCACAAAAGCAATCACGTCTACTGTCCAGTCCTAATTCCTTTATCCTAGGTTAGAAAAACTGAGAGAGAGAATCGGAAAAAGCCGATGCAATCGAGAAAACGATGATGAATGCTTGAGTAAGAAGACTTACAGTGCCTCTAGCTCTCTACAATGTGGGATGCAATAATGAATTAAAATTTTACACTAAATGAATGCAATCGATTAAAAGCCGCTCCTAGACAGGCAGTTCTATTAGCGAGTGAAGAACAAGTTAAATTTGGCTAAGTTCTGCGATCTAAGTGCGTCTTTTAATAGTGAAGTGTGGTCCTAGATATTACGAGCACAAACAATCCTAAGAAAGCTCTTAGAGCCATGAGTGCAGATCCTATCCTACGTCAATCAACCACACAACACACGGGGACTCGTTTTATTATTCACTTACACGCGCGAGAACCCAAACGGGAACCGCTGGAAATGCAAACTTTTTTTACAAGTTAACAGAAATTAAATCTTTTTGGCATATCAATAGCTGACTTGTTCCATGAGACGTCGGCTTCCGATGCACTTTGAGATACGTGTACTTCAAGAAAGCCGCTCCAAATCCACCGGGCCCTCGCACAAAAAGATAAAATTATGTCAGAAGAGATAGACAAAAAAATAGAAAAAATAATTGAAAAAAATGGAATAATTACAAAGTGGTTCAGGGGTCAGACTACCCGAATGAATGGTAAAAATAATCTAATTTTCTAAAGTGATCCTAAGCTGTTTGCCTCCCCGACAACGACGTCATTTGATTGGACCAGAATCTACCTTTTTTAATAGTATCGAATTAACGATTTTGTTATAGTCAGATAAATCCGGATCGATCAAAAATTAACTGCAGGGATCAGTGAATCGTCTAATGAAATTAAGTGTGGTTTTATATTTGTTTAACCTGGGCAAGCCCCATGGTCGACTCAAGGAGGCAAAGGAACAACTCGGGATCAGATTAGATGAATTAGATCGTGGTTTTCCAAGTGGGATTTTTTTAATTTTTTTATTCAACAAAAATTTTAAATGCAAAATACGAATTGAATTAAGTTAACAAAAAAATAGCCGACTTAGCCAAATTTAGTTTTAATGTAAAATAAATTAAAATCAACCAAGTTATATTTTTACTAAAAACCTAATCCAACAACGAATGAAAAATGTATTTTTTTGGAATTTTTGGATTTAAAATGCACAAATGAAAAATGCAAACTTTTTTGGGGGTTTTATGTAATTTTTTGTGAAATGAAATGGAAAAATTATGAAAAATTTATTGGAAAGGAAAAATAAAGTTACAATATTTTTTTTGGAATTTTCTGATATTTTATGATTTTTTATGAATTCTTTACTAAGAACAAAGTGACTGTAAGTACTTAATACCTAATTAATCCAGAAATCAAATTATCCAAAGAACAAATTATCTCAAATAGATATTTTAATCAGGAATACAAGAGAATTAAAATTTCTCAAAGTTGGTCTTTGTAGATTTAATTGAAAATCATTTGTCTAAATCACAAAGGAATTTATTTTATGCACAAAACAACTCTAAATTGGACGAAATTTGGACTGTAATTAAAACACAACTAGAGGCATTAAATATGATTTTTTTCACAATTTTTGGAGCAATATTTGATTATGTGAGAATTTCAGAGCAAAAATGGGTAAAATATCATTGAATTTCAAACTCTGATTTTTAAAAAAATATCACAAGCTCACAAAAATAAAAATAAATAGCCAAGAGATAAATATTTAGATGCTCTACAAAATGATATTTTTTATTAAAAATGATGCAAAAATATTGTCCAAATTAATAATCAAAGTCAGGGGTGTCTTTGCAATACAGAAATAAAGAAAAACTAACTAAAATGTAAATATGGATGCTTTTGCAAATAAATAAACTTAGAATAATTAAAATGCAATTTTCACAAAATAAAAAAATAAAAAATGAAACGACCTTTTATAACCATGTGTTTCAAGAATGGAACCTACCTCTTCCACGCCTAGGGCACACATGGGGAGTGGGCGACGACGAACCACGATGAGGCACTGGGGCGGCGATGCATGAACACGCACGGTGGCGGAGGTCGGGTGGCTGCGAGGAAGAGGCATCGGGCGGAGCGGCGCATCAAGGATCAGCAAGCCTGGTTGTGGCCAGGGGAGGATGGCGCGCCGTGAGGTCGGGCGGAACGTGCGCTCATGCGGCGAATGCGAGGGTGCGACAGATGGTGCTCAGGGCGTACGCGTCGGTCGTCGCGCGAGGCAAGGAGCGGTGACGTGAGGTGAAGGCGTGGTGTCAAGCGCACACGACTGTGCGTAGAAGCGTTGCACGCAGCTGGAGTGTGCGCGGTCGCGCGGAGACTTCTGGCGGCGCGACTGCTGGGGCTCCAGGGGCGCAGCTCGCGATCGGCGAGGCTGGAGGGCATGGACATGGTCTGCGGTAGTGGCGTAGCATGTGGCCACGGCTGGTGAACGGCAGGGGCAAGGGGCCACACGCTGGTGGAGGTCACCGGGAGGACAGCTGGAGGAAGGGGACCTGCTGGGGCGGTGCTGGGGCGCGTGGAAGCACGGCCAAGGGGCGAAAAGCGGAGTAGCGGGATAGGAGTTGTGCTGTAATTTTTTATTGTTTTTGTATTTTTATTTTTTTATAGTTTTTTACTTTTTTTCTAAAATAGTTAATGGATATGTGAATAGGTAGATGATTAGGATGGTGATGATGATTGTTGTGTTGAAGTGGTGTAGAAATGCAATGAAGATGTCCGTGTAAAAAAATGAATGAGGTGGTGTTGGTGATGGTGATATGATTTGTGTGATGATGTGGTTTGTGTGTGATGATATGATGATAAAATGATGAACATAAAAAATTGTTAGATAAAAAACATAATAATAAAGGAAAAGAAAGAGATACTTACATGTGATTTCGCCGAAGGTTGAGGCTGCAATTTGCGGCCTCCATTGTGGCCTCAAGGAGATGGTGGATGCTCCAAAGCTCTGGCAGCTGACATGGAGTTCTGTTGCAACTTGGATAAAAAAATCCACGAACCTCGTCGAAAGGAATAGTTGTCGTCGCTCTACCTAAATGTGTCGCAACTGTCACCTACAACATGAGGGGGTTGATGGCTCTCGTCTCTCAATTGGCGGATGATCAAAAATGATGGAAATAATGGGAATAAAAAGGAAGAGGAGAGGGAAGTTGGAGAAAAAGTGGAGAGAATGGAGAAAATGGTGGCTTGAAGTGGAAGACAAGTAAAGAAGAAGTAAAAGGGTGAAAATAAAATAAAATAAAAATATAATAAGTAGGCTACTAAAAATAAAAGAGAAAATAAAGGTAAAATAAAATATTAAATCAAATGTAAATAAATGTAAATAATAAATAAATAATAAAATAAATAAAATAAAATCAGAAAATAATAAAAAATGGGGTGATACGTGGCGGCTCCAGGAGCTGCCACGTGTCGCTCCCAGAAAATTCAAAAATCAAATGTAAAGCAAAATCGAAAAGAAATAACAAAATGGGTTAAATCAAAAAGTAATCAACACAAAAGTTGCTCATCTCGACGAGATCAACAACTTTTGCGAAGGGCCCAAAATCAAAAGAAGTCATCTATACAAAGTGTATTTTCGGGTGGTACCTTATAGATATCAAAGTGTATATCTTTTGTATTTTTTGTCATTTTTAAATTCAAGAAAAATAAAAAATAAAAATAAAGAAAATTTGAAGATAATATTTACAAATTAATCTATTTTTTTATTTTTAATAATTAAGATAATAAAAGGATAAAATAAAGGACATAAAGGTCAATATATACAATATACAATAGGGGCCCAAAACCCAAGTTTCACATACGATCTTCGATTTTAATGAAATTGATCTCATTTTGAAGGTATTTGAATGTATATCACTTTAAAAGTGAGTAGACCTAAATCAGACACTGTATGAGAGAGATATGCGCAGTTTAAGGCTTTTAGTTTCAAACTTGTACTCGGGTTTTATTGGTCAATTTTACAAGTTAGTATTTTTTTGATATTTTTCTTTAATTAGTGTTAGTAATAAATATACTATAGTGTTGGTTTTATTGGATTTGGAGTTAGTATAAAATATATAGAAATAGGGTATTTTAGCTAATATACAGGTGAATATTTACAAGTGAATTAGCCTTCTTATTTAATGCAAATATGAATGCTAAAATACAGATATTATTTATGCATGCATGAATGCTAATTATGCAATATAAGTGGAAATATGCAGCCAGTGACTCGGAAACAAAGTTTTATTTTCAGCTTTTAGAGTAATGAATCACACATTCATCAGTTACTGATGAAATTGTGCTTGGTCATATCATCTCCAAATGAGATATGGAAGCCGACCAGACAAAGGTAGATGTTATTGCAAAACTTTAGACACATAAAATAATGAAGAATGTGAGGTCATTTCTGAGGCATCTTGGTTTTTATAGAAGATTCATCAAGGACTTTAGTAAGATTGCCTAACCTCTCACAGAGCTTCTAAATAAGGGGACCGACTTCATTGTAGATCCGAAGGTTTTCCAAGCCTTTATTCAGCAGAAAGACCTTGTCACCTAGGCACCCATCCTACAGCCAATCGATTGGTCTCTCCCATTCGAGATCATGACATATGCATAAGATTTCGCCATTGGGGATACGTTAGGAAAAAGAAGAGATTTTTTACTCTATGTTATCCATTATGCCCACACAACACTTGATGACGCGTAGAAGAACTATACACTTATAGAGAAAGAGCTGCTTGCAGTTATTTTCGCCCTGGAGAAGTTCAGATCTCGTCTCATTAGTTCAGAAGTTATTGTTTACACTGACCACTATGCTATACAGTAACTACAACAGAAGAATGCCAAGTCACATTTACTCAGATAGATCCTTCTCTTCCAGGAGTTTGATTTAGAAATTAAACATAAATCTAGTCTTAAGAATGTGGTAGTAGACCATCTATCTGAAATTGAATGCTTAGATACTCCCTTGAGCAACGTGCCGATTAGAGAGACCTTTCATGATGAATCTATTCTCAGTGTTGCTTCTCTCCGCTGGTATGTTGATATTTTGAACTACCTCATTTCTAAGAAAGTTCCACAAGATTGGACAAGGTAAAGAAGGATACCTTTTTGTCTGATATTCATTTCTACTAGTGGGAAGATCCACACATTTTCAAAGAAGGTGTGGACCATATTTGGCATCAGAGAATCCCTCAGGAAGAGTATGCTAGTGTCCTGGAGCATTACCATAAGCTCGAATCCGGAGGACACCATCCTAGAAGCAGAATGACATCAAAGTATTACAGTGTGGACTCTGGTGGCCCGCACTATTTAAGGACGCCACAATTTATGTGAAGGATACATATTGTCAGAAAATGGGAGAAACCCTCAATTTCAAAGACTTGATTCCCCTTAAGTTTATTCATATATCAAATGTTTTTGGTGCATGGGGCATTGACTTTATTTGTCCCATTTCCTAATAGTCAAGGATTCACATACGTCATGCTTGCTGTCTATGCGAGTCGCTGGGTGGAGACTATTCCCGCCCTATCCGTTGATAGTCATACCATTTGTCACTTTCTCAAGGATAACATTATCTTGTGGTTTGTGATTTTGTAGATTTTAATTTCAAACAGTGGTAGACATTTTATTAATAAAGAAGTCAAAAAGCTTATGATGGAGTACATAATTGATCATTGTGCCGCATCTCCTTACCACCCATAGCCGAATGGCTTGGCTGAGTTGTCCAATAGGGAGATCAAGACAACCTTGCAAAAACTTGTTAGGCTGGATATGAAGAAATGGTCTCAGTTTCTTGACTTTGTTCTATGGGCTTATCAGACGGCCTAAAAGTTTCCACCTGATACGTCTGCCTATCGCCTGGTTTATGGAAATTAAGCCATGGCATCTGTCGGTTGAATTGATTCATAAATATTTATGGGCAATAAACATCTGCAATCTAGACTCACATACTAGTGGTTAGAACCGAAAGATAGATATGAACAGTCTCCTGGAATTATGAGACTATGCATACGATAACAACCTTATATACACGAAGAAAGTCAAATTGGCATGGCAAACACATCAGATGGAATACTTTCGAGCCTGGACAGAAGATGTAATTATTTGTTGCGAAGTTGAAGATATTTTCGAGAAAACTTAAGAACAAATATATAGAACATTCATAATCAAAATTGTGCATGACAATGGAAGTATAATTTTATCAGAATTGCCATCTTATGCATAACTCTATATAGTCAACATACAGTTACTGAAGCCATATTTAGAGCATGATATATTCATGTCCATTGTCGATTCAATTAATGTGATTTTGGATGAAGATCTCCCAGCCACAACATCAGAAAATTCAGATGATGCCTCCAAAAACATTTTTGATTAATTAGTTCTCTTTTTATTCTTTTACAATCCTTTCATTCTTTTGATTATTTCATTCATCCCATTCATCTAGGCTATACTTAGGATGACTAGATTCTAAGTATAGGGGGGTTGAGTTATTTGAGTGTTCTTCATTATTCTCTCGCTTGTTTTATAATTTGTTGATAATATGTTCTATACTTAGGGATA
This sequence comes from Ottelia alismoides, assembly GCA_037367405.1. Taxonomy (NCBI): domain Eukaryota; kingdom Viridiplantae; phylum Streptophyta; class Magnoliopsida; order Alismatales; family Hydrocharitaceae; genus Ottelia; species Ottelia alismoides. The sequence continues at coordinate 235,480 of JAZKJV010001838.1, read as the reverse complement.
TTTTACCCTAAGTATAAGGGAGACAAGCTGAATCGTTGATTTCTATGAATTCTAATCCTCGATCATTTGCTTTGTGTACAATCTTCTTTATATAGAATTAGTTTATCCTAAGTATGGGGGGTGAGATCGATTTCCTTTTCTTTTATTTGAGTTGTTGTAGTATAGACTTTTCTATACTTAGCACATGTTATGACTTCCTTTTCCTCTTTGATCACTATGAGGACAGAGTTCAGGCTAAGTATAGGGGGTTGTATATATGCTATATATACGTTAGCCATAACTCATACTTTTGTATTTTCAAGAATATGGCTAATATACTACATTACGTAAGGGTTTACACTAAAACAACTGTAACGAATAAACTCTTGTAAATATGTGTAATTGTTTTTGAAAAATATTTGTAAAAAATGGTTTGAAAGTATTGTGCAATATTGATTTGGAAAACGGTTGATTTGAAAATCTTTTGGAAACCTTTGAATAATCCTTGTAAAATATTTTCAAACCCTTTAAAAAATAAATTCTTTATAATTGTTTGTAAAAAGTATGCAAAAATTGTTTGTAAAAATGTTTTTGAAAAATTCTTTGTAAAATTAGTCGCAAAATAATTTCTCAAAATATTTGCAAAAATGTTTTCAGATTATTGTGAAAATCTTATAAGTTATTCCCTTACAAAATTCTTCAAATAAAACATGTATATACTACATAAAAACATGTATAAATTTATATAAAATTCATTGTTAATATGGGTAAAATCCTTGTAAATTCACAATCTTTTTTATTTTTAAAAAAATCCCATAAAAATTTGCAAAATATAAAAAATTTGAAAATTATTTTTAAAATTCCATAAAAATTTGCAAAACCTTTTTCCAAAAATCCATAAAAAGTTCAAAACTAAAAATTAGTTTCACAAAAATATTTTCGACATTTGCATAAGCATTTTTCTGAATGGTTTTGAGAATTGAACAAATCTAAATAAAATTTGAAGATTGGAGCTTGATTACCTTAATCCATCTAATTTTGTAGGAACCTTATAGGAGTTTAAAATAAGAATTTCCAGGGCAATGAGACTTAATTCTTTGAGTCCATAAGACTATGTTCGCATGCCATCTTGATTAGGCTAAGTAGAGTATTTCGAAGCGCACGCATGACTCTTGTTGATAATGACCTAACTTGGACAATGAACTTTGCACTTAGCTCAACTCTAAGGAGGTGGTGAGGACAGGATTCTTTAACTTGAGGAAGCACACATGTGGAAACATGCGTAGCCCTAAAAGTGGACAATGCCCCCTAACCTGATCTAGTGGAATGGATGTATAAAGACATGATACTGCGGGTTGCAATAAATCTTCAAAAGAGGTATAGTCTATTGGCTCAAGATGAAAAAATCCTTATGTAATGTTGTTGTATATAGTACCAAAAAATGCAAAATCAAAAATCCAAATAGAATAGACGGGGAAAAGTCATCTCGTCAAGCTCCATAGGATATGTGACTACACTGGTCACAGTACATTCTTCTCTCTCCCCCTCTTCTTGAACCAGTTGAACTTGAACTTAGAAGGGAATACCCCGGTCCTTGAGGAAATAGTAGCTAGATTGGGAAATTAGGGTTATCTTGTTAAGGGAGACTATTCCTTGCTACTTCTTATTAGAAGAGCTACATCCACTTACATTGTACAAGTGAGACTCATAGTCATAAGGGTTTGCGTATGAACATGCTTATTTTGACCTAGCTATTAAGGAGACCTTAATAGAGATTTGTGGAACTTGAGTGCAGTTAAGTTTTAGATCGTATTCCCAATAAGGTTCAGAATAAACTAACAATTCAAAGGTCTTAATTAGGCTCCAAACCTTGATTTTGTGAAGAAAAGTTTAAAAATAATTATCATTCTAACTTTATTAATATTTTTCTTTACTTTCTCTTTTGCTTCACCTATTCTTCTAATAAGTGTTTGTTAGGAACTACCAAAGGCAAGTATAGAAAGTGATTAATAGCCATTCATATACCTTTATTCTTCTATTTTGACTTTAAATTCTTAGCAAAAGAGTTGTAAATTGCATTAACTTATACACATTAGTATGCATTATTCTTTTGTACTTAGTCTCTATTTACTGTATAAATCTTTGTATTTAATTGTCAATAAAAATAATGCAAAGTGCAACTGGGACACACAAATGAAAAAACCACAAACAAAATTTCAATGATTAATATATTATTCATATAAACTCAAAATTCACCAAACACACTCCATTGTATTTAAAATCAAATTATCTATCTAATGAAGGTGGTTTCATTAAAAATGGAGTTAAGATGCAAAAGCTGGATTTCTGGGGTCCCTTTGAATTATGTATCTTTATATTTTAGTCATATATCTTGTTCTTTACATTTTTACTCTTCTTATATTTTTAAATAATTGTAAATATTATTTAAGCTATATTTAAAATATAAGAATAAAATAAACAACTAAAATACACTTTAAATTAATACTACATTAAAGTATATATGTACATTATACCTACAATGTATATATATACACACAATTACTTATGTATGTAAATAAAATCATAAAAATTTAATAAAAATATGAAAACATGTAATTAATATATTATAATACTTAAAATAAGTACATATGATAATAAAGATTAAAAATACAAAATAAAATAAAATACCAGAAATATAGGTAAATATACATATATGTATACATGTGAATATTAACATCCTACAAATAAGGTTGTAAAAATGAATAAAAATCACCATAAATAGTTTAAAAAAAGAAACATTTTTTGTGTTTTGAGTGTCGATTACTATAATCATTTATTATTTTTAATTGAATTAATAAAGGATTTAATCCCTATTTTGTCATGTCTTAGTTCACGTGGACTAATCAAGACTGAAGGACTTTTAACCTTGGGTCAACTGTCCCTGCCCGAGCTTCTGTCCTTGTCAAAAGTCATGCGCAACCTTCTTCTACAAATTACCACTCTTACTCCATTCCCTCTTCTTCCTTGAGCAGCTCACCACTCTGAAGCTCATATCATCCTCTTCCACGCCGAAGCCTTAGGCCTCACCAACCCCATGAAGCCCTCTTCACCAACTTTATAAATAAACCACTCCACCCCTTTTTTACTTTTTTGGATCCATTTTTTGAACTCCATAACCCCAAAGAAACACTTAGGATCGAGCGATCTTGGTGACAGGAAGATCCTAGCCGTTCAGAGGCGTATAAAAGGTGGCCAACGACGTTGATTCTCGAAGCTTGGAGCTTATCTTCGATGTCAGCATCTCCAGTCCTCTTAGAGGTCTTTCTAGGTTTAGGTTAGATGTTTTTCTTTTAACATTTTGTTTCTGCATTTTAATTTCTCTTCCATTTCATGCATTCACCTTCTGTTTTAGTCGAATTTCCAACTATAGATATCGCCATAGCAATAGGCTTTGGCCCACTATTCACTATCCAATGTTCCCTCGTGACATCTCGTCGACCATCTCGCCAACTTTCCCATCACATTCTCCATCTCCCAGATCTATTATCCACCCAATCTCTCTAAGATCAAGGAGATCAGTGTTCCTCATCCGTCGCTTCCTGGAGTACATCTGCCCCCACTCCATTTCCACCCGATTATGCCCAATAAGAGGGTTGGAACCTTCGCCCTCGTCTCCCCTTGTTTCCAATGTAGATACGGGTGCTAAAGAACCCTTTCTGGGGTTTATTCGAGCGAGACAAGAGTTCTATGTGTGCATCTTCTTCCTCGAGCTCTAAGCCGCCATCAATGGGGTCTGAGCCTAGCAGCGAACCACCATCAGCATTCCATCCAGTAGTACCATTGAAGGTTATAGTTACTAAATAGGTCAAATTGAAGCTCATACCCCCTGTCATTCTTCCTCATTCTTAAAGAAGAGCAACAGTCATTCGATCAAGGAGGTGACCCATTTCTTTTCTCCATCATTAGATCGAGCTACGCTTCAGCCATTTGATCAAGACATTGATCTGATCTGCATTGTACATCAATGAAATGCTATCAAGTGATCTGTACGTAAGACAAGTATAATTGAAGCCATCTCGGTCGTCCATCAACAAGCGGTTAGGGGTAGTTTGCATCTAACCCCTCACATCTTTTGCCTTTTTGTATTTAATTCTGTAAATATTAAAGGACTTGTTATTGTGTAGTATTGACCCTAAAGTTTTGTTTATTTTCATTTCAGCCCATTCCATGTCACTTCACGCGCCCATACAGGTGAGGGCCTTGTGTTTTTGCACAGATTCCACCACGGTTCTTTTATTTCATTTCAGTACTTTATTTTGCATTAGTAAATTTTTGTAGAATATTTGTAGTCTGAACCTTGGAAGTTGTTTTAATTGCATTTATACCCCTGCTACTAAGTATTAAATTGGAAATATTTGGGCATTTTGCGTGTATGACCCCTTAACTTATTTTTATTATTATGCAATGAACTTTAACTTCCTAGAAATTACAATCAGCTAACTCTGAATCGTGGATTTTATTTTTGTGTATATTTATAATTATAAATAATTTTATTTCCCGAAAAACTATAGGAAAATTAATTTAAGTGACTGACATGATGTTTGTACTAGTATAATTTCTATTTAGCATTTATTCAATGTTTTTATTTATTAAAAATATAAAACAATACATTTTCGTCATGTTTAGATATTAGAATTCAAAAAAATAAAAAATACAACTCCAAAAATTCCCCAAAAATATATTATTATTATTATTATATGTACTACTACATATCCAAAACCCCATAAAAATACAAAGTATAAAACTTAAAAATTACAAAGCCCTATAAATCTTATAAAAATTAGAAAAAACTAAAGAAAAATCCAAAAACATATCTTTTTATTTGTGATTTTCTGTATTTTATAGATTATATATGAAAATAGTTATAGGATAGTTTTGGGCTTATTTATAATTATTAAACATAAAGCAATCTCATATAATTTTTCTATTCAATATTTTGAAACATTTATTAATTTAAAAATACATAAGAATTAGCAAAACTTTTTCGAAAATTTCTACAAATAGAGAAAAAATAAAACTCACAAAAATATTTTATTTTATTTTTAGTATATTGTAGTAGATTAAATATAATAACCTATAAATATTATATATCCTATATATTACTTATAGTATTATAATATTATTATATGTAAATATATATCTTATTTTAAAAATAAAAAAGAAATAAAAAATTGCAAAAATTTAAAAAAGTAAAACTAAAATTTAAAAAATTAAAAATATAAAAATATAAAACATTTAAAAATCAATAAAAATTAAATATTACCAAAAACCCATATAAAAATAAGGAAAACCAAGAAAGTACAAAAATATATATTATGAATCAGAAATAATTATTAGTAATTAGTCGATCTATACCGTTTGCTCCATGTATTTGACCTCTATAATACTTACACCTATACACATCCATTATAGAGTAATAATAATCTTTGACTCGCATCTACTTGCATTGATTTATTTATCATATTATGAGTCAATTGTTGTCTGAACTAGGGATTGGTCACTACAACGATTAGTGTTCCAGCCTTGTCAGGAACCCTAGGTCAATCTTTGTTCAACACCAGTTTCTCCCAACTTCCCAATGAACCTTTTTGTGATACATGGGAGAGATTCAAAGATATATTGCAAAATTGTCAGTATCACAATTTGGACGATAACATTCTGGTGCAAGTGTCGTATAATGGACTGAACCCTGAGATGCATGGTCTAGTTAGTGCTACTTGTGGCAGCTGCTAAACATCTAGGGGAGCAGATGTCGTATGGAAGGTATTCGAGCACATGGCTGAGACGAGTCGCTCCCAAGTAGCCAGTAGCTCTTATACTGAGTCCCTTTTTCGCTCCTATTCAAAGAAATGGGGAAGAAGGATGCAGTATATCTAGCTGATGACCTGATCCCTATCATGAGAATTATTGCTAATAAGTTGGCAATGGTTGAGAGATCCACGAACGAGTATTAGAGTTGGAGAACTTGGATAAGCTTCTGAAGCATATGGAAGAACAATTTGGTAGGGTATCTAGGATAAAGATACATGCCTTGATTACGTCTTAGGCTCATGTTCTTTGTGTACATCATGTACAAGAACAATAGATGTTAGATCCCCATACATTGGTTGAGGACCACTCCTTTGCCCATTTTCACAAAATGATCCATTTATCGTGATATTCGCAAAAGAGACTCCTCAAGTTTTGGAGATGGCTGGTGTATTTTATTCACATGACCCTACCACCGGGCAGGTAGGAGCGGGGGATCGATAGTCTTACTAGTGTCCCCCTACTTTCCACAACACTAGTTTCACTCCTACACCTCTCCCTACTCAGTAGTCAGGCCATGGAGTTTATCAATCTCATCAATAACATCATAATCAACCATATATGCATCGATCTTCATATTAGTTGGGCCAGCATGGCCCATCTTTTCAGAGGTACACACAACAGAAACAATATCATGGCCATCTGGGCTAATCATCACAATGATCTTCCTCTTCTTAGTTTGAGAAGCCAAGGAAGTACCTAGGTACAAACAATAGTCTCCACCAGTTCCCATAGACATTCAGCAACAGATTCTCAATGAGATCCATTCCTACAAGAATGAGATTCAGGATATGCAGTCTGACATCAACAGTCTTACCTGATGACAGGATGAAATATCTGCCGCTTCTACCTCCATTCCTACCCAGGTTCAGGCTAACCCCAACAGCCTGAGCGGAACACATCAGTAGCATGATGGTCAGGTATTCTACCTAGGTTTACCTAACCCTACACATGAGATTTTTCTGTTTGACGATATTCTGCACATGTCACTCAGGAGGGGAAGGATCACGGCCATACCTGATTGGGCATGAGACATGGAGGAGAATGTCTTTTAGGCTCCACCTGAGGAGACCTTAGAGGATGGAGGATACCGACATATTCAGATGTAACATGATGATCTTGCACCTTTAGTTGAGGAGGACAAGAGCACCCAAGCACATCATAAATATGTAGAGTAAGAGTCTATGGAGGACCTTGCACCTTTAGTTGAGGAGGACATACCAGCAGTAGATGTTTCCTAACCTTTAGAAGATAGTAGCATTTTACATTCCAAGTTGTATTGTAAGGATTCATGTTTGAAAAACTTGGTTTATAGTTGATGTATGATTCTGAGTCTTCATATTCTTCTTCTGATGTTTCAATCCCTTTACCCATGCTCTAATGACAAGAAAGTGCATCATTAAAAAAATCAGAAAGATGGCCCAGATATGGCCTGATTCTATCACCATAACATCATGGTTAAGGTGTCATATGATGAGTATTTGACGACCCATCCTACGTTTGTGAAGTATATGAAGGACATATGCACTCCTACTCGGAAACACAAGAGGTCACCTCCTAAGGTGAAAAATCACAAGCATATACACTTCCGGATAGTCTCCAATTCATTTTGTATCAAGAATCAACGGTTACCTAGAAAGAAGAAATATTTGGGTGCACACTATGTACTTAGTCAAATTAATGACATCTAATTTGCAAGAACTCTCTGAGACAACATTTCAAGTATAATCTCTTACTGTTAGACTTGTATGATAGATTGGAGTTAAGTCCTCTCAGGAAGTCACCATCCAAACTCCAATCTGTAGACAAATCAAGAGGGTTAATGGAGAGGTTAAGAATGTTGTCATTTCAATCTCGAGACATGATTATAATGTGCACTTTAAGCTCCTTGATATTGTAATTTTGAGTTATTTGAAAGAGTCACATATCATTCTTAGGCGGCCTTTCCTTAAGACTTTTGGTGTGATATTTGACTATTAGTTGAGGATGATGAAGTTCAATTCTCTCGGCAAAGAAGTGGAACTTGAGATGAAGCAGACAAAGTTGCAAAGACCTGGTTCGGAATCCTATATAGATTGCTCATCTTCTGAGGCGGAGTGTAGCTTGATACGGGCAGTGGATCCTTGGAGTCATAATCCTGCAGTTCACAGTGAGACCCCTATCATCTAAAGAGGACTTTGTTCAGGATGCAGTTTGTGATGTTTTATAGAGCTTCTTAATAGATTCACCATACTCCCTTTATGACTTAAAGGTTCCTTTGTACATGCCATTTCCTTCTTCTTCGGAATAGGTAGGGGTTGAGGATGTAAAGTCAAACACAGCTATGACGGAATTACTATGTTTCTTTGGTTATTCGATCCACAACACAACATCATTGCTGGCAAGCACAACAAACGTATCACCACCTCCTTCCAGCACAAAGTCGGATTCAAATACGGTGAAGATTGATTTGCTAGATGAGCCATAATTGCCCGAGCTGAAGTCGCTTCCTCATACACTAAAGTATGTGTTCCTTGATGGTCAAGATAAGATATTTCCTATTATAATTAGTTCTAGGTTGACTTTAGACCAGGAGCCTAGACTACTTACGGCATTAGAGAAGAATTGCAAGGCAATATGATGGAATGTGTCGGATCTCATAAGGATAAACCATGTTGTCTATTCACATCATATATATGTTGAAGATAATAGTTGACCTTCCCGTGAGTTTCATAGGAGATTTAATCCAATTCTAGGGGAAGTGGTTAAGAAATAGATTGAGAAGTGGTGTAGAGCAGGGTTCATTTATCCCATCTCTGACTCCAAATGGGTGGCCCCTTTGCATGTGGCCCCGAAGTCGAGTATCCATATGGCCATCAATGAGGAGGGAGAAGAGATAACGGCATGAGTACCAACATCATGACATGCCTGTGTCGATTACAGATGCATGAATGCTGCGACCAAGAAAGACTACTTTCCCTTACTGTTTATTGATCAAATTTTGGAGAGATTCAAAGGGAAAGATTTATTCTATTTTCTTGATGGATACTCCAGCTACAATCAAGTCGCCATATCTCTAGAAGACCAAGATAAAACCACCTTTACAAGTCCATTCAATACATATGTGTTCAAGCGTATGCCCTTTGGGTTGTGTAATGCCTCAGTCACTATTCAATGATGGATGATTGTAGTATTTATATAGATGATGAGAGATTTTGTGGAGGTATTTATGGATGATTTTTCGGTCCATGGAGATTCATTTGATTCATGTTTAATACATTTAGATCGAGTTTTGACGCAATGTAGGGAGGTTAAGCTAGTGCTCTCTTGGGAAAAGAGTCATTTTATGGTTCAAAAGGGTATTGTGCTAGGGCACGCCACCTCCAAAAAGGGAATGGAGGTCGATCCTGCCAAGTTGGATGTGATCAAGAAACTTGATCCACCAACCAACTTTAAGTCAATATGTTCTTTTCTAGGGCATGTTGGATTTTATATGAGATTTACCAAGGATTTTTCAAAGATTGCCTGACCATTGACTAAGTTCTTAGGAAAGGTGATGAATCTACATTTTATCATCTTTACTCATTTATTTTAACCTAAAATCCCTTCTTAAACACTTGTAAATATTAATAAAATACTCTTTTTATTATTTCTTATTCTTTGTACAAAAAATAATTGTTTTTAACAAAAATAAAATAAATAAAGAATTAAAGGGAAATAAAGAAAAATAAAGGTTTGTATATGTGCAATAAATACAAGTTGACTCTGACCTTGAGATAAGATTAAGACTTGACCTGATCGACAAGGATTAAAAGTAAAGGGAGATGAGGCCACTTGTAGAAAAATAAATGAAATCAAATTCCTTCATTCATCATTCCTCATCTTGTACACAATTCTTCATACATCATTATTTATATATAAATTCTTTCTACTATTTTACTTATCACCTTATTCTTTTCAGATAAAAATATTTTCTTCTTGGAACTTGTACATAAAAATAAGTTGTAAATATTAAAAATAATTGCAAGAAGATTCATTGTATATTGTGTAAATAATGACATTATGAAAAAAGCAGCAAAACCAAACTTCCCATACACATATCTTCTCTATAAAAATTCAAAATAAAATATCCTCACTTTTATTCTAGTCTAAATAAAATAAGTTTCAAAAAGTGTTCTCGCTAAAATCAGAGTTAAGAAGCAAAATGTGGCTTTTTGGAGTGTATTATATATTGTATGTACTATATATGGTGCGGATATAATTATTTATGCATTTTATGTACATATTCATGCACATTATATTTTAAAATAATTGTAATATTGTATTTTATCCAAATAAAATGAAAATAAAAATCACAAAGATTAAAATCACAAAAAAAAATGAATTCATTGTATATTGTACATGTATCACTATGTATATATTATAAACACATATATTTTATTAACTTAATTATTTATTTCATAAAAATAAAATAAAAAAATATATTTAAAATCCTAATAAAATATTGTAAATAAATAAATACTAAATTATATAATTATTGGTAAAAATAATTAATTAAAAATCATGTTGTTGTATATATAAGTAAAAATACATATGAATAAATGTCATTATTTAATTTTATTCATTTAGTGTATTTAAAATATTAAAAATCACCTAAATTAACTTTATTTATTCCTCAACATTTTCTATTAACATTATTTATTTATTTATTTATTTAAAATCATTTCCGATTTATAATTTAATTTACTTAACTTTTTATTGAGTTTTTATCTTGTAGTGTTCTTTGTCCTATTCGGACTTGGATCCTATTGGTGGACCCGAGTCTGTTTATGTGGATCAACTTCCTCTCAAATTCATCCTGGCTGAATAAGTGCTGGTTGGAGCTCTTTTCCATAATTTTTCTAACCGGTCCGACCATTGTTGTTACTCGCTGATGATCGAGTTTTGTCGCAGGTCTAAATATATCTCACACAAGGTGGAGACACAGTCGATGTGGCGACCCACAAAAATCTCAATCGATCAACAATCAACCAATAAATCAAGCAATGAATAGCATAAAATATGAGTAGAAATTTATTATTCTCTACGAAACACAAGGTATAACAAGCAAGCATGTAGAGGTCGAACCACGGAGAGCAAAACCGGTAGACTATGGTTATTTTTAACCAAAGAGTGTTATGTACAAACATCTCATTCACAATATTTTTAGGGGTTTAAATTTTATATATTTTTTGGATTTTTATACATATTTTTTTGTTTTTGGTTTTATGATTTTTTATTTTCTTTTTACATTTTATAATTTTTTATATTTTCTTTTTTGTAAAATATATAATAAAATTTATAAGGCTATATAATCCATAATAGATAATTTGGATGTAAATTTAACAAAAAATAACTTACAAATTACAAAATTAAATAATTTTAGGTTTTAAATAATTTTTTAGTGTTTTGTGTTTTTTCTAGCACTGTTGTTCATTTTTATGGATTATTAAAATAAAAAATCCAAAATCAGGGATTTAATAATAAGCTGAGATTGATTTGAATATTAAAAATAGCAAATAAGGTCCAAAATTATCTAAATCATTTTTTATATATAGATAATTACATAAAGAACATTAAGAGACAGAAAACATATTTTTAGATCTTTTCAGTGCCTTTTTAAATTTTTATGGACTTTAGAGTTTTAGATTTTTTGTGTTTTATTTTTCTATTTTTAGGGATTTTTGGTTTGGGATTAATAAATACTAAAATACACAATATATATTTTAATTTTTCAAAACATTTTTCTATTTTTTGGTCTTCTATAAGCTAGATAGGGACAAAAACGTGCTCATTTTAATTTTAATAATTAATAAAAAGTCCAAAATTATAAAGTAAAAATGTGGCGTGGAACTATAAGAAATCACGAGCCTACACCTATTTTTTATGGTTTTTAGAGCACGATATCTATTTTAAAAAAATACAACAAAAACACAAAAATATAATTGCAAGCAGGGCATATATGTAAATAAAATAAATCCAAGGGCCTTGCTGCATTTTTTCCAAAAATATACAATGCATATTACATTTTATTGGACTTTAAGTAAATACAAAAAGATGCAATGATATCCTTGCAATTTGTTTACCTCACGTGGGATGATACATGAGGTGACCTGCCATGGACCTAAATGCAATACGTCAAACATACAAGGTTCTCTATGCAATTTTACCAATTTATTCACACTACACATTTTACTTATTAGATTAATGAATAAATACAAAAAAAAACATTAGGGTGAGATATGCAATTATCCCCATAAGGTGCGGAGATGAACGACTGTGTTGGCTTCACTTATACACGTGTCATCATTCGCATGGGTGATACCGCTTCGGCCATGGATGAATAGGATTAGATCATAGGTGGCGATCGAACGGCGCGGGGCAGTTGCATCCAACGACGTCTGGAGAATCTGGAGACGAGGTTCGATTTAGTGGTTGTGGACCTCCCCGGATGAACATGGAAGAACACCGCCTAGGTCGATCTTCGATCGGCACTATAGCGCAACACCGACGGTCTTAGTTTGCTCCAAGAGCTGCAAAAGGGAGCACGAGGGTCCCTCTACCTGCTGGAAGCTTCAGATTGGCCTCAAGATCACCGGAGCTCTCCTGAATGGTCGGAGACGAGGAAGAGCTCCGGGTACCATAGGTGAATCAAAAGTTAGATCCAGTTGCGCTTGATGGCTCACAGGACCTACAAAAAATGTTCTTGGGTTGAGGGCAAATTGTCGCCACCCCTTAGCACGCAAAATGGGTAATTGGTGGAGTGTGGCGACGTGCCTCCGGCGAGCGGAGGAGAGGAGACACCAATTTGTAGAACCACTAGGGTCCTGGTTGATCAAATGGAGCTAGGATATGAAGAAGGAGTGGGGGAAAGTGTGGAAGTGGTCATGGATAGTCGGAACACGACGGATCATGGTGAATGGGGTTCTCCGGAGCTGAGCTCTGGCGAACTACGAAATGGGCTAAATAACACTAAAACACTAAACTACACTAAACTAATTCTAAGATTAAAAAGCAGAGACTAAGTCCTATTTAAAAAGCGAGAAGAACAACTCTTATACCCGCCGACGAAGGTAGGGAGCAAAACGGCCAGCGATGACCACCGTGGGTGCACCTCCTCCTCCACAAGCCTCTCCAGACCTCAGGGGTTCTCCCCCTGTCACAGGGATGATCTCTAGACCAAGGTGTAGGGGCTCTAAGGCTTAGAATAGTGACCAAATTTGAAGAAGGAGGGGGAAGGTATTATTTATACACATGGGATGCACCCTTATTGGTTGGTGAATTGGGAAGAATCTAAATGATGTACAAGAGATCTGCGGCTACAGTGTGAATCCCAGAAGATCAAGGATCAAATCATGTGAATGGCTCAAAGACAATGGTGCAACAGGGCGGTTGGGAATATTTGGAGAAAGCCGACCGCTTGAGGTTTCTGACAAAAGTCAGAAGAAAGACAGGGACTTGACTGGGGGTCAACGATCGCTGGAATCCTATTGGTCCATGCAGACTGCTACCGGATAAAATAGGTCATTTTATTTTAAATAAATTAATTAACATAGTAAATTATTTTATCAATTTTTTATTATAAAATAAAAAATGTTTATTATTTTATTTAGTATTTTATGGTGATTTTTATTTATTTTTTGATGTTATTTATTGTTAGTTAATTTCAAAGGGTATATTTCTAGGTATATACATCTATGTTTTGGCTATTTTATTTTTATTTTGTATTTTTGATTCTATTATTTTATTCTCTTATTTCATAGATTTATAACCCATTTATAGTTACATAAATATATTTTTATTATATTTTTGTGATGTAATTTGTATACTTAAATAAATAGGTGTATAAAATATATAGATAGAGTTATTGTATATTCATCTATGTAATTTGTACATTATTTTGTTTTAATGTATTTTCTTTGGTTTTATTTTATGTTTATAATATAAAGGATATTTACAATGGTATAAAAATATAAAAGAATAATGAAAGAATGAATTCCCCTTTTATTTATTTACAGGTATTAGCATAGGTATTTTACCTATATATTTATATAGACTTATTTCATTTTATGTTTTATTTGTGGTTTTATTGTAGTTTTAAGATGTACATATATTATAAATAATATTTACAAAATTATAAAAATATAAAATAGTAGAAATAATAAAGATTAAATAAATTGAATATTTTATTCAGGTATACTATACAATAGGGGTCCAAAATCTAACTATCACACCTTTACTCCAAAAACTATGAAACTGCCTCAATTAAATAGCTTATTAAAAATTATATACAATTAAAGGTGATTTTGAAACATTTTGAGATTTTATTTGAGAGATATGGGTCTGGGAAGTTGGGATTTTGGAATCTTATTCAGAGTATAAAAAGTACTCGAATGGAGAGGCCTGCATCATATGATTTTCCTGACTTGATTGACCTTAGTAATGAAGTCCACATTGATCGGACTTCATTCAGAGAGCCTACACATTCAATGGCTCGGACTCATGAGCTAGATGTACTAGCCCCCTGTTCATTGACTCCATTAGTCGAGGCTTCGAACAATATCTACCATTCGGATGTTCCATACTCGACCCAATACTACATGTCAGATTCTAGGCATGTGGAGTATGAGACTTCAAGATCTTAGGAGTATCCTCTGAGTAGACAAACTACTTCAATGATTTGCTATGTGTACTCTTTGGAAGATAACATTTCCAGGGTTGTGAAGAGATGTGAATTTATTGAGGATAAACTTAAAAATGTTATTGACCGAATTATTTCAATTTATTCTAACTCAAGTGTGGAAGTGGAGAATGGAATAAGCAGATTCAATGTTGAAAACTTAGGGAATACAAGGAAATGCACACACTCTGTACAACTGAAGTCCATTCTACCTCCCTCTTCTACTAACCGCTTACCTTCCAATCTAGAGTATGTATATCCTCCTACTCCTTCACCTATTCAAAACAACAAAAATGAAAATCCCAAAAAGAACAAAAACATTAAAAAATCAGTATAAAAAAAGTAAAAAATGAAAATGATCTAAAAAAATTGGATCCTGCCCTAAGGGAAGCACTCGATGAAGAACTTATTTGTAATCTTCCCTTAATAAAGGCCATATATCACTTCCCCGACCTCAAACGATTTGTGAGAAGTAAATTGATACCTAAAAGGTCAGGCAATAAGAGGACAAGGACTAAAAGACACTTAGTGTCTATGGCCACCTCATTTGTGATAGGGAGAAAGACCAAGAGCCACAGAGTGAAGCGGTTGCCTAGGGTTGAATGTGAAATCAAAGACACTATCTTCACCCATGCTAGAATCGATGATGACTCACTGATAAATATCCTCCCGACCTCTGTGTTTGACAAGCTCAAACTCAGGCCAATTAGAAAGTCGAGAGAGATCGTTCAGCTGGTTGATCGATCTATAAAACGGTTGAGAGGAACCATTTTAGTCATCATTACTTTCCAACGTGCTCTAGTCCAGGTAGACTTCATGGTCATTGACATTGAGCATCGAGGAGAGTTACCAAGTCTCCTATTATTGTCGGGAAGCCATTCTTAGCCTCGGCTAAGGCGACTATAGATTGTGAGACTAGGGAGATCGATTTTACAGCATTGGGAGCACTCCAACCACATCCATTCTTTGAAACACTCTACTCTGAGGTAACCAATAGAGCTGATGACAGTCGTGACCATCGAGAGGTAGATGAGTCCCAACTCTCTACTACACTTGGGATACCGGTTGTCAAGTTGACCATTGGATCAAAGACTCCCCACACATCATTGACTCCCATTACTTGCATCACTCCCAATGCCAAGCCTACTGAGATCACTAGCACGTCAACAAGACGCATGCTGACCCTTCAGGAATATTATAATCTATATGTTGACTCGTCTGATGAGGAACCCATTGTCAGCACCGCACCACATCCTGGACCTTCAAAGTAGATAACCAGGACTAAATTGACCCCACCCAAAACCATGGTTGCTCTTTCCTATGGTCGATTATTTAGTGAGAGGAAGTCGAGAATTGATTCCTTGGGGTGTTCCCCTGAACCCCTCAAGGTGTGTTGCTCTCCGCTCCCTCTCAATGATTCAGGTTCTAGAAAACCGACTAAGAAAGTTTCTTTCAACATACCGGAGAAGGAATTTTTGGAGGAATCCTCATCGGGTCCAGATGAGGTGGTTTACATGAGTGAGCTCAGTTCGGCGGTTCTTAAGCCATATCTGAGCAAGCAGCCATGTGTCGACCCTCGTTGGACGATCCCTTCACCTCACTATTTTTCATCTTAGGATGATTCCGACAGCGACACATATGTATAGTATCCACCTCCTCGCTCCCGCAAGAATGTTCATTACAAAACTTTTTTATCCTTGTATATTCTCACTCCTCCTTGTATATATTTTTTCCCTCCCTCCCTAGTGATTCGAATCACTCACCTCGGCTCCATATCATTTCATTTTATGGCTATAATAAGGATAACCAGCTCCTCAGTATAGGGGGAGAGTGACTCAAGTCTCTTCATCATTCTCTGTACATTCTCCAGATCTCATAGGTTCACACTCACTCTTGTCCTAGACATAGGCTGACCAGAGCCTAAGAATGGGGGGTATCGATGCCTATTATATATATATATATATATACATGTACTCATTCGTTTCCCCTTTTAACCTCACCTGCCCCATTTTTGATCTTCTTATACACTTAAGCTTCCATAGCCTAAGTATAGGGGGGCGACGCGACTTCTATATTTTTTGTTAGTTTTGATCTCCTACGCTTAGCACGAGATATGCCTTTTTCCTCGGTTCTCGTGCTCTGAGGACATAGCACATGCTAAATATAGGGGGTGTGTATATATTACATATATACTTTACCCGTAGCTCGTAATTTTGTGTATTTTTGTATATATTATACAATAATTACGGTGTGGGTAAAAAAATGAAAAACAACTTTTTGTAAAATACATGTATACTAGTATGTATATTGTATAATATGTATAATACTTGTAAAATTCTTGTAAAATAGGAGGCATACCAAAATAAATAAATAAATATAGGTTTCTTATTTACTCTTCCATATCATAATTGCATTACAAAAAGGGAGAGTCTTGCACTTCATTCACCTATATAGCATGTCATTTGCATTTCATCTGCATATCTCGCATATGCAAAGTGAAAAGTTAGTGGGTTCTTGACCAAGTTATGAATAGAAGTCGAGGATGGATTTGATTTGACCTTAATCTACCGAATTTCAATGTGTCCTTATAGGAGCTAGAGCTAAGATTTTTCAGGTCAAGCGATTTGATTCTTTGAGTCTGCAAGTCTATGTTCACATGTCATCTTGATTGGTCTATGTAGAATATTTCGTTCACACAGACGATTCTTTAAGACAGTGACCTAACTTGGGCAAGCACCATGCACGTAGTTCTTCATTGATGAGGTGATGAGGAGGTACAATCATTTGGCTTGGAGTAGCACACAGGTGGAAACATCCGTCCTCCTTTAGGGAGGGTATTGCATTTCAACCTAGTCTAGTGGTGTTGACGTCTAATGACGGGATGCTGTGGGTTGCAATAAAGCTTCAAAAGAGGGATAGTCTACTTGCTCAAGAAGAAAAACTCCTTATGTACATGCTGCACCTTGTATAAATGTCAAAAAAAACAGAAAAAGAAAAATGCATAATCTCCAAAATTGGACAGGCCTGATTGAAAAGTAAAATGCATGCCGGAGTGTATATACAAGTATAGAAAAATAAGAAGAGCTTCGAAGTTTTTGTAAGCTTGTAGCTGGATGACTTGGCTACACTGGTCAAGCATCCTAGGATATGTGACTAAACTAGTCACAATCCATTCTCTTCTCTACCCCCTCTTCTTGAGCTGGTCGCACTTGAACTTAGAAGGAAATACCTCGCTCCTCGAGGAAAGAGTTGCTAGACCGGGGAATTAGAGTTACCTTGTTAGAGGATGTTGTTTCTTTGCCATTTCTGATATGAAGAGCTATATTTCACTTACACAGTACAAGTAAGATCCATAGTCATCATAATTTGCATATGAGGATTTGTTCAGACCTAACTGTTGAGGTGACTTGAATAAGAGACTTGTGGAACTTACAGGTTGTTAGGTCTTAAATTCAATTCCCAATAAGGTTATGCCACACTATTAATCCAAAGGTCGAGTCAAGCCCCATTTTCACCTTTTGTTCATGACCTTGGTATGGAACCCAAAATCATTTCACTTTTGCATTCCATTTTAGTTGCCCAGGGACGAGCAAGGTTTAAGTATAGAGGGTTGATGAATCTGAGATAAATCACTCTAAAAGTTGAAAATAGAGCTTCGTTCCCAAGCAATTAGATGTATATTTCCATTTATTATGCATTATTAGCATTCATGTACTTATAAATAATATATGTATTTTAGCATGCATATTTGCATTAAATAAGGAGCCAAATCCACTTGTACATATTCACTTGTATATTACCCAAATTCACTTATTTTATCTATTTCATACTAACTCCAAATCCAATAAAATCAACTCTATAGTGTATATATTACTAACACTAATAAAGGAAAAATATCAAAAAAAAATAATAACTTATAATTGTCCAATAAAACCCAAATCCAAGTTTGAGACTATAAACCATAAAATGTGCATATCTCTCTCATGCAGTGTTCGATTTAGATCTACTCACTTTAAATATATACATTCAAAGATCTTAAAAACAAGACCAATTTTATATAAATCAGAGATCGTATGTGAAACTTGGGTTTTGGGCCCCTATTGTATATTGTACACATTGACTAAAATACCCTTCATTTTATCTTTTTATCTTCTTAATTATTAAAAATAAAAAATAGATTAAATTGTATATATTCTTTTTATGTTTTATCTACCTTTATTTTGAGTTTTCTCTTATTTAAAATGACAAAAAATTGCAAAATTTAAAAATATGGTATTTTATACCTATAAGGTACCCCCAAAAATACTTTTTGTACAAATGGCGTCCTTTGATTTTCAGACATTCACGAAAATTGTAGATCTTATCGAGACAAGCAACTTTCATGAAGACAACTTTTATTTGAGGGTGTTTGCTATTTTATTTTCAATTTTGTTTAATTTATTTTTTTGATTTTTGTGAAGCCACCACGTGTCTTGCACTTAACTGCCCTTTATCTCATCCTTTGTAGACTGTTGGGTGAAGGGGTATTCATCCAACGGTCCAGATTTCTTCTTACTTTTTTATTACTTTTTATTTCTTTTTTCCTTATTTTATCATTTTATACCCCTTCGACATGTGTCATTCTTTCGGTCGTTCGATCTCGGTCGATCGAATGGCTGAGGCTCCATCTTCCACCTCTATTCTTCCAGGCCAAGAAACCCAGTCCCTTGCACGCCCGCTCCATGCCTCTTGAAGCCCGCACAACTCCCGCCACCTGCCCATGCGACTCGGCCTCCAGTCTCTCCCTCTACCTCAACTCTCTCCACCTCACACCCAACTACAGCCCACTTCTTCCGCCAATCTCCAACCAACTCCGTCTCTCACACTTCCTCCTTTCTCGGCCAAACCCCAACCATAACCCCTCAAAACTCAGCTCTCCACCACCCTTCTGAATCTTCCACCGTGAGAGAGGAAACCTAGCAGCTCAGGCTTCTCTGTGCCCTCGAGCAACGACAATGCATCCATCGTGGCAGGATCCGGAGCGGTGATAGAGCTCCGGCGTGGCTCCTCTTCGGGCAGCTGCTTAGCACCGTCAAGACGAGACGTGGAGCGAAAGTCAAGGGCTTTTCTTTGAGCCTTATCACAGGCACTTCAACCATCACAGTTGCTTACACCACCCCCTTTATGTCTGTGAACAACCACCACCGAGATCCTCTATAGTGGATAGGAGCATAACTGTCGCCTTCTTGGTGGGGCGTGTGTCGCCCAGATCTTAGTGAAGCTCTTCCACCATAGACAAAACTCCGGTCACCTGCACCACCAAAGACCATCAGCTCCATTTTCACTACCTATACACGACCGCCAACGTAGTTCGCCCCGGCACACCTCTGTCGTGCAAGCCGCTGCATCCCTTGGAGCCACCTGCGGTCGACCTCTAGCCCGCAGCCACCTGCGGTCGCCCTTCATCTTCCCGCAAACCTTCAATCGTAGTTCCCCATCGCCTTCGTCGAGCAGGCCCCCCACCAGCGGCCTACAACAGCCTTCACGTAGCGCCGCCCGCGTGCAGCATCCGCCGGGCAGAGTCGCCCAGACCGACACC
Organism: Ottelia alismoides; assembly: GCA_037367405.1. Taxonomy (NCBI): domain Eukaryota; kingdom Viridiplantae; phylum Streptophyta; class Magnoliopsida; order Alismatales; family Hydrocharitaceae; genus Ottelia; species Ottelia alismoides. The sequence goes on along the minus strand of JAZKJV010001838.1, from coordinate 215,357 downwards.
GCCCTCGATACCAGATCATCATCCCCTCCCCCAACACGTGAGCAGCACGTGAGGGAGGGGTTATTTGCAGGGAGACCCTCTATTTTCCAGCATATCACCCGAAACTCCTCCAGCCTGGAAGCTCACATGTTGCAAACGTGAGGATTGGATAAATTTCTCCAAGCCCCCTACAGATCCGTCATTTGCAAGAAAAAATCTACTTGTTGGAGACCATGTATGTGTACGTGCATATTAGAGAAATTACATTAAAACCCTTGCGGGTTTAGGTAACTAATGAAGTGTTTATTAATGTTACTTTCTTTAACTTTGAGTTTTTGAATTTACATCGATACCCATGTCTTTGGTCATTAGTTTTAACCATCTTTTATCATCTTTTTATTATTCTGAAAATTAGATATTGTAGAACAATTAATTCCTTATCTAATGGATGTTTAGTTGTAAGTTTTTGAGCATTAGTTTTTTTATTATAATTGATTTGGTGAAATATTGCACATTTGACCCAATGTTTAGTATGAAATAGATATTAAATTAATCCGTGCTCTAAAAATTGCGAAAAAAATCATATAAGCTAGAGTTTAGTTTGTTTTACAATATATGTAAAAATCATCACATTAGAACGTATATCGAGGTCAGAATAAATTGTTTGGTGATTAGCTTATTTTATTTTTAATAGATCACAGATCAATTATTTTTAGGATCTAATATTTTTTCTGTATTCGACTCACATAGACTAATCTAGAATAATTTTATTTCTAAAAAATAAATTGGTTTTGTATTTATTAAAAGTAATTTATGAAACATCACCCTGCATGCATATTTTATCATAATTAATTCATATTGAGTCGAAAACATCCAAAAAAATAGTAGTCTATTTTCATCGCATTTCATATTTTGGCCAAGTTTGAGAATTTTTGGACACTGTTTGAATGTAATTTACATTTTAGTCCTTGAACTTCACCAAATTTGCATTACATTTTTTAATTGCATTTAAAAATAAAAAATGCTTCATTGAAAACCTCGACTTTAAATAAACCTAACAAGAAAGTGGCCTCCCTGAGTTCGACCTTGGGCTTGCCCAACTAAAAAATTTTTGATCGCTTGCGTTTAATTGAGAAAAATAATTAATTTAGTGATTTTTGATCAATCCTACTTTGCCTACCTACAATGAAATTTGAACATTAATTCGATATAATTAAGAGGGTAATTTTAGGGTTCATCACATTCGAGCTAAATAACATTGCCAGAGATCCTCTCTGAGCAATAAGGTCCGCTTTGTAGGTGTTAGGAGCTCCAAGGAACCCAAGAATCGATATCTGGAACAAGCTTTGAAGTTGCAAACATGCGAAGTGTCTAGATCCAAGATCAGCCATCACTAGAGCTTAACAACAGATCCAGGCAGCACGAAGTGGCATGGGGAAGCTACTGATTATCATAAGGCGAATCGGTTATAGATTAGTGATTCTCTAACCGATTGAATCTCAACTCCATCAACCTTCATACGAGTTCTTCTAGCTCGTCTCGCGTCCGATGGATAAAAAACATAGACACCTAGATCGCATCCCTCCTATCGATCGAGCACCAAAATTCAATCAATGGATCAATGCCTCTAGATCATATCCCATCCATCCTCATATGTCGAAGACGAACCATCATATCAAGTTAAGGAAGAGCATCTCCACTGGCCGATTCACCAAATGGATCGGTGACCATTTTACACTCTAGCCCCTACATTATTTTAATTTTGTAAGTAAGTCCCATTTGGACAAGTGTCATGATATAGTGAACTAGTAGTTTGCACATTTTTCCCTGTTGTTTATTTTAATTGCAATTCAGTCCAATTATGTTTAATAAACAATTATTTTTTGGAAAAATTACACAAAGCCCCTTGCAGTTCTTATTTTGTTATCTTCTTAAATCAAGAAATAATTTATGTTGCATAAATTCCCTGTTGAAGCATACTTTTGTTTTTGTTGTTAATTGAGCTCAATAAATTGTTAAACATCATTTAAAAATCCCTAAGAAACATAATAAGCTCATGCTAAGTATCTCTATCTCCAGTAATTTTTGTATTGGTTTTAATTAGTTTTATATTTTTAAAAATTCAAAAACACTTGATTTTATTTCTGTTTGCAGATAATAAATAATTAAAAATATAAAAATCTTTTGAAAAATTCTGAAAAAAGATCGTATATTTGTTTTACTTCATTTTAGCTATAGTATAATTTTCACCTTTTTATTCCATATAAAAACCAAAAAATCACAAAACACTAAAAACACTTAAAAATTTATATAAAATCACAAAAAAAATCCAAAAAAATCATAAAACACCTTTTTCAATCCTTAAAAATTATTCTCCTTTCTGTATATATTTTATACAATTTTGACTAATTTGATATTTTAAAATCACAAAAATATATGTTGTGTTTTTTGTTTGTTGATTTCCCTTTTTAGTTGTTTTAAAGATCTTAAAAAATCAAAAAATACTCTAAAAACACAAAAATAGTATAAAATATCAAAAAAATGAAAATGGATTTTAGTTGCATTTTATGTACTTTTTCTATATTTTTAGAAATACAAAAAGCTTGTTTTGTTATCCTTTTTCTTTCATTGTATTTGTTTTTGTTTCCTTTTATTAAAAATATAAAAAGTTTGCAAAATTTAAAATAATTAAAAAATTACAAATCAGAAAACCGTAAAAAATATAAAATTGAACGTCCATAAAAAATTAAAAGATTAAAAATACACAAAAATGAGGGTAGTTACACAAAAACGAGGGTAGTTTGCTTAAAGATTCCTTCTTTTTATTTCATTGATTTTCTTTGATTTAAATAACCTTCGGGATTATTGTAGCCTTCCCTGAGTTCGATCATGTACGCTATACAAGTAATTAAAATAGTAAAGTTCATTTCTCTGCTTACATTTATTTCTTTTTGTTTGCTTCAGACTTGAATAAAAATCAAAATATTTTTTATTTGTGGGAGATTAGGGTTGCATTGACACTTTTACTTTCATTTTCCTAATTAAAAAAATAAACCCCAAGATTTCTCATGTTCAACAAAGTTCATTGTAGATCAAAGGTTCCAAGGCCTTTTAGCTCTCAAAGAGAAAAATAACGGATTCACCTATCTTGTGAGCTCATGATTGGTCTCTACCCTTTGAGATCATGACAGATGCATCAGGTTTCATGATAGGAGTTGTGCTAGGACAATGATGAGATGGGATTCCATTTGCACTTAACTACACGAGCAAAGTATTAGATTCTGCATATAAAAATTATACGATCACTGAAAAGGAGATTCTCACCATAGTTTGGGCGTTAGAAAAGTTTAGGTTGTACATTCTTTGGTCTAAGGTGACTATTTACACAGATCCCTCAGCGACTCTTTACTTAATGGAAAAGAAGGATGCGAAGGTGCATATTTATATGTGGATTTTATTACTTCGATAGTTCGAATTGGATATCAAGGATAAACCTAGAGTTAAGAACATTGTAGCTAATCCCCGTTCCTGGCTTGACTGTAGAGATTCCCCTGATTTAAATCAAATTAGAGAAACTTTCCCCCGACGAGTCAATTTGTGTTATCGACTCACTCCTATGGTATGCCATTCCTTTTCTTTGATGGATCGGATTATGTATGGAGAAGGTGTATTCCTTAGGAATACCAAAGTGTCCTTACTCACTACCATATCCTGGAGGTAGGAAGTCACTACTAAGGAAAGAGAAATGCTCATAAGGTGCTTCAATGTGGATTTTTTGGCGGACATTGTTTCATGATTCTATGTAAGGTCATGTCTGGTTTGTCAAAGAATGAGAGGACCATTGGATATTGAGATGAGATGCCCATTTAGTCTGTGACTGTCTGTGATGTGTTATATGCATGGGGGATTGATTTTATGGGTCTGTTCCCAAATAACAATCGACATGAGCACATTTTATTAGCGGTTGATTACTTATCTCTATGGGTGGAGGTTATTCCAACCCTAATCATAGACAGTAAGATTGTTTGTAAGTTTGTGAAAGATCATATCATTTTTAGGTTCGATGTGCCAAAGGTCTTGATTTCAGATGGGGTTAGATACTTTGTGAATAGAGACATGAAAACACTAGCTAAGTACTATGGTATTGATCATCATGTGACTAGTCCTTATCACCCATAGTTGAACGATATGGTAGAGGTGTCAAATGGAGAAGTAAAGATCATACTGCAAAAGTTAGTACGTCCTGATAGGAAGAATTGGTCTCAGTTGTTTGTGACCAAGTTCGTGGGCCTACAGGACGACCTATAAGACACTGCTCGGAAGGTCTCATTTTAGAATCATTTATGGAAAGCCATGTCATTTGCTCGCTGAATTGATTCATAAGTTTGAATGGGAAATTAAGAAAATAAATTGGAGTTGTTACTTGGGAAGGCTATGTAGATACATAGACATTAATGAGCTCATAAAGATTTGAAATCGAGCGTACGGCAACACTGTGATCAATAAGGACAAGGTTAGGAAGTGGCATGATAAGCACATTCGAATTAAGAACTTTATTTCGAGACAAAAGGTACGGTTGTTCAATGTTAAGTTGAAGGTTTTCCATGAAAAGTTAAATTCAAAATGGACATGCCCCTATTTGGTAAAAGAAGTGCATATCAATGGTAGTGTTGAAATGTATAAACTCCAAGATGGTACACGTTATTTCCCTGTGAATGGGCAGTTGTTGAAGCACTTTGTTGATATCAGTGAGCAATTGGTCCATGTTGAGAAGGCTTTCTTCATGCAGAGTACAACTACTGATTCAGTTACATACTACCCTACATGAGTTGTAGCTTTAATATTCGGACCCGAGCGATTCAACAGCTAGCAGATTCACCCATTTTTTAGAGCTTACTTTCCCTCTTATGCAAATACTCACTTTTTACTTTGGATATTTAAAGCCTGAATATAGAAAATCTTGATCATGTCTGTATATTCTTTCGATCCCTTCATCTTCATTCCATATATCTTTACTTAGGATCTTCTCAACCTAAGTATAAGATGGACTAGAGCACTGTACACATCTATTTCTTTACTCATTGATCCCTCTTCTTTATAGGGAAATATTGAGTCAGTTCGTTCGTATCTCTTGATATTTAGCATGAGCTATGGATTTATATCACTTAATTCCATGAGTACATAGCATAAGCTAAGTGTAAGGGGGTATACCATATATATTTCAAATATATTTTAGCCATAGCTCATATTTTCAAAATTTTCAAAATTTTTGGGTCTAAGAGTTAAGTATTCTTTAATTTGATTTTGTAAAAAATGATTTGAAAAATTTTATACCTATGTGACATTGTTTTGGAAAAAATTTACAATGGTTTGTAAAAATGGGACTTGACTTGTTTTGGAAATTATTTGTAAAATATTTGGGAAAAATATATTTATGTGCCATGGTTTATAAAATTTTTTAAAAAAATATTTTAAGAATGAGGGTGTAAATGGGACTAACAAAGTGTTTTGTAATTAAATCTAACTCTATCAAAAATTAAAAAAATGAAAAAATTACACATTTACAAAAGTCTTGAAGAGTTCATACACTTGATTTTTGAGGTCCTTTGATTTCGAGTTAGCCACTCTTAGTCGATAAGGTCTAAGACTTCATAATTCACACTTCCTTAGTATGAAAGTTATGTGTGCTATCTTGCATACTTACTCTCTACCTTAAAGAATATGACCATCGCTTCACATGCACAGTTACATATATGATGTGATGAGTTGACGTTTCACTTAAGGAACTGAGATAGGGTATTTGAGTTTGGACCCAATTTAATGATGCTCGAGGATGGGATAAAATCAATGAAAGCTTGATGAAACCTGAGTGTCAATACCTTAGCCAGTATGAGAACAAGTTCTTGTATTGATCTTTTGTTATTAGCCTAAATACTTGGGTGTGATGAAACATTAAAAAAGTTTATCATTGTACTCCAATCTTGGTAAAAAAACAGTCGAGCTAGCCAAAATAAAATAAAGAGAAAAGAGAAATAAAAGCTCTTACAATACAAAGACAAATACAAAGCGCTTCCACCAAAGGCAAGTGCTCCCAACCTTTTAAGTGCTCACTTGGACCAACTTCTTACAATTTTATGAGTCAGGCTAGCACCATAAAAGGGCTTTGCATTGTATAGTGATACAAGTTTGGGTGTCGAAAGTATAATAGATACTCAAAAGAGACACAACCCGATGCATTCCTAGAAAAAATGCAGACAACTCAACATTCTTTTGACGGATACACTGATCAACACCAAAATATGTGTTGAGGTAATAAGGCATTCGAGAGGATTCTTGTTCTAATGAGAGGAAAAAGAGAAAAGAAACATTCCTATTTCCTCCATATACTGGCCTTCCATCTACCCATTTAAGTTTGACAACTAAAGAACATTGGATTGAATGCAAGGATAGATTTATTCCTGAGTGTTGAGGATTGGGTCCGTAAGAGAGACTCTTGGACTGGAACCTTGGGTGACATTTCGACTCTACACTTGTAAATACAGTCAACACCAACTTTCATACATCTTACTATTTATGTATACACAGAGAATCTGATGATTAGGGAAGTCGAGTTCCTTTTGTTTAAGGTCTGGTTCAACTTAGAATTTCAAGGTCACTAAAAACCAAGAGTTTTGGATTAATCTAGTCTTGTATATACACATGCATAGTATGGATTCAACTAACTTATTCATTCTTTATTTGATCGAGGATGAGCAAAGCTTAAGTATAGGGGGTGATAAATCCCTGATTTATCATCATAATATTGATTTATTATCCCTCTAATTTAAGCAATTCAATAATGATAATTGAAGAATAACATAATTTAACAATTAACCTTGTGTAAATAATTGATAATAATTATTTGTAAATAAATAAATAAATTGTTATTCCCATTATTTTATATGTTTCTTTATTATAAAAATCCCATAAAAATTAGATTAATATTGTATAGATTTGTTTTCACATTATTCATAAATAAAAATGCAAAAAATAATTATAAAAGGATGTAAAATAAGTATTTTTAATACCTTAAAAATACTTACAAAAACAATATTATGTATATAATGTATTCTCACTTTGAAATCGACATGAAAATTGTAGATCTCAAAAAGATCTACAACTTTCATGTTGAACATTATTTTCTTTGAGATTTCTAACTATTTTATTTTGATTTTATACTAGTTTTTCATTTTTCTTTTGATTATGATTGAGCCACGTGGCACCCATCTTACCACCATGTGACCCTACCCCATTTCCACTTCCACCCTTCATATGGACTGTCTGATCATCTTAATCCATCCCCCCCTTTTTTGAGCCCTCTGACCAGATGATCATGGCGCATTGCGACCACCTGATAAAACCTCGCTTTTGGTCATATGATCATTTGATCAGGGCGATCAGGGCCTTTCTTCTTCACCTAAACGTGGGTCATATGATCGCATGATCAGATGGTTCACATGCATCTTCAACCTCCACCCCCTCGATCTCCAAGGGTTGTGAGGCTTCCAACATCCCAACTTCTTACTAATATCCCAACACCTCCAGTTACCATCTTCGTTAACTTCTACTACCATTCTCTAGCCCTAACCTCCCTCTCTTTTGTTTGACTTCTAACTCCCCTATCCATCTAACTACCAGCAAGTTGGAGGAAGTTGAAAACTTGATGATAACCACCTGGAACAAGCAACCTTCTTTAAATGTGCCACCACTGGCCAATTTTGGTCACATCCGCTATTCACGAGATCCTCTCCTAGCCTCACCTTTCATCGATGACAGATATAGAGAGCCCATGGAGAGCAACGATGGATAGCTATCTTAAGTAAGATCCTTGATGCATTCTGCCATGCTGCAAATTGGTTTTTGGTGTTGCTGGTGCATGGTCTCTTCGTCGGAGACCTGAAGCGAAGACTAGATTTCTTAAAACTTTTTCCTAGGCCCGTGATCCATCCTTCTGCATTCAACCTTTTTCCAGGTAAAGATTCCTATCTTAGTTTCCTTCTTGTTTCTCCATTTTCTTTAAATGCATTCACATACTCTCTCATCGATCTGAGATCATTCACACCTTCATCGCGATCCACCGATATTTGTGGGATCATACCCTTGCTCCATCATGTTGGACATGCGAGCCCACGGCGAGCCATTATGCAATAAATGTTATTGCAGATATCATTCCCTGATCTGAAATGAAGAATAACTAATTTTCATAATAGGTCCCTTAGTACAATTAGGGTTATGTACCATGGCCATCTTAATGATCATACAGCTGTTGATTCAATTATTAAATCATAGAGGCTGGTACTTGGATGAATATCTAAAGAGTTAGATTGAGGACTCATCAAGTACCGTCAAATGATTGTTAAGAGATGATCTCTAGCCTGAGTAGGAGATGGCAATCCTTTCTCACATAGGCTGATATCTGACCAACCTCTTGATGCAGGTCCTCTGCATAGGAATAGAGATTCAGAGGTGTTAGATTAGTTGGGTATAAGAGTTGACTTGACGAGATCGAGATAACCAAAGTCCTATATCGTATGTTGTCACGATACAGGCACGCATCCTCTGACCGGAGACAGATGTGTTACTATATATCTGAGTATGTACATTTGGCATACCAATAGGTTGATGACCTAACCAAGGTTTACACACCAGCGCGCTGGTGTGCATATAAGGGCATATGAGTAATACGATCTCTCAAAGGAATCATACATGTTCACTACTGAACCGGAAGACATGAGATCACTCATGAGATATTGGGAAGAATCAAATTCCATGCGCATGGTTGTCTCGCTTTGGAAGCTTTACTGAATTTGTAGGTTTGATATATACTTTTGGAAAGTATGTGATCAAGACCTAGGTATGATATATGCTTTTGGAAAGTATATGATCGATACCAACTCCCAATGATCAAATGAGAAACTTACTGATAAAACCATGAAGTAGACAGTATAAAGTTGATATAATACTTCAGGTTTATTCTGAGTCTTTCAGTATGCAGGATGTATAGGTATTGGGAATACCTGAGGGTGATGTGATCATAAACGATTGTATAACCATGACGCTTCCATTCCTAGGGAGTGATGAAATGGGTCTGGATTTTAGTGACTCCTCTCAATAGAGAAGTAATCTGATCTTGGTCCAAATGTTGAACATTGATCTGAATGTGATTCAGATGCAATGAGAAGATTAGATTTGTGGTCTTGATTTAATCAAGCATCTATGGGAGGCTCAAGATCTGGATTTGAGATGTGATCTCAATATCTGAGTCACTATACGTGGAACAATACAATCGCCCTATCCTTATCTCCAAGTATCCGCAAAGAAAGCGCATTATCCTTGAAAGAGTTCATGGATAATTTCATTGTTGATATATGTATCCAAGCATCGAGAAATTGATAATTAAATGTGATTTAATTATCATGGATAATATGAATTTGATTCATAATATAAAGAGAGTTATCTGAGATAACTAAATGTGATTTAATTATTAAAGATATGAATAATGTGAATGTGATTCATGTTATTTGGGCATATGAGAAAAGAGATCCAATATGATTAAATGTGATTTAATTATCATGGATACGAATAATATGGATAGCACTATACATATTAATCATATATATTATAAATGTAATTTATAATATAACAGAGAGAGCATATTGTGATTTATATTTGTTGATTAATTGTTAATGTGAATTGTTTTTACATTGAACAATCAATTGAAAATATAATTACATTTAGTTTTGGGCTGTGAATGAGATTCACATAATTTCAATGGCATGGTTGATATTTTCCATACGATAATTTGGAATTCTTTTTTGGTGAAAATATTATCGACAAGAGATCATGATATAATCATTAGATAATGAGATCTCATGAGATAATGAAATCTCATGAGATATTGAGATCTCATGAGATGATGGTAGCCGTCCCCTTATTTTAGGGGATTGGTTTAGTCTTCTCATTATCTCTTCTCTAGTCAAATGTGATTGATTGGAATTAATTATGTTGATTTATCAATATGAATTAATTCAAATTAAATCATTTGTTGTTGTGTTTTAACAACAACAAACCTAGCCGTTGGAAGGGATACAATCAATCTCATACGTTGATTGTGTGTTGTCCATGGATTGGGATCCATGGACTCCCAAAACCCTATATAAGAAGAGGCATCCCTTGCTCTTCTAGACACTCGAAATAAATGAATGCTCTCTCTCTCTCTTTCTCTCTACACGCCCATTCTCTCTATCTCTCATGTGGTCATCCACCATGGATGCCCTAGAGAGATCTTCCATCGCCGTAGCGTCGTCGTTATGTTGCCCGATCATTTGCTCATGGATCTCCATCTACTTTGGTGTGCCTTTCTCATGAATAAGAAGTCGTATCTCGTTTGTCGAGATTAGGAGATCTGTGGCTTGGATCATCAACATGGATTGCGAGAAGCACGCATCTCATCCACGCTCTTGCAAGCGTCTTCTCCGTCGGATCGGACTTGAGACAGGAGGTCTTTTTGTTTAGAGACTCGATCGCAACCACGCTCAAGAGGTAATCCTATTACTTATTTGTGGTTTAGACGAAACGATCCGAGAAGTGTTCTTGGATCATGTGGTTTCGTCACATAGAAAATTTTAATTTATGCTGCATCGAGCAACTAGTGCGACTAGTCGCTCCCAATCGCATTCGATGCGATCATCACACTTCCGTGATGCGCTTGACGATTTTTCCCATATACTTCAAGTGATATCAGAGCCAGGTTGTCGAAGGTTTTGGATTAGATCCATGAACCTACGAACATTTGGCTCGTTTGGGTTCGCGAAAATTCAGCATTTCAATTTTCGCAGACCTGTCTTGTGATAAAATTTCAGCCCTATTTAAAATGTTTAAACACAAAATTTTAAATTGGATAATGTTCTCCATTAATTAATAAAACAGTAGGATTTGAGTTTGCGTAATTTGAATTCTGTTTGCTCAATATATGATCGTTTTATTGACCATATATCCACTGTTTTAGGGATGGCGATTAGAGACGCGATTAACATGTTAATTACGGGTTTAAAGTGCCTGGAAATGGTGTTTATCATATGGTTTCGTTTTAAATCAAGTTATCAATCTCTAGAAATTGATTTTGCTTAATTTGGATTTATAATGAATGAGATATGCTATTTTTAGTTAGTGAGGGTCACTGCTGGAAATTGCATCATTATCCGAAGCCTTGTGATTGCCGTTTAAGAAAATTGCGAGATTAATAGTTAATTTCCTAGAATAATTGTGGATAATATTTGAGAAATATTAGAACAATATTTATTCCCTTAAATGACATTGATTCAACCAACGAATGATTAGATTAGATCTAGATCACCAATTGGTTGCTTGATACACATTCCAACAAACATTGTTTTCATGAAAACTCTAGTTTATCCTACAATAGTTGTAGGACAACTTTTACATGTAAAAACCTTGTTGCTTGAATAGGATTGGGGATTTGTTTAGTAAATCTCCTTATAATATTATCAAAACGGTTTTGATGACTATTAGATGGTATAATTTCAGTTGAAAGACAAATGATCATCTCAAGTACAAGTGATTGACTCGGCATTGCTTTTTCCTGAGGCGGATATGGTGTCTAGTCGGGGATCGCTGGAGTAGCGGGTCTCATCGGTTGCGGTCCGTCCAACTCCCGCCGGTACTGGCCATGACAGCGGGTAGGGAACGAATGATGTCTGAGAGATCATGATGTATTTTCTAATTATTAAAATTCGAAATAATACGTATTTGAGATAATACCATATTTCAAGTAACAATTAAAAAAATATTTGTTGGATATTAATTGGATCATTAATTTAATATGATTGGAATCCAATTAAAATTAAAACACTCTATTATGAATAGAGTTGTTATTTCCCTTGGAAGAATTAATCATAATGAATATGATTCATAATGGTTAATTAAAATTTGAATATGATATGGAGGATCACATAAGTGACATCCATGGTCTCCCGTCAAGGCGAAGGGTTCCATCGCCAGATATTGTATGTAGGAGATGCTTGTCCGAAGTGACAGCTCCTGCATATAATCCATTTGGATCAGGCTCTTCGCTTCTCGAAAGAGTATGGTCGTATACATAGTGACCCCAATATCGGGTACTCATATTATTGGGGCAGCGATATTGGATTGCGTATATCGAGTATTAAGCTTGTTGACGGTTGGTTCAATTAATGACGGGTCAACATCACCTTAGGGGTGGTGGGCTCGGGTTTTAAAGACCGAATTGGGAGATGCAAGTTGGACTTGCAAGGAGGAATGTGTTCCCGCTTCTTTTTATCAGAGTTACAGGTTCTCATATTATTGGGATGTGACAAAGATAAGGAAGGAGATCCCAGATCTTGATTGAGATATAATGGTAAGAATATCTCTTACATTGAAAGTGATTAAGGGAATGAACTTTCACTGTTGACAAGGCAAGACAACTTTGATATAAAACTCCTAAATCAAAGTAAAATATGTATATATATATAATATATACACTTATGCAAATTTATTATTTCAGATAATCCTTCATTAAACCCACTCAATGTTATACTCAATAAGAACCAGTAAAATATCATGGATTGGACTCATGATCCAGATACTGTACTTGCAATTGTATACATAATGTATGTGGTTGCAATGTGCAAGTTTCCTCAACATAATGAGGAATGACAATTAAATAAGACAATAAGACATCACCTTAGGGATTGTATGTCTATATAGTCTTGATCTTTCATCGAGTGTACTTAGAAGTGACATGACGATGATGATCGTAATTGTCAATTAATCCTTATAAAACGCTAAGAAGATGTTCTAGCATGCATATGTGCTCTCGACATTTTAATCATGAATGACATGGTTCACTGCATCATGCAGAATGGTAGCTTTATAAGAGATGGTATAATCAAAATGTTTGAATACCTACCCGAACCAATGTTTTTGAGAGTCTAGATGGACGTGGACATGATGAGTGTCATCATTCTACTGTCTATACTCTAGTCATTCGTGAATCTTCATAATATTCATATTGTAATATTCATATTGTATGAATTTAATGAAGCATGTATAAATGTTGAAATGCTCTTACATTGAATTCTTTTGAATTTAAAATAAGAGATCCTTAGTCATAAGCAATGGTTGTTTATATATGAAGGGAGCACAGTGGAAGCATGGGTCGGACCTGTGTAAGAAGGAAAGTCAAAGAGTTGACCTACTTCTGTGACTTCGATATGACATCCAAAGAGTTGGATGAATGCCAATACTGCAATAAGTTGGTGTGTTGAGAGTATGACTATCAAGTCTGTCTAGAATCCTTAGAGAAGGACTCGGGTAGAGCACCAGAGTAATCTACATTTAATCATTGAAATTGACTTTCTTATAAGATAATATTAAAGTCTAATAATTGTATCTCATTCTTCTAATGACACTTGCAATTGTTGCATATGTTTTAGAAGACTGGAAAATTTGATCTTAAAGTTTATAGTTATACACATGGATATTGATGCAATTGTTGCAACAATCTCTACTGGATAAATGGACTTCATATTTTCAATGGGAGAGTCCTTACTCTTAGAGAATGTCTCTATGACCTAGATATTAGAATACACTCATTGTTTGTTTCTAAATGTTGGAAATAAACATGAATTCTGGAATAAACATATCATAAAGAGTTATGATGGATATATTTCAGATAGTAATCTAGCATCCAGTGGACTCCACAAAATTAGAAAATTAATGAATGGTTCATTAAGATTTCTAATACTGAAAGTTGAACCTTAAAAGATCAATAGGAGGATGAAGATCATTTGACAATGATCTGGCATCAAGTTTTGGACATATGTTTGTTTATTTTATCAATAGACAAGTAAGAGATGAAACTTTAGAATGTCTAAAATTTCAAATCTTACATACTTGTGAATATAGTATTCAAAGTAAAATGTCCAATACACCCTTCTCTGGGAATGGTGTTAGATGTCGAGGTATTCAAGATCTCATACATATTGATGTATGTGGATCATCTATATCATAATAAACATTATGGATATGTGATATCTATTGATGAGTATGTATGATATGAGATTTCTTCTCTTTACCTAAGAAACCTTTGAAATGTTCAAAGATTTCATAATTTTGATTTGGAACCAAAGTCTGAAGAAAGATGAAATGAATTTGATCTAACAGAGGTAGCTTGCACCTGTTAGATAAATTCAAATAATACTTTATGAAGATATGAATATCATTTCTATCTCAATCCTCCTAACACACCTAAACTCAATAGAGTTGTAGGGAGATACAATTGGATCATGTTTGACATGATTTGATCAATGATAAATTTTAGCATAATTTCCTCTTAGATTCCTGGTATATATGTAGTAGAGACTGCATTATATATCCTTAATAAGATTCCATGCAAGTAAGTTGGAATCGAGCACTAGAGAGTGCTACTTCATTAGGAAAATAAAGGATGGTATTGGATACCTTCTTTATAACCCTGAGATTCTTAAAAGATCTAATCTCTGAGAATGTGATTCTTAGAGGATGACTCTCTTGAGAATCAAGATGAAAATGAAGTAAAGGAACTCATTTAATCTTGAGATGATAATGAGGCTCCAAATGGAAACTAAAAGGATAATTAAAGATGAAACACTAATACCTCTTCAAATGAGTTTGAGGATGTATTCCATGTGTCGGTTAAGTCTGACAATTATCAGACGTCATGTGATGAAGCTCCTGGGGATCATGACATGGAAAGATGGATGTTAGCAATAAAAGCCTAAGGTAGACTTCATATACAAGTGTTGTATATGGACCATCGAGGATCCACCTATATGGGTAAGACCCCATAAAGGTGTAAATGGATCTTCAAGGGAAAGGGAACCTTGATGAACCATGTGAAGCTCAGTGGGAGTGCTATTGTGTTTATTGTGCTAAATGTAGATAATATCCTAATCATTTTAGAATGATATAAGGATGATAATAAGTGTTTTATAGATTGGCTATTCCATATCTTGAAATATGATTTCAAGGATACCTCTTAGATCTTAGTTCTGAAGATGTTCAGAAGCAAAGAAAAGAGGCTATTGGGACCGTAACATTTGTAGTACACCTTGGACATGTTCCATTTTCTAGAAAATCCCAAGGAAGGCTTCCTTCCCTTAAGGTATGGTACAGACCTGTATATAGGGACAACACCTCAAAGAGTTGAGGAAGTGAATGCTAGAACTGCTTGCACTTGTGCATCAGTTACGAGAAGCTAAGTGTATGCTAGATGTGTACAAAAGCCAGACAACTGCCATGCAGTGGGAGTAGTAAAGTGTTGCTAATCCTACTATGGAGAGAAACACTTGATTGCAGTAATAACAAAATCTTCATATGTGACAAGACTTTTTCGAGATATTGATCTTTAAGTCTTATCTTCAAGAAATTAAGACTTTATGGATAGTGATCTAAAAGGTCTTAACTTTGGATACCTTAGGAGATAGAGATCTCCAGGAATAAAGGTATTCTGATAAGGATTAATGAAATACTGATTATAATAATTATTGAGCAATAGTGTCTAGGACACTATAACTGCTTTGACTAGATTGAGTATTGGTTGCATAAGAAGCAACATTCGCATTGGATGCGAGCACTGTTACTGGGGATATGCAAGTGTCGTAAAAGGACTTGGCATAGTCTCGCGGGAACATAGTGATTAATCAGCTTACCTAACTATTTTCTAAATAGCCTATGATTGTCACATGAGTGTGGGTTTAAATGATTTGCCCATTAATGGTTCTTTGGGCTAGTGGGAGATTGTTGGACATGCGAGCCCACGACGAGCCATTATGCAATAAATGTTATTGCAGATATCATTCCCTGATCTGAAATGAAGAATAACTAATTTGCATAATAGGTCCCTTAGTACAATTAGGGTTATGTACCATGGCCATCTTAATGATCATACTGTTGTTGATTCAATTATTGAATCATAGAGGCTGGTGCTTGGATGAATATCTAAAGAGTTAGATTAAGGACTCATCAACTACCGTCAAATGATTGTTAAGAGATGATCTCCAGCCTGAGTAGGAGATGGCAATCCTTTCTCACATAGGCTGATATCTGACCGACCTCTTGATGCAGGTCCTCTGCATAGGAATAGAGATTCAGAGGTGTCAGATTAGTTGGGTCAAAGAGTTGACTTGACGAGATCGAAATAACCAAAGTCCTATATCGTATGCTATCACGATACAGGCACGCATGCTCTAACCGGAGACATATGTGTTACTATATGTCTAAGTATGTACATTTGGCATACCAATAGGTTGATGACGTAACCAAGGTTTACATACCGACGCGTTGGTGTGCATATAAGGGCATATGAGTAATACGATCTCTCAAAGGGATCATATAGGTTCACTACTGAACCAAAAGACATGAACTCACTCATGAGATACTGGGAAGAATCAAATTCCATACGCACAGTTGTCTCGCTTTGGAAGCTTGACTGAATTTGTAGGTTTAATATATACTTTTGGAAAGTATGTGATCAAGACCTAGGTATGATATATGCTTTTGAAAAGTATATGATCGATACCAACTCCCAATGATCAAATGAGAAACTTACTGATAAAACCCTGAAGTAGACAGTATAAAGTTGATATAATACTTTGGGTTTATTCTGAGTCTTCCAGTATGCAGGATGTACAGGTATTGGGAATACCTGAGGGTGATGTGATCATAAACGATTGTATAACCATGACGCTTCCATTCCTAGAGAGTGATGAAACGGATCTGGATTTTAGTGACTCCTCTCAGTAGGAGAAGTAATCTGATCTTGGTCCAATTGTTGGACATTGATTTAAATGTGATTCAGATGCAATGAGAAGATTAGATTTGCGGTCTTGATTTAATCAAGCATCTATGGGAGGCCCGAGATCTAGATTTGAGATGTGATCTCAATATCCGAGTCACTATACGTAGAACAATACAATCGCCCTGTCCTTATCTTCAAGTATCCGCGGAGAAAGTGCATTATCCTTGAAAGAGTTCATGAATAATTTAATTGTTGATATATGTATCCAAGCATCGAGAAAATTGATACTTAAATGTGATTTAATTATCATGGATAATATGAATTTGATTCATATTATAAGGAGAGTTATCTGAGATAATTAAATGTGATTTCATTACTAAAGATATGAATAATGTGAATGTGATTCATGTTATTTGGGCACATGAGAAAAGAGATCCAATCCGATTAAATGTGATTTAATTATCATGGATATGAATGATGTAGATAGCAATATCCATATTAATCATATATATATTATAAATGTGATTTATAATATATCAGAGAGAGCATATTGTGATTTATATTTGTTGATTAATTGTTAATGTGAATTGGATTTACATTGAACAATCAATTGAAAATATTATTACATTTAGTTTTGGGTTGTGATTGAGATTCACATAATTTCAATGGCATGGTTGATATTTTCCATAAGATAATTTGGAATTATTTTTTGATGAAAATATTATCGACAAGAGATCATGATATAATCATGAGATAATGAGATCTCATGAGATATTGAGATCTCATGAGATGATGGCAGCCGTCCCCTTATTTTAGGGGATTGGTTTAGTCTTCTCATTATCTCTTCTCTAGTCAAATGTGATTTAAATTGGAATTAATTATGTTGATTTATCAATATGAATTAATTCAAATTAAATCAATTGTTGTTGTGTTTTACCAACAACAATCCTACCCATTGAAAGGGATACAATCAATCTCATACGTTGATTGTGTGTTGTCCATGGATTGGGATCCATGGACTCCCAAAACCCTATATAAGAAGAGGCATCCCTTGCTCTTCTAGACACTCGAAATCGATGAATGCTCTCTCTCTCTCTTTCTCTCTACACGCCCATTCTCTCTATCTCTCATGTGGCCGTCCACCATGGATGCCCTAGAGAGATCCTCCATCGTCGCAGCGTCGTCGTTATGCTGCCCGATCGTTTGCTCGTGGATCTCCGTCTACTTCGGCATGCCTTGCTCGTGAAGAAGAAGTCGTATCTCGTTTGTCGAGATCAGGAGATCTGTGGCTTGGATCATCAACATGGATTGCGAGAAGCACGCATCTCATCCACGCGCATGCAAGCGTCTCCTCCATCGGATTGGACTTGAGACAGGAGGTCTTTTTGTTTAGAGACTCGATCGCAACCACGCTTCAAGAGGTAATCCTATTACTTTTTTATGGTTTAGGCGAAACTATCTGAGAAGTGTTCTTGGATCATGTGGTTTCGTCACATAGAAAATTTTAATTCCCGCTGCATCGAGCAACTAGTACGACTAGTCGCTCCCGATCACATTCGATGCGATCATCACGCTTCCGTGATGTGCTTGAGGATTTTTCCTGTATCCTTCACATCATCAACCAGTTCATTCAACCCACTTCAATTTTCAACCTTCATCTGCAAGACGAATGACCTAATTGTGCTAAGCATCGATCTGCCTCCTTTAGACCTCTGACCTGCTCTAGTATCCCCAAGATTGCCCCTTATGCTTCGGTTGTGTCTACTAACACCACATGTATCGAAAACCCTCAATGATCGGAGGCCTACTTGCAGCTTCGATCTCCATTATATTGCTCCGATCAGCCAGCATTAACATGAACATTCAGAACTCCTTAGAGCATCCCCGACTCACAAGCTTATTCATCAGGCCATCAACAACGTCCTTGAGCCTTCAACAACACAGGAGGAGGATGGAGTGTTGAGATCCTCCTCACCAGAGCTTCACTCATACTCCGCCTCGCAAGGAGGAAGAGGAAGAATGCGACTCACAGTCATCATTCGATCCTTTCATGTCGATACTCATCTGATAGTCTAGAATCTTCCGCGTTAAGCCATCCAAAGCACCTCTTTGACCTTCAGCCTTGGAGCGGCCAAGCCAGCGCCTAAGAACAACATCGTGCCACGCGTCTTGAGCCTAATACACCTCTCAAACCTCCAAGTCACGTGTTCACAACACATGATTGTGGGAATTTTGTAGAAGACCCTGCCAAGTTTTTTATTTACAAATAACTCCCGCTGCATGGGATTTTCGTATGTTAGCCCAAACAACTTTTGTTATTGCATTTGTACCCTTGTGAGGACCATTTTATGATGTTTTATGAGTTTTTAATCATGGTTTTTTGCATTTATGCATCTATCTTTTATAGTGAATAATTTGTGATCCATAACTCCAAGTTAAGTAAAATTGTTCTTGATTTAAAGACAAATTAATTCTCTTTGATAATAGAAAATTTTCCATACTTTGTCTATAGAGTTCTTCACTTAATTTCCTCCACAATATTAGATTTTTGCAGTCTTATAATACAACTAATTTCCTGATTTAATTTATATTTCACACATTAAATTCTAGAGAATATAAATTACCTATCTAGTCCCATTAAAGTGCTTAAACATTTATCTTCATATCATTTATTGCTCTATTAAGAGCCCTGATTTGCATTGAAATTGTTTTTATATGATTAGGTGTTGAACCAAGAATTCATGTCAGTCCACTAATCAAATACAATTAGCGATCATTGTGGTGTTCAATGAGAACCTCGATTCAGACAACAATTAACCCATAACTAGAATAATCAAGCAAATAAAAGCAAGTGGTGGAGTTAAAATTTATTATAACTATACAAATAGTGTGTATAGTTGTAAGTATGTGTAAAGGTCGAACACAAGGAACAAGGGAGATAGACTATAAAAATTGACTTAGAGAACAACTAATGTTTTTTATTGTTATAGAGATTTTGATTTTTTATGGGTTTTTATATTTACCTTTTTATTTATAATTTATATTTTCTTTTATTTTTATCTTTATATTTTATATTTTCTTTTTGTATTTTCTAATTTTTAATTTTCTCTTTAATAATAAGTAATAATTATATATAAGGATGTAGGGATAGATTTATAAGATATATTATATAAAGGGTTAAATGGGGCTGCCCCCTGGGGGGAGCTAACTTGACACCCCCCGCGATATCTCGCTCAGTTTTTTTATTTTTATTTTTTTGAAGATTTCTTCCGTGAATATTCATTACTATATCCCTATATTATGCTATTAAAATTTCGTGTGAAATAGAGACTCGTGCGGCCTTCGTCTATTTATGGATGGAGGCCGTACGAGTCTCTGTTTCGCGTGAAATGTGAATGACATAATATAGGAATATATTGATGAAAAGCCATAGAAGAAATTTCGAAAAAAAATAAAAAAGGGGGCGAAATGGCATGAGGGGAGTCAAGTTAGCTCCTCCCATGGGGGCAACCCCATTTAACCCTTATATAAAATATTGATAAAATCATAAAAATGCCCTGAGCTCGGTCCTTTTTATTTTTTAAGGTTTTCAAATATTTTTTTGTATTTGTAATAAATATAATATTAATAGTAATATAAGTATATATGTCTATATATATAATGTAGACTAGTATATATAAAAATATATCTATAAATACTCAAAATGCATAAAATAAAATCCTTTTGTATTTTTATCTTTTAATCTATTTTTGGTATTTTATTTTTAATTTTGATTTTTTTATATTTTTAATTGAATAAAAAAGGAAGACATTAAGTAATAATATATAGCTGGATTGTTTTGGATTTCAAAAATATCTAAATAGCTCCAAAATTTTCAAACTAATATTAATATATTATATATTATAAATAAAATATAGAAAAAATGCAATTTTTTGATTTTTAACGATTTTTTATATTTTTTAGGGTTAGAGAGGGATTGCAATTTTGGGGTTTTTCTTTTGTATTTTTTAGTACTATTTTATCTTTAGGTGAAAATACAATAATAAATAACTACTATTTTTTGAATTTTCAAAACATTTTTTAAATTTTATGAATGTTTTAAAGCAAACATGGAATAAATGTAATTTTTGAATTTTTAAATATAGGAAAATATTTTAAATGACGTAGTCAAAAATATGTGTGATTTATAATATATCAAGCTGTTTAATGTAAAATGGTATTTTTATTGCAAGAAATACAATAAATAAAAATGCAAGACTGGCTGGGACTGGAATACTAATATTATTAAATACAAATGTAATCCATACCAAAAAAACACAAAGTATAGGGGCATCCACATAATTTTTCCATAAATATTTAAATCATTCAATACTGATAGGGGTATAAATATAATATTCAAAAAGTGAGAGGGAATACATGTAAAATATCTAAAAAGTTTGAACTAGATTACAAATTTAATGGATAAAATAATAACCCAAAACCTCAAGGGGGTCCTTGCAAAAAGCCCACCACCTCACATATATGGGCACATGAGGTGATGTGGCGAGGGACCTAAATGCAAATATCAAGATTACATGGGTCCTACTACAAAATATCCAAAAGTTTTATAACTACAAACGAAAGTTTTTGGACTTAAAATAAAATACAAAAACATGTGGGTGTATATGGTAAAATTACTCCTATAGGCATTGACGGACCACTAAATATCTTCTACATAGACAAGTGGCGTGTGCTCGACGATGGACGAAGCTTCGTGGATGATGACTGAGATTAGATCTCAACTGAAGATCTCACGGCTACTGGGTGATCAATCCGATGACTGCTGCATCACATGGCGCCTCGTTCTTGATCTGATGATGGGAATGATGACTGGAAGAACAGGGGAGGAACTCTCTTCCTGCAAGATTCAATATGCACTCCAAGGAATCTTCGACCATCTGGGATGCTCCCAAGTAGCCCAAAACGTCGCCGTCGCCGATGGTAGTCCGTGTTGCCCGGATGCTTCAGAAGGGTCCCCGAAGCTTAGACATGGTTTGATGTACTTGGTGAAGCTTTGGAGCTCCAAGAACCATTCACCTAGACAAAAATTGACCCAAGAGGGGTCCTTAGAGTCTAGAACCTGCACGGTTAGTCAAGGCACACAAAAACGAAGTTCGTGGGGCTTGTTTAAGGTGAAATGGCAAATATGGAATTGGGGCAGCAAGCTTCCGACGAGTGGCAGAGTTGGAAGTTCAATCCTAATACAGAGAGGATCTGGATGAATGGAGGTGTGTGGAGTGATATAGATGCGATAGGGAGCAAAATGAAGTTGACATGATGGTTGGAGAACGACGAGGTCACAATGAAATGGTCGTCAGAGCTCAGCTCTAGCGAACTACAAATTTGAAATTTCACAAAATAAAATGTGATTTTAATGTAAATGAAAACCTACACTACTCTAACCTATGTCCTAAGAACAAAAAGGAAACTTAAACTAAGTCTTAACCTCAAGAAACAAAGGAGCTTGGAGGAGCTCTGTCGCAGTTTGCTGACGATGCTCAAATCACCATTCTGGTGCCTCTTCCTCCTCGCCAAACGATAAGTGTTAATAGTTGTTGTCACCAGAAACCTAAAACATTCGAAAATTTGGGGATTTCGAGGGCCAAAAGGGATCAAACTTGAATCGATATCAGAGCGAGTTATATGTACATTGACATATTAACTTGGGAAGAACGCATGATTTAGCGATCTATCGATTGAGGAGTGAGTTCGACGTAAAAGTTCAAGGACCAAGGGTCAAAAGTCAAGAAGGAATAGAAACGAATTAATGAAATGATTGGAGCGGAAAAATTGAGAGAAGCGTGTGGTTGATGAGGTCTGATAGCCTAGGGTTGCAGGTGGGTCAGTTCACCAGAGGTCAACTGAAGACCATACCCTATTGGTCCACGTCACCCACTACGGATAAACCAGAATTTGAATTCAAAAATAAATCGAAATAAAATAATAAATGATTTATTTGATTTTTGATTGAAACATGAAAAATATTTATTATTTTATGTAGTATTTTATCTAATTTAATTAAGGTTATTTCTTATATATTACTTTTTACAAGTATAAATATAGGTATATTTACCTATATATTAGGTATTTTGATTTTATTTCCTATGTTAGAATTTACTTAGTTATCTGCATATTTCATATATTTATAACTTATTTAAATACATACAAATATGTTTTTATTGTATTTATTATGAAGTAATATGTACACTTAAATAAATATATGTATTTATTATATAAGTATATGTATGTATATTTCATCTATGTATTTAAGTATGCTTATTTATTTTATTGTATTTTTATTGATTTTACTTTAATCTAATTTTGTACATATATTACAAATAAAATTAACAAAATTATAAAAATATAGAATAATGAAGAATATACAGAATAAATAAATTGATTAATTTATTCAAGTATAATGTATAATAGGGGTCCAAAACCTAACTTTTGCATCTTGACTCTAAATTGAATGAAACTACCTTCATTAAATATATTATTAAATTCTATATACAATTAAAAATGAGTTTAGTCAATTTTGATATAGTATGAAGAAGATACAGGTCTGTGAAATTTTGATTTTGGCTTTTTATTTTGAGTGTCTAGGGCACATTGTGCATTATTTTTACATGAAATAAATTTTGTATTTTTTATGTATTTTTATCTACAACAATCATGTAGAAAGTTTGTTTATTTGATTTATAAATAATAAAGAATAAAATAAGTCCTAAATTGGATTAATTAAAGAATAAAAAATATATTTTTATTGTATTTTGGCCCTTGTCTCCCCCTACTTTATTCTTTGTTGACCCAGTGATGCCTAGGTATCGAGGTTTAGGGACATTCAATACATATGATATTTTATTTTCTTTTCTTTATTCTTTTATTTTTGGTTTAAATAAGGTGTTTTATACAATATTTAGAATTTAAATAATAGATACTATTTTATGCAAGATAATACTATATACATGCATTTAGCTAGGGTTTAATGGTCAAAATGAAAGAGTAAAGGTGATAAAATGGAGATTCAATTTAATTAACTATTTAGAGCTTGTTAGTTAGATATTTAATTAGATTAATTTTCTCTTTATTGATGAAGTTGTTTAATCGATTAATCAAGAGAATGGTTTGCTATTGTGCATGCATTTGAGTGTTTGTTATGAGTGTTATTGTATTACATTCTCATCATTTTGTGACTTAATATAGTTACATTTAAAAATTAAATAAAAACAACATCGCATTATGATGTATTAGCTTGATCTAGATTCACTGATTTTTCACTTAATTAGTATATAACATCCATGTTAAATTTAAATTCTCATATCCTTGTGTTTGACCTTGGACTTATCCAGGATAAACTAGACCGAGTCACTCTTCACCGAGATTCTACTTTGTTCTGATAAATTGGTCAAGCAGTCATATTACAACGAGTGCTCATTAATATAGTTGTTTAACAATTAAGCAAATATACACGTACACACCAAATCAAAGCCCAAATTCATACTCAACAATCACTAAACCAATATAGATATTTATGTAAAGATATATCGTCATATGCTCCTCATTGAGTGTTAGACCATTATATTAATCATTATGCCGTTACTAGAGTTCAAACACAATGGTCATATGTTTTGGTTCTATACATGTTTATATGCATGTAGAATAGTACCAATAAACCCATCACCTAAGCAGAAGGCTCCATATACTTATGCATAATTAAATGTGCACCGATACATGAGCCCCATCAATAAGAATGAAACTAACAACATGTTTGAATGATAAAACTTCAATTTTGCTCGTTAATCTACATAAAAATGTTAATTAAACAAAGTTAAAAGCTATAAAATGCTAAATAAACATGTGATGTTAATATACATGTGAATAGATTCGCACAATCACATGAAAAATTGAGAAAACTAAAAAAAGTTGAATGGCTATCTACTTGTATACTTCATTAAATAGTGTAATCAAGCTTGAGTCTTTTTATATTTCATATTCACATCCTTCCTCTAAATCACTAACTCTTAAAATACAACCCCTTGTAGGTTAAAAATAATGCATTTAGTAATTATATTTGATAAAATCTTTTAACAGTTCCAATTTATAATATAAGTATGTTTAATCTACAAATTACCATGTCTCCCCTTTTCCTTCCAAATACCTAATGCAAGCAACTCCTCTCCATCTTATTCTTCACATATATCATGAGCCAATACTCATGCTAGATCCTCCTTGGTGGAGGAAGTCTAGATGGAATTTCTCGCCCCCAATCTCCCACGAGCTCTTCTTCTTCATGTGTCACATGTTACTAGCCCTATTCCTCCCCTCCATGACCTTGCTCCACTTAATGTCGGACGTACATTGGTGCAATTGCGATGTTCGTTTATGCTTTCATTGCATCTGAGTTCAGGAACTAGTGCGACTTGCCGGTTCTCCTCCTTTTCCTCTCGCTAATGTATTCCACATGCTCTCTAACACCATAGTAGGCAACCCTTTCAATGTGCAACACATGGTGAAGATGTTTTTCAACAATTGTGCCAAGGGGAAGCCTTTCTTAGGCTTCCTCGACGATTCCCTCGATCGTGGAATATTCAAAAAGGCTTTGAGCAATACCTCAAGTTCATCCTATGAACAAAGAAGTATAGGTCTATCTCGCTCTTTAAGTGTATGCCTTTTTAACTTTTCAACATCTGATTTACCCTGATTAAGCGAGGATCACCAGAGTGGTAATTTATGCCATCTATGCTAGATAAAACTTCTCGGTAATAAAACCGCTCCACCTTTAAACTTCATCTTTCCTTATTTCATAACCCTTTTCAATCCCTAAGTTTGAGTAATGATTCCAACTCTGATCTACTTCGAATTTAGAGAACCTTTAGAAGATTTCAGTAAATAAGATATATAAATCACTCTTTAATGAGGCTCGTTGCATATTATGTAATTTGACTGGAAACAAATGTGCAATAGAATCTTGTCTTAATCCTCTAACGAGCTTCTTGCCTGAGAGCTTTCGTTTCTACTCTTCTCTTCTTTGAAAACTATTCTTGGAACGATTGAGAGGGTACATTTACCCATCATTTCTACTATACCTATCTCTTGGAAAGAGAGAGGAAAAAAGATATAAAAATAAGCGATCGAGTTCAGCACTTATTGTTACTTATTTATAAATGGGTAAGACAGACTTGAAATGTAGGGCACATTTTTACTTAAACACCAACCACGCTATTCCATGTGAATCTCTTTTGTTTGCATGTGCTCTATTAGTCTGCGTCTTCTTCCTCCACGTACAACAGTGCACATGCTTAGAGACAACAAAGGACAAGCAACATAGAATAGTGGTCAACAATAGTTAAAGTTCTGAACCCAAAATTTGTACCGTGCAGATTATTACCACAGAAATGGTCCTTTCATCCGAAAACGATGGT
The DNA here is from genome assembly GCA_037367405.1 of Ottelia alismoides. NCBI lineage: Eukaryota > Viridiplantae > Streptophyta > Magnoliopsida > Alismatales > Hydrocharitaceae > Ottelia > Ottelia alismoides. The sequence goes on along the minus strand of JAZKJV010001838.1, from coordinate 189,059 downwards.
TCAAATGACACCTTTTTTTAAAGAAATTTAATATATTAAAGAATAAATGAGGAGAAACTCACACCTTTAGAAAAAGTTCTGTAGAAACTTCCGATGACTATCCTTCATGTTAAGTGAAAGGTAGAGTGCATACCCGTGCTTTGCAGCATGTATAATTTTTCTTAGTAAAGTATGGAAAAAAGTGGTAAAACTTAAAGAATGTATTTGGAGCACAATAGAAGGAAGTAAAATAGTAAAAAATCAGATACAAAATTGAAGAATTAGAAAATTTAGTCTTAAAATGTAAGTTCTTGTAGTTAATGTTGGTGTTCATCAAACATTTCCTATCGCAAGAAAGCCTTTGTTCTTTAGAAAACATATTATGTTAGATAAGATCAAAGAAGAAATAATGATTGTCGCGAATGTCAGAATAAATATATTGAGCTAACGTTTATATGATATAACATTGGAAGTAGAATTGATATGGGAATGAATAAAAAATCTGATACAAAACTGACGATGCAAATCTAGTTAAAAAAACATGCATTTGTTCTTTTACTCAATGCTGGTTCTATCGTATTTTTCGTTCAAAATTTTTTTAATAATGCAAGCTAATCTATGTTTCAAACATAAAGAAAGAAAACGTACGTTAGATAAGATGCAAAAACGAACTAATGATAGATGCAAAGGAAACTTAAAGCAACTAAAATAATAAAAGATCAGATATAGAGTGGATGAAGTTTAGTTGTAAAAGATGTACATGCTCTTTTACTCACAAGTTGTTCTATCGTAGTAGAGAAGAAATAGAATTAAAAAACGAGTAAACAAAAGAGAGAAGATTAGATATAGAAGGCATGGAAGAGAAACTTTAATTGAAAAAAAATACTTGTTTTGTCACCCAGTGGTGGTTCAACTGTAATAGATGTTCATTAAATTTATTATGATGTGACATAGTTTGTTTACTTATGAACATCTATCATGCTATATAAGGTAAAATAAGAAATAATTAAGATTGCAAAAAGCTTGTAAAAAAGTACAAGTATTTAGGAAAAATAAAAGAGGCTCGGAATTTTGTCGGATCATGCATGTTCCTTCTAAAGATTTATATAGAAACAAGATGGTTTTTATTAAAGTCAAATTACCTCATCAATTCAAGTCATAAAAATATTTATATGTGCTGCATTTAGCACAACTTCTAGAAGTCACTATGAACAACAACAACCCATCACCAAGATGGAAACAGAGGGCTTTGATGCACGTCCTGCAGTTGATCACCGAGATGGGAATAATAGAGAGGGCATCCATGCACTTCTTGCAAACGATCACATAGATGAAACAATAGAGAGGGTGTGCATGTAATACACACACACGAGGAGAGGGAAGTTGTTTTGAGTAACAACCAAGTTGGTTGTTACACAAGGTAGTTTCCCCTCAATTTTTTTATTTTTTTCGAAAACAAAATCATATATATTCATTTATATATCTAATCTATATGTCATTCAAATTTTGTCAGGAACAGAGACTCGTATGCCCTCCATCTAGAACAGATCCATTACAACAAATTTCAGACCGCTAAAAATTATCCATTCTAGATGGAGGGCATAGGAGTCTCTGTTTCTAACAAAATTTGAATGACATATAGGAGGGATATATGTGTGTGTGTTTCTGTGTATGTGTATGTATGAATATATATGATTTTATTTTTAAAAAAAAAATAAAAAATTGAGGGGGGGACTTGGTTATTACTCAAAACAGCTTCCCTTTCCTCTCTCTCTCTCTCTCTCTCTCTCTATATATATATATATATAATTCACATGATATCCTTCACAAACAAAAATAACACCTATATAGTTATACCCACATATTCCAATATTTAAAATAAAATAAATCTTTTTCCCTTTAGGCTGAATGTGTAACGATATCATGACAGTATGGTGTCTTTACATTGAGAAATAATTGATTGTTAAATGATCAAAAGCCAATGAAATTTTATAATTTCTGTTGCCTACACCTCATCTCAAAAACATGCCTGTTAAATTTAATTTCTCAAAAATATGTAATTAGTTAATATAAGCAAGGAGGCTTAGATTTACAAATAAGCTCATAATTCTCCTCTAAATATCTTGCAGTAAGCTTTCTCTTAAAGAGAGATATACAGATAATTTACAAAAATAAACTAACCAACTATATTGCATAACCCTGTAAATTTTATTACTATCTAACTCTATTTTTGTTAAAAGTGCATGTGTAAAAAAATGGGCAGATCCTTAATGTTGATGCATCATGCATGAATTGATAATATTTAGGCACGAGCTTCACTTCAATTGGTAATGAATATCGGCATCTTTATGTGCACATATCGTGAAGTGATCAGCATAAGATTTTTTGTAAGTTGTGTTGAAAGTTTTGATGGAATTTTAAATTGAAGGAATATAGAGGCGCCCTTAAGAGAAGACCACAGGTCAAAGGAATTCAAAAAAAAAAGGTTGTTTAACCCTATCGTGTACTCTTTTAGAACAAAATTAACATTTTTAAATTCCATTAATCAAACAGAAATTATGGAAAAAATCAAACAGATCTAAAAAAGTTGTAGTAACTGAAGATTATATACAAATAAGGCAAATGGACTCGCCATCATTAGCAACACCGCCGAAGACCGACATCGGAGAAGTCATAGCGGGCATAGAGAAAGCAGAGCTGTGGAGGTCACTGAAACTACATGCTTATTATTTATAGGTAAATGCATAGTGATATCAGACAAAGCTTAGCAGAACAGTTTAGGATACTTTTAGAAACATTTCTTTGGTAGATGTATACTTTGATTTTATTCTTCATTGATTGGTTTCTTGACTCTATTATTTTGTCACCTTTTGCAAGACTTACAGAATCTACTCAATCTTTTACAAGGTATAACTATTACAAAGAAGAGCAAATTAAGAAGGAAAGAAGTATCTCAAGATGTTAGGGAGTTTGTTTTTCCTTGTGAGTGTCGCCTCTAGTAGTTGGAGGAGCACTAAGAGTGTGTGGGCTTCTCCACGTGATAGATCTGATCTCCATGCAAGGTTTCTTCTGCCTCCAAGATTCTCAAGCTCCAAGCGCCATGACTGTCACCAATGTTACAGAGGTGAGAGCAACGCCTGCATACGAACCGGCAAGCACTGATTCACAAAGAGAAGGGAAACTCAACTTCATTGAACGCATCGGACAACAACAATCGATGGGTGACATCTGGAGATGCCAAAATGCCTTAAACCTTCAACAATTGATAGATGGGGATATATTAGAGGGAGAACAATAGCTATTAGAGGGATAAAAACAACTGTTAGGCTTTGGACCCTCAACAATCCAATAAAAAATACTTTCAGGTTGTTGACTTGCGAACAAAGTAAATCCAAGGTTTTAAAAATCGGACCGGACGTTGAACATGTCAATCTTCAGTGTGATCCAAGTGGGTCGGACCATCGGTCCAAACCGATTGGATCGGTGATGATGACAACATGACATCATCATTCCCATCGACTCGGAAAAAATCGGATCGAGCATAATTTAGTGGTCTGACCGATTGAACCAATTTTTTGAACGATAAAATCGGATACATATATATATAAGTATGTATTTATATATCAATGAATAATCATTATAATCTTCTGTATGTTTGTTTAATTAATTAAATAAACGTTAGCAGGCAAATCCTCAAACTTTTCTTCCTCTTAGTTTTATACTAAAGAATATATACTCCATGCAATGCTCATTCGGTCAAAAGATAGAACCTCACCGTCAACAAACATATGTACATGACTTTTACAATAACGATCCCATTGTTGTCAATAATATTCAGACAGAAAATTACTCACGACCTTTACTACATGTATTAATATATCTAATAGCATGTAGTATATGAGCAAGGCCATCAATGAACCTTACTTTCAATATACGATGTGAAACAATATTCCATGGTAAGAGCCGAAAGGGGTTCGACACATACATTTGCAACATGTAATTCGGATAGGACTTTTGTTGATACTTAAAATCCTAAGCCATACATTTTTAGTTTGTATATGTATGAACAAAGTAAATACTTATCACAGTTATTGACGGAAGTCATATGTCGATTCATCATTTAGTATTCCTAAGGGATCGACACATACCTTAAGTTGACGGACTCGTATCTACCAGATTGATATGCTTTCTCCTTGCTCCCGAACCCTCGTTCTCCTCTACTAAGACGACGCCGATGTTATCTACGATGAGAACGATTCTCGGTGAGATCTCTCTCTCTGACCCTTACTCTCTTCTTCTCTCTCTTTGAAAAACAAGTGACGTGTGGGGGAAATCCTTTGGGATTTTATGCCTCCAAAAAGGACAATTAATGGGATAATAATGCCATTAATTTTAGAAATAAATCTCAGCTCTTAATTGGGGAAATAGAAGGAAGGTTGGGCTGGAAACAAATGGGAAAAAATATCTAACCATTACAATCTACCACCCTTAAAGAAAAATTTCATCCTCGAAATTTCTTAGTAAAGGATCATAACAAAAACTGCGGATGCTTCTTCCGCATTTTGCTCTCCAGCTCCCAGGTGGCTTCCTCCTTCTGGTGATGACGCTAGAGGACCTTGACCATCGGAACTATACGTCGACGAAGCTGATGGTATCTACGACCGATTATGCGAACAGGTTTCTCCTCGAAGGTGAGATTAGGCTGAATATCAAGAACCTCATGCTCGATAACGTGCGAAGGATCAGGAGTGTACTTCCTTAGCATAGATACATGGAAAATATCATTTAGCTTCGAATATCAAGTTGGTAACGCAATACGATATGCCACCTCTCCGATTCGTTGTAAAATCTCGAAAGGTCTTATGTATCGAGGAGTAAGTTTCCCTTTCTTATCGAATCGCAATACACCCTTGGCTGGGGAAATCTTTAGAAACACGTGGTCTCCAATTGAGAAGCTCAACTCCCTTCTATGACGATTCGCATATGACTTCTGCCTACTTTGAGCTACCAACAATCTCTTCCTGATTAGCTCAACCCCTTGCTTGCTGATCTGGATTAGCTCCAGTCCCAAAATATGTTTCTCACCAACATCACTCCAACATGTGGGTGATATGCATGGTCTCTCATACAATGCTTCATAGGGAGCCATCTTGATGCTCGAATGATAACTGTTATTATAAGCAAACTCTACTAATGAAAGATGTTTGTCCCAGCTACCTGAAAAATCTAGAGCACAAGCTCTCAAAATATCTTCTACTGTCTGGATGGTCCTTTATGATTAACCATCAGTCTGCGGATGAAATGAAGTACTAAACTTTAATTGAGTTCCCATAGCCTCTTGAAAACTTTTCCACAATCGAGACATGAATCTAGTATCCCGATCTGACACAATTGATGTAGGGAGGCTGTGTAACCTGACAATTTTATTCACATACAATTCAGCCAGACTATCCATCTATTGATCCAAACGGATAGGTAAGAAATGCACCGACTTGGTCAATCGATCCACAATCACCCATATGGTGTCATAACGATGTTTCTTGGTCTTGAGTATACCTGTAACAAAGTCCGTCGTTATGTGCTCCCACTTCCATTCAGGTATCTCTAAAGGTTGAATAGGGCCTGCTGGTCTCTGATGTTCACTCTTGATCTGCTGACATACCAAGCATTTAGAAACAAAAGCTGCAATGTCATTCTTCATCTTCGGCTACCAGAAATTTCATTGCAGATCCTTGTACATTTTTGTTGTACCTGGATAGATGGTATACATCAATCTGTGAGCTTCGTCTAGAAACTCCTGCCTCAACTCAACAACATTTGAAACCCATAATCGGTTTCGGTACCTTAGAACTTCATCAATTCCAATTGTGAAATTAGAACCTTCTTTCTTAGATGCCTCTATCATTTTAGAAAGATCAACATCAGTTTTATGTGTTGTCGTGATCTTCCCAATTACCTCGGGTTGGATTATAAGGCCTGCAAGAGATATCTTCCTCTCTTCACTTAAGAAAGGTTTCCAGTCTTCAAAATCTTTTATCATCTTCCACTGAAGTTTCAAGATAGCTAGTTTGCCTTCCCACTTTCGACTTAATGCATCAGCAACGATGTTCGTTTTTCCAGGATGATAATTAATGGAAAAGTCGTAGTCTTTTAGGAACTCCAGCCAGCGTCGCTGCCTCAAATTAAGTTCCTTCTGAGAGAAAATATATTTGAAGCTCTTATGATCACTGAGCACCTCAAACTGTTCACCATAAAGGTAATGACGTTAAATTTTAAAAGTAAAGACTACCGCTGTGATGATTACAATATATATGGGTATAATAAGATAAAATTATGCAAAGAATGAGCTCAGTTTTTGACACATAATCTGCAATCTTGCATAACTCATATGATTATTTATTCTATTATTATAGAGGAGAAAAATCGTGATATCCAGATAAAATCATCTATTGATTATATATTGTGATAATGTATTCTCATGAATAAATCATCTACAATTAAAAGAGAAAATGAATGTAATAATATAGCATTCAACATGTTGAATTCTATTGACAATTTTTGGAAAGAAAATGGGAGGGTCAAGAGTGAAAAAAATCCCCACTCTTTAATGTCATACATGCATGTGTGTCCTCTTTATTCTCTCTCTCTCCCATAAAAAGTAGTCGAATGCATCCTCTCTTGCCATGCATCTTCCCCATGCATCAATTAAATCCCATGCAAAAGACAAAAGCCACCATCCATATACGTGGGTGGCTCTTCAAAAAAGGCAATAACTCTCATTCATTGCAAGTACAACCATGCCATCTATAAATAGGGACTCCCTCCCCATTTTTTGTTGGACGCATAGACCTCTCTCTCTCTCTCTCCCCCCCATTCCCATTCACGTACTCTCTCCTTCCCTCATATTTTTCCATGCGTAACACTTCTCCCACCATTATTTCCATGCACGCATAGAGCCCTTCTCCCATTTTCATGCGCACCCCTCCCTCCCTCCACTTTGCCATTCACGCACCTATCTCCCTCCCTCTCATTTTAGCACCTCACGCACAGCATATTTCTCTTTTTCATTCCATTTCATGCACGCACAGCACTCTCGACCTCTCTCTCTCGTTTCCTCTCTCTCGTTTTTTTTTCTTTCTCTTGCAGGTATCGGATTAAGCGCATAGCTCCGCACCATTCTTCTTCTCCTCGCGCGCACCTCCGGTCATTCTCCAAGGAACGCCCAGCGGCCATCCTCCTCGGCGACATCTTCCTCTCCGACGCCATCAACACAGCGGCCAGTGGCCGCTCGCCCATCACTCTCTGTTCTCCGGCGATTTTCCTTGTGCACGGGTGCACCATCGGCTACGCATCACAGGCCTCGCATCCGTCTCCATCGTCGTCGACATCTACATTCCATATCCGGATAGAGAAGCATTTCTCATCTCTATTATTTGTCTTCCGCATTTTTTCTACCTTAGTTAATTGTTTAAGTTGAATTTGGAAGGAAACAACTCTAATGTTATAAGTTCTCTTGCATTTTTACACTAGTTGGTTTTGTTTGAATTGAACTTGAAAGTATTTTTATTTTGTAAGGTCTCTTTTCATCTCTAAGTTTTCTTTAAATGAATTCATCGCAAGTTTTACATTCCATTTTTTATTGAAACATTGCAAGTGACCTCTTGTTTCTTTCATCTTAATTTGCAATTCGGCCCCCGTTATTTTATTTAGTTGCACGCATGCCCTCATTCGTTAACTTTAAGTTCTTGGAAGTACTTTCACCCGTAGATTGCATCGTCTCTTCAAAAATTCACATCTTTCTCTCGTCACCATGGATTAAAATTCTAATTAAGCTTGAAAGAAGAACAAATATCGCAAATTTACTTGGTCCCTGTGGATTCGATCCTCTACTTGCCACGTACATTTTTTAGATACTTTGATCGTGCTCGTAGTTGTAATATTATTTGTTTGATTACGGTTTTGTGTGGGACAACAACGACGTGGTTGATCGTCGAAATTTGCGATGAGGTAAAGGTGTAAAATAAATGCTAGGTCGTTGCGACCTCAATCACAAACACGGAGCAATCCAGAAAAATAACCACTCAAATAAGATAAAATCAAGCAAGCACAAGAAAGAGCGGTCTGCTATAGGTTTAACCTGGTATAGCTCCCAGGGTCGAACACAAGGAGCACAGATTGGCCTTGCGGCCTACGATGTAGTCAAGAGTCCAGAAGAATCTTCTTTTTGGTTTTTATTTGTTTTTGTATATATTTTTTTTTTTTTAGATTTTTTAATTAATGAGAAAATGAGAGAAAGCAAATACAATGCAACTTCAACAATTTATACAACACACAAGAAATGATGCAAAAATTCCAGAAAATTGATTTTTAGGTTTTAAATGTTTTTTACTGTTTTTGGTGAATTTTTGAGATTTTTCTAATGGGTAAATTAATTATTAAAAAACAAACAATGCAAAGAATATAGGGTACTGTCCAGCAAGGCTTAAGACCACAAAATAAAATAATTTTGGATCTCAAAAAGCCCTAGAAGCATTTTTCCTATATTCTATGAAGAATAAGGAAAATTTAGGCACCCTAATTATTGTTTTTGGATTTTTAATTTATTTTCTACAATTTTTATGAGTTTTTAGTGGTTTTTCAATTTTTAGGGTTTTCAAGCAATGGACAGTAGCCAAAATTGGCTAGAAAATCAAACAATCAGTAAACAACAATGTCTAATTTTTTTAGAATTTTTAAAGGTGATTTTGTATTTTTTTGGTATTTTTAAAGTCAAACAGTGGAGAAAATGAGTGTTTTTGAATTTTTAAAAATAATAAATGAAATCAAAATGTCTCCAAAAAATCATAGAAATTCCTACACCATGGCAGGAGCCATGTGTCAAAATTTCATTGGATTTGGAGTTCGTTTGATATTTTATTCAAAAATAAAGGTGGGGCACTGTGCACAGGGACCTATGTGCAAATACCCAAAAGTTCTGGGGTCCTGGTGCAAATTACCCAAGAAATCACGTGCCAAGCACGTGTCTGGGGCACACAGGGACCTAAATGTAAGAAAAATAAGTACCAAGGACCTATTGATAACTTGTATCAAAAGTCCAGGGGCTTATATGCAATTTACCCAAAATAATTCGCACATGTGCCAAATCAATGCTCACAGGGGTATATGTGCAAATAAACAAAAGTTTTTATTCAATTCATAACAACCAGAACAACAGGGGGTCTCATGCAAATATCCCAACAAAACACGTGACGAAGCACGTGGGTCTCTACTGGCAGGGGTATAAATGCGAAAGAAATTAAGTCCGAGGTCCTTGATGCAAATTATCCCAAAACTAAACAACTGAATTAAAAATTACAGGACTAAATCGAAACAAGACAAACAGAGGGGGGCCTATGAAATTTACCCCTTTATTAATAGCGACGGCCCAGATGATGACGCGTGGATGATCGGACGGCGGAGAACAAACGCGCCTTTACTCTTGAAACGCTGGCCTGATCTGACGGCTGGTGTGCGTCCACGTGTATGATCGAACGGTGGAGATGCGACGTGGTTCTGTGAAGGGAACCAGGCTCAGATCGGATGGTCGAGAGAGATCCACGTGGCTGATCCGACGGTGCTGGGCTCGGATCTCTCTCCTCTGCTACGGATGGCTCCGATGCGCTCCTCAGATGGATCAACGGTGGAAGCAGCTCCAAGGATGGACGGTGCGGATCTGAACTGGAGCGGTGAAGACGATCGAACGGCGATGGAGGGTCCTCGAAGAACAGGTCCCCGGCGAGACTCGCCGGGCTCGTACGTGCGCTAGGGACCTCCGATGAGCCTCCTGAAGGTCGGCGAAGAATCGTGGGAGGCTCCCGCGTCTGCTGATGGTCTCCGACGGTTAAACCAAGCTCCGAGGAGCTCGAGCAAGGCCGGCGGAGCTGGGTCTCCTGGCTGAATGGCGAAGGGCCTCAGACGCCCTCGTTTGAACCTGCAAAGGAGACCAGAAGACTCGCGGGTCGAGGGCAAAGTGCCTCGACCCGGTTAGGCGGCGTGAAGATGAACGGTGCGGCGTGGCGGAGGAGCTCCGGCGAAGCGACGGCGGTGGAGCTCGACTCCCAGATCCTGTGCGATCTGGGTTGTGTGGAGGGGTGAAGAAGGTGCGTGAGGGGCTTGCGAAGATGATGGGATGATCGGAATGTCGAGATGATACGTGAGGTGGTCGGAATCGGAGAGATGCGTCGGAGATGAAATTTGGGCGAAATCCTAAATTAGACGAAATTAAAAGGAACTAAGGGTACCTGATGGATGCTGGAGACTGTGCTGGAGATTGGCTATCTCCGGGTCGTAGCTTCGAAGGACGTCAAGGCCTGAAGCTCGGTGCTCGACGCCGGCGGCGGAGCAAGAACGGCGAGGTTACGCCGGATCAGAGGAATCACCTCCTCGCCTCACTGCAACAAGGGCTGACGCACGCTGTCACTCTTGCGGAGCCAATGGAGGTCACGGGGAAGAAGGGGAGGGTCCAAAGATGCGGCGCGAGGGTGGCGGAGGTGAGGGTTATATAGCGTGACCGAGCGATTAGGGTTGAGTGGCGACAGCAAAGGAAAGTGTAGATTCGATGGCGAAGGATCCGGCGAGGGAGAGGGATGAATGGCGAAGAGTTTGGGCGCGGGGGTTGAATGGATGCCAGGCTGGAGCGCGTGGGAAAAATCGGGGAAGATGGGCGCGGCGCGAGGTTTCCAGAAAAGGAAGGAGTCGCGGGGGAGTTGACTGGGGTCAACATTCCCCCGTGGACCAACCAGGAGCGGCCACGTGTGCTGAGTTTTTGTTTTATTTTTTTAGGGCATAAATAGGTCGAATTAGTGAAAACTCAAAATATGAAATATTTTTCTTTTATTTTTTTCTATTTTTTGGTGATTTTTATTTAATTTTTTGGAAATAAAAATATGGTAGATCTATATATAGGTATATGTACACTACATGGATTTTTATTTTTGATTTTTTATTTGTTATTTTTTTTGTATTTTTATGCTCATTTTGTATTTTATTTATTTACAAGATAAAATATGGAATAAAAGAATATTTTTATTTTATTTTTATCACTTATATACAAGGGTTAAATAAATAGTTAAATACCTTTATATACATGGTATAAATACAATGTATTTTTGTATTTTTCATTTTGTGATTTTTATTTGATTTTTGTTTTGTGTCTTTTTATTTATTTTATTCACAATATGTAACAAAGAATATTTACAAAAATTTTAGAAAATAAATGAATTTATTTATAGGGTTAAATAAATACAAGGTGATGGATTATACACATGGTGAGGGAAGGATGTTTTTGACTTTTTGATTTTTATCTTTTTATTTTGTTTTTAATAGAATATACACACAATATGTACAAGTATATTTTTGGGTGAGGAAAATATATAGTTTTATGTATTTACAAATATATACACATGAGCTCCTATCTCCCTCTACTTTGGCTTTTATGCGGTCAGGCCCATGCTGAGCCCTCCCTTGGGTTAGGTTGCTCAATATTTATTCTAAATATTTCCCTCTTTTTCTTTTTTTGCTCTTTATTCTTTTATTTTGTGCACAAAAACATGCTAATTATAGGTTTTTACACAATGCATGCTTTTGGTAATTATTGGTATTTACACATATCTACATGTATTTGCAAAGGTTTTTGTAGCTAAAATAGAAGAATAAAGAGTGATGAATGGGTATTCATCACCCCCCTATGCTTAACTTTGCTAGTCCCTTAGCAAACACTTATTGAAAAGAAGTGAAAAAGAAAGAAAAAGAAAAAGAAAAAGAGGATGTACAAGGATCAAGGTTGACTTATTAAATTTTCCTTCATTAAATTGAAATATGGAGCTCGATCAGATCTTTGGATTATTAATGTGTCGGAACCTTATTTGGACTTAAGCCTAAAACTCAACAGACTCCAAGTTCCACCAATCTATGGGCAAGACTCCTCAATAAACCAGATCAGAACAAGTCTACATACACAAACTCTAATGACCATGAATCTTTTCCTTGCGGTGTAAGTGATATGTGGCTCCCCACCTCAGAAGTGACAAAGAAACAACCTCCCTCAACCTGGTAACTCTAATGCCTCAGTCTAGCAACTCTTTCCTCGAGAAGCGGGGTATTCCCTTCTAAGTTCAAGTGCAACCAGCTCAAGAAGAGGGGGTAGAAGTATAGAGTTTTGGAAGCTTAGCCAGTGTAGCTAAGTCTCCCGCTGCAAGCTTCATGAGATTTTTACACTCCGGTGGGGTTATTAAATTTTCAATCCGACCCACCACTTTTTTTGGAGTTTTTTTTTTTTTTTTTTTTTTTTTTCAACAACTTCTGTACAACATATCTACATGGTGCAGCATATATAAGAAATTTCCCCTTGAGCCAGTAGACTATCCCTCTTTTGAAGCTTTATTGCAACCCACAGCTTCTGTCTTTAGCTTTCAACACCACTAGACCAAGTTGAGGTGCACTTCCTTCACTATAAGAAGAAGAGAGGTTCCGCCTAGAAGTACTACCCTCATATGCTACCCCAAGCCAAAGGAAACTGCCTCCTCACCACCTCATCCATGGAGAGCCATGTGTAAAGTTGATGAATCTGTGATTCATCACATCAAAAGTCAAAAATAGAGCCTTGTTCCCGAGAAAATAGAGGCATATTTCCTTTTATCCTGCATAAATAACACTCATGCATACATCCATAATTCATGCATTTTAGTAGCTCATCTGCATTTAAATAAGAAGCCAAAAATCCCCTGTACAATATCCCTTCATCAAATAAACTCTTCTTTATAATATATGTATATACTCCTTAATAATATAGGGAAGAAAGCCACAAATCACCCTTGTAAAATAGCCTAAATACCCTGAGCACCCTTGTACATTAAAACACACATAAAGCCCGCATACAGACTCCTACTTAGGTCTACTCACTATTAGAATACTACATATCAAAAGACCTTCAAAATTAAACTAATTTCATTGAAATTGGAGCTTGTATGAGGAACTTGGGTTTTTGGGTCATTTTGTATACTACCTATGTATATTTATGTATCTTTGTATCTATGTACCATGTTTGACCTCATCTCCGTTTTTGGTCAACATGAAACTTATAGATCTCATCAAGATCTACAACTTTCATGTTTTGAGTTTTTCCAAATTCGGCCTCCTCCTCTTTCTACACGTGTTTTCCCCTTCAACCATTCACAGCAGGCCACGTGGCGCCCTCTGATTGCGCCACGCGGCCCGCTGACCTTGGTCTGGTCCGCCTGCGATTCCCACCGTTGGATCGCGCTTCAGATCCAACGGCCCAGACCCGACCACGTGCGCGCACTCCCTCAGCCATCAGATCCACCAGCTCCTCATCTCCACCGTCCCTTAGCGCCGCGCTCTCAGCAAGCCACGTGGCGGCATCTACGCCGCTCGATCACGCCTCCGATCCTCTCTTCACAGTGCGCCACGCGTCACCTCTTGAACCCTTAGATCGCATCACCTTGACCGGATCCTAGCCGCTCGCCCGCGCCTCGCCTCCATTACGCCACGTGTCTTCCCCCGATTCCATCCATCGCATCACCAGATCTAATCACGCCCGCTCACTTTGCGCTTTGATCTGGCCGTCGGATCACAAGATCCAACGGCCAGGACTTCGTCCCCTACCTCGGGCACCCCCTCTCTCCCACGATCTCCGCCTTGCGGGAGAGGCTGCCCCTTCCTATTCTTGGCCGCACTCCAGCCAACCTCGCCGGCCACTGACCACCCCACGATCATCCCCACTCATCCCTCTCCCTCGCCAGCTCCCTCGCACACCACCATCTCCGCCACACTCGCCCCACGACAGCCATGAACTTCGCCACTCACCCAGCTCTGCCGTCACCTTCCTCCTATAAATACTCGCCCTCCGGCCACCTTCATCGCCATCCGCCACTCCAGAGAGGAACCTAGAGCTCGGAGCTCTCGATTGGTGACAGGAATTGAGGGATTCCTTGAGCGAAGACGGCCCTTCTTCTCCGGCGAGATCCACGGTGCACCGCCGTGTCGCAGCCGCCCTCCGAGTAGCTGCACGAGCTCGAGGCTTTACCGACCTCTGGAGCGACGACCTGGAGCTCAAGACTGAGCCCCAAACCCCAGGTAACCTCCTCCATTTCTTCTCCGATCTCGTTCTTCTTTTTCTTTAATTTTCTCCGATTTTATTCACCGTCCTTGATCACCCTCGCACCTTCCAAGCATCTCGGCGAGCTTCGCGTCGAAGCTCCGTTCCTCGCTGACCCCTCCGCACATTCCGACGACGCATACCACCTTCCTCCGACTAGCAGCTCCGCCACCTGGCCGGAGCCCTGTCACCCGACCACCCCCTTCTCCGCAGGCCTCACCGTTCACTTCACCTTCTCCACAATCACACGCACAAGCTTCGGCTATTCTTCTAACCTCTGCAGGTACCCGATCCATCATTGGTCGGAGCCTCGTCGGAGCTCTCCTCGAGCTTCATCGATCAGGAGCTCCAGCCCTCCTCCAGCCATCCAGAGACCACCGGAGGCTTCGCCGTCCTCTTCCGAGTCTTCCGAGCTAGGTGGGAGCTGACGAAGTTCACCACCGGAGCCTGGCAGTCGAGGCGGAGCTCGGCAGCCCTCACCGGAGCGCAGCCATCTCCTCCGCAGGCGGCGGAGGCCCGTTGAAGGAGAAGAAACAGCAGCCGTTCGATCCTCTGATCGAACGGACCTCGCCTCGCCACGCGTCTCTTCGCCGCCCTCGTCCTCGACCGTCCATCGCACTCCTGATCGGACGCCTCGCAAGTCGCCACGCGCCTTCACCGACACCCCTTGGATTCATCTTGATCCAAGGGCCTTCAAGCCGCCACGTCGTCTTATCCGAGCCTCGGCCTCCCAAGCCTAGGCTCGGGTGACCCGAAGCTGCCCCGAGGCTGAGCCGAACCTCCAGAAGACCCGAGCCTCCGAAGCCCTCCGAACCTAGGCCGCCCCACGTGAGGAGCACGTGCGGCCTGGGATATTTGCACCGACGCCCCTGGAGCTTTTACAAATTGCGAAGAGGTCCCTGTGAAGCAGACATCACGTGAGGAGCACGTGATTCGTGGAGAAATTGCATAGAAGTCCTGCATACTATTGGTAATTGCATTTTAGTCCCTGTCAGCACGTTTATTTATTGAAATTTTGTTTTCCAGTATTGCATTTATACCCTTGTGTTTGCACGTGTCCATAGCATGCACTTTTCATCATTTTGACATTCTAAAAATTGCAAGTTGTTGAGAATTTTGTCCTCTATCAGTTTGTATACGTGTTTGATTTTTGTTGGCTTAATTGAATTTTCAATAAATTAATTGGTTCATTTGTGACATATTTTGCCCAGTGATGCCTCTTGATTTTTAATTAAATATCAGTGCCTTCAAAAATCACCAAAAATTCACAGTAGCTTAAGGACATTATTTTTGACACTCCATAAAAATTTCATGTCATTTGCACGCATAACGAGGCCTGAATAAATAGTTGAGTGATTTCCTTTAAATAATTTTAATTAATTCATTTCACAGTGGATTTTGGTTCTGTTAATTTTCCTAGGTCCCTAATAATTAGACCTTCCTAGGATAATTTTAGTTCTTGGAGAAATTGTGGTTTGATATTTATTAAAAATTAAACACTGAAAATCACTCTGTCTGTTTAGTTAATTCACAGAAAATTTATTTTGAGTCGAAAAATTCCAAAAAAAAATTAGTGTAGCTTAATTTCATTCCATTTCATCATCTGACCAAGTTTCATAATTTTTGGACTTCATTTGACATCTTAAATTGATTAAATCTCAACTTGGCTGGATTTTTGCATGTGTCTGCATTGAAAATTAAAAATACCAAAAACATTGTTCCCCGAATATCAAACACTTGTAAATTGTTGTAATCAACCTAAGGAGACAGTTGCCTCCCTGAGATCGACCTTGGACTTCACCAAGTAAAAAAATATCACTGCTTAAAATTGACCCTAAATCTGTCTTAAGTGGTTTTTGATTAACCTCCTGTATCCGACTGCAACGAACACATAAAATTGATTTGGACCATTAATTTGCCCGAATTAACTAAGGGTGCGGGAGCTACTGTCAAAATGGCGCCGTTGCCGGGGAGGCACGGCTTAGGTTAATTTGTAGCATATTCTTGAGTGTTTGATCTTCTAATCCCCGGGTAGTCTGACCCCCGGTTTTTCTTGTAATTATTTCTCTCATTTATTTCCTTTGCATCATTTTAATTTTGTGTCACTCTCTGACCTTCATTTAATTTTTGTGCGAGGACCGCGAGGAGTCGGCGACGCTTCGAGGACTTAGCATTTAGATTGTGTGGAGAGAAAGAGAGGCATTGTATTCTTTTTTATTTTTCTTCTTTTGCATTATTTCCAGCGGTTCCCGTTTGGGATCTCGCGCGTGTAAATATAGTGGAAAACCGTGTCCCGTGTGCTGTGTGGATTGATTGGTAATTTAGCTTGCACTAGCGGCTCCTCGAGCCACTCTAGGACTTGTTTGTGCTCGTAATCAATAGGACCACACAACACACTTAATAAGACGCACCTAGACCGCAGGACTTAGTTCAAATTAAACCGTTCTTCACGCTAATAGAACTGCCTGTCTAGGAGCGGCTTTCATCGCTTGCATTTGCATGTAGGGTAGAGTTTTCAATTCTGTATAGCATCCTGCATCAAGAAGCGAAGGACCACTGTAAGTATTCTCTACTTGGCATACGCATCATAGATTTCAACTTGCATCGGCTTTTCTCGATTTCCCCCCTCTGATTTTCTCACTTAATTAAAAAGGAAATTGGGACTGTCCGATAGGCGTGCTTTGTGGTGACTAATTACAGTGCTAACCTAATTTAAAACTGGGACTGCTAACAGTATTGACCATAAAAAAGGGAATAAAAGCTGAAAAATTGTTTGCGGGAGACTAATCCCCGACCTTGTTTTCAGGCTGAGTGAGGGTACCTGAGTGTGTGTAAACACCCTAAGGTAGAGCCCAAATCCCCGTCTTCCATATCACGTTCTAACTGATCCTAGCAAATATCACGAGCTGAATATTTTCAGATTCTTTGACTAGTACCAAGTAGCCTCCGCCTGTCTCAGGTAGATAGGGGCGAAATTGCGGTACTTCGCGACAAGTTGCTAGTAACCCTCCGGGGCGAAGTTCCAGCCTTGTCAGCCTCCGCCTGCTTGCAGGTAGATAGGGGCATGGTCACTGAGTCCATCAGCTTGGGATAGGAGCGAAGAAAGGAAGGAGCGGCGGTATCTTAGACGACAGGATAGACAGGGAAGACGCATCCGGCTCTGAGCCGACTTCCCTCTAGGCCGCGTAATCCTTGCTAGATTTGCTTGAAAATCACACTTAAAATTTACAAGATTAATTGGACTCAACTTGGAGTCCTTCACTGTGTTGAGTGTGAATCCAGGGTCTTGGATTGATCTTGTGCTTGCTTCAGGTAGGAGTAAAATCCTATCTTCTTCTTCTTGCTTCACCAAGATGAGTGACTGGGGAGATCTCGACGCACCGTTCACTGATCTCTCTATGAGTCCCCCAAGTAACTCGTCTTTTTCGGTCCGAGCGCACCTTGGACCACCCAGGACTCATGACCCTCGTGAGCCCTGGTTCCCTCCTGCTCAGGGTGGTTACTCTCAAACCAACCCTTTTATCTCCTCTGAGATTACCGAGGAAGATCATTGCCTCGGTAATCCCTTCCTTGATTCACCCTCTAACACCGGACTTATTTTCCAATCCCCAGAAATAGAGGAAGAAATGCCACCAAGGATGCCGCCCGATGAGGACCAGATGAGACAAATCTTGAGACGCCTTGCTGAAGCTGAACAGAAAAATGCTGATCTCACTGCACGAATGGGGCAGATAATCGTAGCTGAAGGAATCGACCGACCAATGGTCGATACCTATAACCCGGCGGAGAATGAAATCCAGAATTGGCTAGCACCTGCAGTTCCCGACCAGGCATTCGAGCTGAAGCCCCACTTCCTTAGCCTGCTGCCGAAGTTCAACGGAAACCTAAGCGAAGAGCCGTACACTTTCCTCCGTGACTTCGAACTAGTCTGCAATAATCTGAGCCATCCCAATATTGGCCAAGATTATATCCGGCTGAAAGCCACCCCGTTTGCCTTAGGAGATAAGGCCGCACATTGGCTGAAAAACCTAGGGGTGGTCTGTACTACCTGGATGCAGTTCAAGGACCTCTTCTTGAAGAAATTCTACCCACTCAGTAGAACTAATCAAATGCGAACGAAGATTGCCAGCTTCGCCCAAGGACCCTACGAACCGTTCCACGAGGCGTGGGACAGGTTCAATGACTTAGTACAGAAATGCCCATGCCACGGCATTTCTAAGGCAATCTTAGTCCAGACCTTGTTCTGCGGCCTAACCCCAGAGATGCAGGGGTTAGTCAGCGCCGCCTGCGGAGGAAGCTACCTGAACAAGAACGAGCACGCCGTATGGAAAATTCTAGAACAGATGGCAGAAACCGGCAGGTCACAGGCCACAAGGGCCTATCAGTTGTCTCCCTCGATTCTATCCAACGAGACAACTAAAAGGACTGTTGCAGATCTGACAGAGGACCTCATCCCCAGCATGGGGATGATCGCAGACAAGCTTACCATGGTCGAACAGATCCACAAGAGAGTCGCGGAGATGGAGTCTCTTTCGAGCCTTCCCAAGAAGGTGGAGGAACTCTCTGAAAAGGTAGCCAAGATTAAGCTACCCACCCCTTCTGCACCACCTGTACCTGTACATCGAGTCCATCTTGTACAGGAACAAGCACCGGGGTCTCAGAGCAGCTGGGATCAGACTTATACCCAGCAGAACCATCATGCACCCCCACCAGTGGAGACAGAGTACGAGGAGCCTCCGCCTGTTTACGAGATCAACGGGCTCTGGTATAGCCGCGACCCACTAGTCCGGCAAATCGAGATGGGGAAGGACCAGTCACACCGCCCAACCCCAGTCTACCAGGAGACCAGGCCCGTCACAATCCCGCGATA
This sequence comes from Ottelia alismoides, assembly GCA_037367405.1. Classification (NCBI taxonomy): domain Eukaryota; kingdom Viridiplantae; phylum Streptophyta; class Magnoliopsida; order Alismatales; family Hydrocharitaceae; genus Ottelia; species Ottelia alismoides. The sequence continues at coordinate 170,055 of JAZKJV010001838.1, read as the reverse complement.
TCAGTCCAGGCCAGAACAAGGGTACCAGCCGCAGCAGCGCACCTATCAGCAGGGGCCAGCACCGCCCCATCAGCAGCAATATCGGCACGGCCAGCAGGGCCAGTTCAGGACCGCATCCACTCAGCAGCCAGCCCAGCCCACCGAGTTGGAGTCCCTCACCTTGGCGATCCAGACCCTGTCTGATAGGGTCCAGCAGATGCAGAACGACTACCTAGACATGAGAACCGACATCAATCGGGTCTCTCGTGCTCAGGACCAACAAATGGCGCCAAGGACTCCAATTCCCGCACAGGTTCAGGCCAACCCAAACAGCGTACATCAAGGCCAGAACCGACCCCGAGATCAGGTATACTATTCAGATAATTATTTATCTGAACATGAGATCCTCTCGTATGATAATGTTAACCATATGTCCCTCAGGAGCGGAAGGACCGTGACCATACCTGATCGGGCACGGGCACAACAGGAAGGAACCTCCGAAATTCGACCTGAGGAGAATTCGGAGGAGGAAGAGGAGGAACACCACCACCACCAGCAGAAGAAGAGGACATCTGAGTCCTCGAAGCACCAGCCCCGCAGTCATCCAGAGTCCGACGACACCGATGAGCCCGCACCTCCATCTGAGGAGGACCAGCAAGAAGAAGCGGAAGAAGCGTCACCGGTTTCGCCCAAGCACTTTCCCTTTCGTCAGAGTCAGAGTCAGAGTCTGTACAAAAGTCCGAGTCAGAGTCCTGTCCCGAACTCAGTTTCAGTAGCTAATGAAGACATTTCAGTTCCAGAACCTGAGTTAATAATCCCTTTCCCCCAAGCTCTTAAGGGTGGGAAGAAGAAAAACACAAAACTCCAAAAAGATGACCCTGAGATGGCTGAGTTTTGTAACAAACATATCAAGGTCACAATCCCTTTTGACAAGTTCGTGGAAATGACCCCTGCATTCCAAAAATACCTTAAGGTGAGATGCACACCTACTAGGGTTAGCAGGAAGGCCAAAAGCCGTGTTGAGAAACACGTTCTATCAGTAGCCACGACTTGGGCAATAAAGAACTCGTTTCCTCGGAAACGAAGAGACATGGGTGCACACTACGTAGTAAGTCATGTTGATGACATCGCGTTTGCACGCACTCTCCTAGACAATGGTTCCTCGATCAATCTGATGCCCACAGCCCTCTATGAGCGGCTCAATCTCGGACCTCTTAGGAAATCTAGAGCTATTCTTCAGTTTGCAGACAAATCCACTAAGAGGTCCCAAGGAGAGTTGAGGAACATAGTGATCAAAGTCGAGGGGCAGGAATACATGGTGGACTTTACTGTCCTCAATATGGAAACCCCTCGTAATTGGAGAGATTCCCAGATCATTTTGGGTAGGCCCTTCCTCAGAACAGCAGGGGCATTATTCGATTATAAGAATGGGAAAATTCAGTTCCAAACTCCAGGCGGAGATGAGGAATTGGAGATGAAGCAGACGAGATGGCAGAGACCAGACTCCGAATCCAGCACCGAGTACTCTTCTCGCGAAACAGACAGTGAACATGTAGACTTAGTTGGGCCATGGAAACAGAACCCAGCCAGCACCGATGTGTCCATCTCCTTTGAAGATGATCCAGTGCATGAGTCAGTCTGCGAGATATTCAGGAACGAGTACAGCTCTGAGCCTGCATCGCCCTACATCTTCGATGACACAGAGGCCCAAGTGGGCCTGTCAGTCCTTACATCCTTAGGACAATCGGAAGATGAGGATGACGAGTCGGACGAGGCGTTTGCCGATTGCATGGAGACCTTTGACGATCCGACTCCAGAGCCGAGCTTGGTGGCAGCCGCTGCAGATCAGGATCCAGCCACGTCCAACACCGAACCAGATCGGATTGAGCCAGACTTCTTAGACGATCATACCATCCCTGAGCTCAAACCTTTACCCACAACTCTGAAGTATGCCTTCCTTGCGGGCCAAGACAAGAAATTTCCGGTCATTATCAGTTCGCAATTGACCGAGGAGCAGGAATCTCGCTTGCTAGAGATCCTGGAGAAGAACCGCAAGGCAATAGGCTGGAGCATTTCCGATCTCCACGGGATAAATCCCGCTCTGTGTTCGCACCATATATATTTGGAGAATGAAGCTAAACCCTCTCGTGAATTCCAACGTCGGTTGAATCCAAATCTACGAGAGGTTGTGAAGAAAGAGATAGAAAAATGGTGCGACGCGGGTTTCATTTACCCAATCTCCGATTCTAAGTGGGTGGCCCCAATCCATGTTGTCCCGAAAAAGTCGGGAATTCAGACGACCACCAATGAGGACGGAGAGGAGATCGTGACGAGAGTACCCACGTCGTGGCGCGTCTGTGTGGATTACAGACGCCTGAATGCCGCGACAAAGAAGGATCATTTCCCCCTACCGTTCATTGATCAGATCCTAGAAAGATTAGCGGGGAAAGAATTCTTCTGCTTCCTTGATGGGTTCTCGGGCTACAATCAAGTAGCCATAGCTCCAGAGGACCAGGAAAAGACCACTTTCACATGCCCCTTTGGTACCTATGCTTTCAGGCGCATGCCTTTTGGGCTATGCAATGCTCCAGGTACTTTTCAAAGGTGCATGATTGCTGTATTCGCCGAAATGGTCGGCGAATTCCTGGAAGTCTTCATGGACGACTTCTCGGTTCACGGCGACTCTTTTGATTCCTGCCTTAGGAATCTGGACCGAGTCCTCAAAAGATGTTGTGAGGTCAATCTGGTGCTCTCCTGGGAGAAAAGTCACTTCATGGTGACGGAGGGCATAGTGTTGGGGCATGTCATCTCCAAGAGAGGAATGGAGGTTGACCCTGCCAAGGTGGATGTGATCAGACGACTCCAGCCACCAACCAACGTACGGCAGTTGCGGTCGTTCCTCGGGCATGTCGGATTTTATCGGAGATTTATAAAGGATTTTTCTAAGATTGCCCGACCGCTAACTGAGCTTTTAGGCAAAGACGCGGAGTTTATTGTCGATCACAAGTGTCTTGATGCCTTTAAGCGATTACAAGGAATGATCATGGACGCACCCATTTTACAAGCCCCAGATTGGTCTCTCCCTTTTGAGATCATGACGGATGCATCAGATTATGCTGTTGGGGCTGTATTGGGACAAAGAAGAGATGGCGTCCCGTTTGCAATCCACTACGCAAGCAAAGTGCTTGATTCTGCTCAGCGTAACTATACAGTTACCGAAAAGGAAATGCTTGCGGTAGTATTTGCCTTGGACAAATTCAGATCTCATTTAATCGGATCCAAGGTAACTGTGTTCACAGACCACACGGCACTACGATACTTGATGGAGAAGAAGGACGCGAAGGCGCGTCTTCTTCGTTGGATTTTACTTCTCCAGGAGTTTGATTTGGACATCCGTGATAAACCTGGAAAGAAGAACGTAGTAGCCGATCATCTCTCTCGTCTCGAAGATCTTAATACTTCCGAGGTTTCCCCGATTCGAGACTCCTTCCCTGACGAGTCGATTTTTGTTATCGACTCACTCCCATGGTATGCCAATATCGTGAACTATCTTGTCTCCAAGAAGGTTCCCGAGGATTGGCCCAAGAGCCAAATTGACCGACTAAAGTCGGATGCTAGACATTACCATTGGGAGGATCCGATCCTTTTCTTTGAAGGACCGGATTGTGTCTGGAGACGTTGTATTCCTCAGGAGGAATACCAGAGTGTCCTTTCTTTATGCCATAGCTCAGAGGCAGGAGGACACCACTCCGGGAAGAGGACCGCATGGAAGGTACTTCAATGTGGCTTTTACTGGCCGACTCTGTTTCGCGATGCCACCGCCTTCGCGAAGTCGTGCCCAGTTTGCCAGAGAATGGGAGGAACCGTTGGTTCCAAGGATGAGATGCCAATGCAGCCGGTCATCATTTGTGATGTCTTTGATGCCTGGGGCATCGATTTCATGGGCCCATTCCCTGTCAGCCACGGGTTTGAATACATCCTTCTTGCGGTTGACTATCTGTCCAGATGGGTGGAGGCTATCCCGACCCGAGCCGCAGACAGCAAGACTGTCTGTAAATTTATCAGAGAACACATAATCTCTAGGTTCGGGATCCCCAAAATGATGATATCAGATGGGGGTAGCCACTTTGTGAATCGGGAGGTGAAGAAACTCCTGAAGGACTACGGCATCGAACACCGTGTCGCTAGTCCGTACCACCCACAAACCAATGGTATGGCTGAGGTGTCGAATAGGGAGGTGAAAACCATATTGCAAAAGCTCGTCCGCCCAGACAGGAAGGACTGGTCTCAGATCTTGGATCAAGTCCTCTGGGCGTATAGGACGGCTTACAAGACACCGTTAGGCACCTCCCCATTCCGAATGGTATTCGGAAAGCCGTGCCATTTGCCCGCAGAGTTAGTGCACAAATCAGAATGGGCAATAAAGAAGGTCAACTGGAACACACACCAAGGCCAGAAACAGAGAAACATGGATCTGAATGAGCTTGTGGAAGTCAGAAACCGAGCATACGACAACAGTGTGGTGTATAAGGACAAGGTAAAGCGTTGGCACGATAGATATATCAGACGAAAGACCTTTGTTCCTGGACAGAAGGTATGGTTGTTCAATGCCAGGCTGAAGACTTTCCAAGGCAAACTAAAGTCTAAGTGGACGGGACCATTCATTGTCCGAACGGTGCATGATAGTGGATGTGTCGAGATCTCAGATCTCGCAGATGACGCACCAACATTCCTAGTAAATGGGCAGCTGTTGAAGCACTTCGTCGAATCCAATGAACAGTTAGTCCATGTAGAGGAGATTGTATTCATGCACGAGACGGATACAGCAGATACATCTCAAGCCGTGCATGAGACCTTGCAGCAATGAACTCCAGCCATCAGCAGCATCTTCAGAAGATTCAGACCGACTCATTTGAATATACACCATTCTTCCTGTATATCCTATCCTCTACCTCCACGATTCTAGTAACCCATCCCCACATCATCGAATCATTATCTCGGACTATACTTAGGATGACCAGATCCTAAGTATAGGGGGAAGGGGTCACCCGAGTCGATTCACTGTACATTCTCCAGATCACATTGGTCCTTATACTCATTTCCTACCTATGCTTAGGCTGACCAGAGCCTAAGTATAGGGGGGACCGATGCCCACCGTATATATTCATTTATTTCTCCTCTTAACCTTGTCCGCCCCATTTCTGATCTTCTTCTACACTTAGGCTGCCAGAGCCTAAGTATAGGGGGGCGAGACGACTTCTATACTTACTATTTCTTTTTGGCTCTCCTACGCTTAGCACGAGCTATGTCTTTTCCTCGCTCTTTGTGCTCTGAGGACATAGCACACGCTAAGTATAGGGGGGCGTGTATATATTACATATATACTTTACCCATAGCTCGTACTTTCGCGTACTGTTGTATATATTTTGCAATAATTACGGGTGGGTAAACAAAAAATTTTTTTTGGTATACTTGTATAATATGTACTATATGTATAATACTTGTATAAAAAGTTGTAAAATTCTTGTAAAACATACTTTTGTAAAATTTGTTGTTGTATACCAGAAAAATAAAACAAAAAGGCTTCTTATTTACTCTTGCACATCATCTCTGCATAAAGAGTCTTGCATCTTCATAGCATGACATCTCATCTCATCTGCATATTTCTGCATATGCAAAGTGAAAAGCTAGTGGGTTTGGAACCAAGTTATGAGTAGATATTGAGGATGGACTTGATTTGACCTTAATCCACCTAATTTCAGAGGAACCTTATAGGAACTGGAGTTAAGATTTCTCAGGTCAAGAGACTTAATTCTTTGAGTCCGCAGGTCTATGTTCACATGTCATCTTGACTAGTCTAAGTAGAATATCTCGCGCATACGCAGGATTCTTTTAGATAATGACCTAACTTGGACAAGCACAATGCACATAGCTCTTCATTGAAGAGGTGTTGAGGAAGTAGTTTTCTTTGGCTTGGGGTAGCATATGAGGGTAGTACTTCTAGGCGGAACCTCTCTTCTTCTTCTAGTGAAGGAAGTGCGTCTCAACTTGGTCTAGTGGTGATGAAGGCTAAGGACGGGATGCTGTGGGTTGCAATACTGCTTCAAAAGAGGGATAGTCTACTGGCTCAAGAGGAAAAACTCCTAATGTATATGCTGCACCTTGAATATAGTTCCAAAAAAAAAAAAAAAAAAAAAAAAAATATTTGCAAGAAAGAACTCCAAAAAAATCAGACAGGTCCAAGAAAAAGAATAATACCTGTCGGAGTATGTATATTAGCAAGGAAAATGCAGCTGGATGACTTGGCTACACTGGTCAGGCATCCCGGGATAGGTGGCTACACTGGCCACCGTCCATTCTTTTCTCTACCCCCTCCTCTTGAGTTGGTCGCACTTGAACTTAGAAGGGAATACCCCGCTCCTCGAGGAAAGAGTTACTGGACCAGGTTATTGAGTTACCTTGTTAGAGGAGGCTGGTTCCGAGTCATTTCTGATATGGAGAGCTAAAACCTCACTTACACAGTACAAGTAAGAATCATAGTCATCAGAACTTTGCGTTTGAGGAATTATTCTGACCTGACTATTAAGGCGTCTTGAATAGAAGACTTGTGGAACTTGAAGTCTGTTAGTTCTTAAGTTCAGGTCCAAATAAGGTTCCGCCACACAATTAATCCAAAGGTCGAGTCAGGCTCCATTTTCAACTTTTGTTCATGACCTTGGTGTGGAACCCAAAATCATTTCACTCTTGCATTTCATTTAGTTGCTCGGGGACGAGCAAGGTTTAAGTATAGGGGGTTGATGAATCTGTGATTCATCACATCAAAAGTCAAAAATAGAGCCTTGTTCCCGAGAAAATAGAGGCATATTTCCTTTTATCCTGCATAAATAACACTCATGCATACATCCATAATTCATGCATTTTAGTAGCTCATCTGCATTTAAATAAGAAGCCAAAAATCCCCTGTACAATATCCCTTCATCAAATAAACTCTTCTTTATAATATATGTATATACTCCTTAATAATATAGGGAAGAAAGCCACAAATCACCCTTGTAAAATAGCCTAAATACCCTGAGCACCCTTGTACATTAAAACACACATAAAGCCCGCATACAGACTCCTACTTAGGTCTACTCACTATTAGAATACTACATATCAAAAGACCTTCAAAATTAAACTAATTTCATTGAAATTGGAGCTTGTATGAGGAACTTGGGTTTTTGGGTCATTTTGTATACTACCTATGTATATTTATGTATCTTTGTATCTATGTACCATGTTTGACCTCATCTCCGTTTTTGGTCAACATGAAACTTATAGATCTCATCAAGATCTACAACTTTCATGTTTTGAGTTTTTCCAAATTCGGCCTCCTCCTCTTTCTACACGTGTTTTCCCCTTCAACCATTCACAGCAGGCCACGTGGCGCCCTCTGATTGCGCCACGCGGCCCGCTGACCTTGGTCTGGTCCGCCTGCGATTCCCACCGTTGGATCGCGCTTCAGATCCAACGGCCCAGACCCGACCACGTGCGCGCACTCCCTCAGCCATCAGATCCACCAGCTCCTCATCTCCACCGTCCCTTAGCGCCGCGCTCTCAGCAAGCCACGTGGCGGCATCTACGCCGCTCGATCACGCCTCCGATCCTCTCTTCACAGTGCGCCACGCGTCACCTCTTGAACCCTTAGATCGCATCACCTTGACCGGATCCTAGCCGCTCGCCCGCGCCTCGCCTCCATTACGCCACGTGTCTTCCCCCGATTCCATCCATCGCATCACCAGATCTAATCACGCCCGCTCACTTTGCGCTTTGATCTGGCCGTCGGATCACAAGATCCAACGGCCAGGACTTCGTCCCCTACCTCGGGCACCCCCTCTCTCCCACGATCTCCGCCTTGCGGGAGAGGCTGCCCCTTCCTATTCTTGGCCGCACTCCAGCCAACCTCGCCGGCCACTGACCACCCCACGATCATCCCCACTCATCCCTCTCCCTCGCCAGCTCCCTCGCACACCACCATCTCCGCCACACTCGCCCCACGACAGCCATGAACTTCGCCACTCACCCAGCTCTGCCGTCACCTTCCTCCTATAAATACTCGCCCTCCGGCCACCTTCATCGCCATCCGCCACTCCAGAGAGGAACCTAGAGCTCGGAGCTCTCGATTGGTGACAGGAATTGAGGGATTCCTTGAGCGAAGACGGCCCTTCTTCTCCGGCGAGATCCACGGTGCACCGCCGTGTCGCAGCCGCCCTCCGAGTAGCTGCACGAGCTCGAGGCTTTACCGACCTCTGGAGCGACGACCTGGAGCTCAAGACTGAGCCCCAAACCCCAGGTAACCTCCTCCATTTCTTCTCCGATCTCGTTCTTCTTTTTCTTTAATTTTCTCCGATTTTATTCACCGTCCTTGATCACCCTCGCACCTTCCAAGCATCTCGGCGAGCTTCGCGTCGAAGCTCCGTTCCTCGCTGACCCCTCCGCACATTCCGACGACGCATACCACCTTCCTCCGACTAGCAGCTCCGCCACCTGGCCGGAGCCCTGTCACCCGACCACCCCCTTCTCCGCAGGCCTCACCGTTCACTTCACCTTCTCCACAATCACACGCACAAGCTTCGGCTATTCTTCTAACCTCTGCAGGTACCCGATCCATCATTGGTCGGAGCCTCGTCGGAGCTCTCCTCGAGCTTCATCGATCAGGAGCTCCAGCCCTCCTCCAGCCATCCAGAGACCACCGGAGGCTTCGCCGTCCTCTTCCGAGTCTTCCGAGCTAGGTGGGAGCTGACGAAGTTCACCACCGGAGCCTGGCAGTCGAGGCGGAGCTCGGCAGCCCTCACCGGAGCGCAGCCATCTCCTCCGCAGGCGGCGGAGGCCCGTTGAAGGAGAAGAAACAGCAGCCGTTCGATCCTCTGATCGAACGGACCTCGCCTCGCCACGCGTCTCTTCGCCGCCCTCGTCCTCGACCGTCCATCGCACTCCTGATCGGACGCCTCGCAAGTCGCCACGCGCCTTCACCGACACCCCTTGGATTCATCTTGATCCAAGGGCCTTCAAGCCGCCACGTCGTCTTATCCGAGCCTCGGCCTCCCAAGCCTAGGCTCGGGTGACCCGAAGCTGCCCCGAGGCTGAGCCGAACCTCCAGAAGACCCGAGCCTCCGAAGCCCTCCGAACCTAGGCCGCCCCACGTGAGGAGCACGTGCGGCCTGGGATATTTGCACCGACGCCCCTGGAGCTTTTACAAATTGCGAAGAGGTCCCTGTGAAGCAGACATCACGTGAGGAGCACGTGATTCGTGGAGAAATTGCATAGAAGTCCTGCATACTATTGGTAATTGCATTTTAGTCCCTGTCAGCACGTTTATTTATTGAAATTTTGTTTTCCAGTATTGCATTTATACCCTTGTGTTTGCACGTGTCCATAGCATGCACTTTTCATCATTTTGACATTCTAAAAATTGCAAGTTGTTGAGAATTTTGTCCTCTATCAGTTTGTATACGTGTTTGATTTTTGTTGGCTTAATTGAATTTTCAATAAATTAATTGGTTCATTTGTGACATATTTTGCCCAGTGATGCCTCTTGATTTTTAATTAAATATCAGTGCCTTCAAAAATCACCAAAAATTCACAGTAGCTTAAGGACATTATTTTTGACACTCCATAAAAATTTCATGTCATTTGCACGCATAACGAGGCCTGAATAAATAGTTGAGTGATTTCCTTTAAATAATTTTAATTAATTCATTTCACAGTGGATTTTGGTTCTGTTAATTTTCCTAGGTCCCTAATAATTAGACCTTCCTAGGATAATTTTAGTTCTTGGAGAAATTGTGGTTTGATATTTATTAAAAATTAAACACTGAAAATCACTCTGTCTGTTTAGTTAATTCACAGAAAATTTATTTTGAGTCGAAAAATTCCAAAAAAAAATTAGTGTAGCTTAATTTCATTCCATTTCATCATCTGACCAAGTTTCATAATTTTTGGACTTCATTTGACATCTTAAATTGATTAAATCTCAACTTGGCTGGATTTTTGCATGTGTCTGCATTGAAAATTAAAAATACCAAAAACATTGTTCCCCGAATATCAAACACTTGTAAATTGTTGTAATCAACCTAAGGAGACAGTTGCCTCCCTGAGATCGACCTTGGACTTCACCAAGTAAAAAAATATCACTGCTTAAAATTGACCCTAAATCTGTCTTAAGTGGTTTTTGATTAACCTCCTGTATCCGACTGCAACGAACACATAAAATTGATTTGGACCATTAATTTGCCCGAATTAACTAAGGGTGCGGGAGCTACTGTCAAAAGTGCAGGTGCAAGTGAAGCCATTGTCTCTGAGAGTCATATGTGTGTTGTTAAGTGCTCTTCTTAGGCTCATCAAGATGACATATGCTCATAGCCTAGTGGACTCAAAGAATTAAGTCCTTATGGACCTGAAAAGCCTTAAACCTAAGTCCTACAAGGTTCCTCTTGAAGTTAAGTGGATTAAGATCTTATTCAAGCTCCATTTCTCAATTTAATTCCAGGCTTAATTTACATGTCAACTCTCATCCAGGAAAAACTATATACATATATGTACACAAGATGCTATTTACAAATAGTTTACAATCATGCAAAAATTTTTCGAAAAATGTTTTGAAATCATGAATGAATGATGCATGAGGTGCAAGTTTTGCAAAAAGATATTTACAAACATTTACACAAGATTTTTTTGCAAACTTTTGATTTTTCAAAACATTTTGGAAAAATTTTGTACTATATACATAATTTTGATACAAAGTATTTTACACAAGCTTTATACAAAAGATTTTTGAAATCATTTTTACAAAAATACTTTGTACACTAGCTATGTATGTGCAAGAATAAAAGAGGTTTATGTACATGAAAAGTTTTTAATTTTTTTGATTTTTAGCCGTTTTATTTATTAACACACTCACACAAAGTACGAGTTATGGCTAAAGTATATATGAAATATATACACACCCCCCCTATACTTAGCTCGAACGATGTCCTCAGAGTGATCAAGAGCGATGAAGAAGACATAACTCGTGCTTAGTAAAAGGGAAGTGAAAAGGAATGGCTAAGTACAAGAACGAATAAATGAATAGAATGAGAGGAACTCGGTGGTCTCCCCCTATACTTAGGATTAACTAATCCTAAGTATAGAAAGCTGTACATGAAGGGAAAGCCGAGTGAAGAAGATACAGAATCTGCCCCCCCTATACTTAGGGTAAAATATCCCTAAGTATAGGCAGCAAAAACAAGAGCAGAAAGAATGAAAAGAATACTCACAGGTCCGACATCCCCCCTATACTTAGGGTAAAGTACACCCTAAGTATAGCATAATCATAAGATGAGAAATGGAATGTGGGACTAAAGAATAGAATGATATGGACAACTGGATCTATACAGGCGGAGGATTAGTGAAAATCAGGCGTGAGATGCAAAAGATGTGAGTCAAAAGACCACATCTCACGCAGAATGAATAGCGGCAATAATAACGTCCCGCGGCTCATGATCTAGAAATGGTTTGAGCCGCTGGCCGTTCACTCGGAAGGTACTCTCAGAAGATAACTCAGATATATCAATGCTACCGTTATCATGTACCTTTCTGACCAAATAGGGTCCTTTCCATTTGCTCTGTAGCTTCCCTGGAAATAATCTAAGCCTTGCATCAAACAACCATACTTTCTGTCCAATCTCAAAATGCTTGTGGCTGATATGAGAATCGTGCCACTCTTTGACTTTCTCCTTATACTGTAGGCTGTTTGAGAATGCTGAATCTCTAAGCTCTTCCAAGGCGGCTAACTCTGCCCTCCTTTGGTCTCCTATACCATTTGGATCCATCAATATGTCTGTAACTGCCCAGAGTGACTTGTGCCTCAGCTCCACTGGTAGGTGACAGGGCTTGCCATACACGAGGCGAAAGGGAGATGTACCCAATGGAGTCTTGAAAGAAGTCCGATATGCCCACAAGACCGAGTCCAAAAGCTGTGACCAATTCTTTCGGTCAGGGCGGACGACTTTCTGCAAAATATTCTTGATTTCCCTATTCGACACTTCAGCTAGACCATTCGTCTGTGGATGATACGGTGTAGCAACACGATGATCTATGCCGAACTCGTTAGCAAGTGCCTTCACCTGGTCGTTGATGAAATGAGATCCCCCATCAGAAATCAGAACTCGTGGAACCCCGAACCGCGTGATGATGTTCCTCTTCAAAAATTTGCAAACTGTCTTTGCATCTGCGGCTCGGGCGGGGATAGCCTCAACCCAACGACTAACATAATCTACGGCTAACAGAATGTACTCGAATCCCTGACTCTTAGGGAATGGACCCATGAAATCGATGCCCCATGCGTCAAAAACCTCACAGAAGTGAATGGGCTGCATCGGCATCATATCACGCTGTCCACAAGTGCCCATCCTCTGACAGTCAGTACACCGCTTCACGAACTCATCCGAGTCCTTGAAGAGTGTAGGCCACCACAAGCCGGATTGGAGCACTTTCTGTGCCGTTCTCCTCCCAGAATGATGTCCTCCTGCCTCAAGCTTGTGGCAGTAAGTGAGGACACTATGATGCTCCTCCTGAGGAATACACCGACGCCAGATGCTATCCCCTCCTTCGTGGTAAAGGATGGGATCCTCCCAGTGGTAGGACTTGGCCTTCGCAAGGAAGGTCTCAATCTTCTGCTTGGGCCAATCTTGTGGGACTTTCCCAGCAACGAGAAAGTTCACAATATCGGCGTACCATGGGAGTGAGGTGATAGCAAGGATCGCCTCGTCTGGGAAGGTATCTCTGATCGGATCAATCTGCTCTGAATCCTCAGGCTGCTCTAATCGGGATAAATGGTCCGCCACCACATTCTTGACTCCAGGTTTATCCTTGATCTCAATGTCGAACTCCTGGAGTAGAAGGATCCATCTAGTAAGTCTGGCCTTGGCATCCTTCTTTGCCATGAGGTATCTGATGGCGGTGTGATCTGTGTACAAGGTCACTCGGGATCCAATGATATATGATCTGAATTTTTCTAGGGCAAACACTACTGCTAGCATCTCCTTCTCTGTGACTGTATAATTCCGCTGGGCGGAATCCAATGTGCGGCTAGCATAGTGTATCGCAAACGGAACTCCATCCCTCCTCTGTCCTAGCACTGCCCCTACGGCAAAATCAGAGGCGTCCGTCATGATCTCGAATGGGAGAGACCAATCAGGCGGCTGAAGGACAGGAGCCTCAATTACACACTGCTGGAGAGTTTCAAAGGACGAAAGACACTTGTCATCGACAAGGAACTCGGTGTCTTTTGTCAAGAGATCAGTCAACGGTCGGGCAATCTTGCTGAAATCATGAATGAATCTCCTATAAAAACCAACGTGCCCCAGAAATGACCGTAACTGCTTCAGATTGGACGGCGGTGTGAGTTTCCGAATGACATCGACCTTGGCCGGATCAACCTCCATGCCTCTGTTGGAGATGATGTGACCAAGCACCGTCCCTTGAGTCACCATGAAGTGACTCTTCTCCCAAGACAGAACCAAGCGGGTATCAATACATCGCTGAAGCACTCGGTCTAGGCATTCAAGACAGGAATCGAAATCGTCGCCGTAAACCGAGAAGTCGTCCATGAAGACCTCCAAACACTCCCCTACCATGTCCGAAAAGATTGACAGCATGCATCTCTGAAAAGTCGCAGGGGCGTTACATAGCCCGAATGGCATGCGTCGAAAGGCGTAAGTACCGAAGGGACAGGTAAAGGTGGTCTTCTCCTGATCCTCAGGAGCGATGGCCACCTGGTTGTAGCCCGAGTACCCATCTAGGAAGCAATAATGGCTCTTCCCTGCCAGTCTCTCTATGATCTGGTCAATAAAAGGCAGGGGGAAATGGTCCTTCTTGGTGGCCTGGTTGAGTCTCCTGTAGTCAACACAGACACGCCAAGAGGTGGGTACTCGTGTAGCAATCTCCTCTCCCGACTCACTGATCACAGTCGTGATGCCCGTCTTCTTGGGCACCACATGCAAGGGGCTGACCCACTTGGAGTCGGAGATGGGATAAATAAAATCTGCACTCCACCATTTGGATATTTCCTTCATAACAACCTCTCTTAGGTTAGGGTTCAGTCGCCGCTGGAACTCACGCGACGGCTTTGCCCCTTCCTCGAGATAGATATGGTGGGAGCACAATGAGGGGCTAATCCCATGGAGATCTGCTACGCTCCATCCAATTGCCTTGCGGTTCTTTTCAAGAACCTCCATCAGACGGGATTCTTGTTCTCCAGTCAGATCTGCAGAGATGATAACTGGGTACATCTCAGACTCTCCCGCAAGGAATCGATACTTCAGCGAAGTAGGGAGCGGCTTTAGCTCTGGACAGCTAGGTGCTGGCAAATCTGGCTTCTGAAGAAGATGTGTGTATGCGGACAATTCTGCCAAATTTGCCTGGGAAAATGATAACGAACTCTCACAGACTGGATCTGGAGAAGGCGGGTCCTCTACATTGTCTCTGGTCTGCTCTGCCTCTACCTCCTCCTCTGTAGGCTCAAGTGGATCCAGATCTGGCATCTGATCATTACAATCTGCCCAATCAGATTCTGAATCCGAGGGATCTATATCAGACTCGGTGGCATCAGTACCACTGGAGAACAAGGTGGCATCAGCACCACCATAGAGCAGGGTGGCCTCAGTACCACCATCACTGAAAATCGTGTCGCGATCAAGGTCCGACTCTGGCGACTCAATAGTATCCTGAACCAGGGCTGTGCTCTCCAGACTCTCCTCTTCTATCATCTCTGCATCAGCTGTATCTGAGTATGAGAGGATGGTCTGTGCTGCAGGATCTGCCCAAGCTGCCTCATCATCTGTGATCACAAAATCACAGTCCTGGTGGATGTCTGGCTCTGCGTCTGTCAGCTGCTCTGAATCTGTACTGCCATGTGAGCGGGGTCTGGATCTGGCTCTGTGGTCCTTGACCGTCTCTATTTGTATACTCTCGCCCTGGATGCGAAAGTACACCTTCCCACTGTCATGATCAGTCACTGCCTTGGCTGTGGCCAAGAATGGGCGACCGAGGATGATGGGGGAATCGGTCAACGAATCAGGGGTCTCCATGTCCAGCACTACGAAGTCCACGGGGAATTGCAATCCCTGAATCGTGACGACAACGTCTCGCAACAACCCCTTTGGCCTCTTGACAGACCGATCAGCAAACTGAAGGTATGTCCTGCTCTGTACAAGAGTGCCCAACTCTAAGTGGTGGAGAAGGGCTGCCGGAAGAAGGTTGATCGATGATCCGCTATCTAGTAGAGTGCGGTCGAACCTCTGCTCACCAATCTGACATCTGACATACGGGGCCCCTAAATCTGGCCTCTTAGTCGGCAGATGGTTCTGGATCGCGTAACATGTGGCTTTTGTTAGCACATGAATTTCTGCGGTCTTGTTCCTCTTCGTCCTCCTGACTGTGGTCCTATCTCTCAAGGACCGCTGAAGAAGAGGGATGTGCTGCAAAGCCTCATTGAGGGTCAGCTGTATGTGAAATCGGTCTATCATGCTATGGCTGAACTCCTCCTGCTCTCTCTTTTTTGGGTCTTTTTCTTTTTTCTTCCCTTTCCCTAACTCAAGGGCTCTAGGAAAGGGGATCACAGGGTCCTTCTCAGATGAAGGACTAGGAATAGGTCTAGATGATTCAATGACTGGATCCTCACAAACATCATTCACAACAGTGGGATCAGAGTAAACTAAACCTTTTCCTTTATTCAAATTTGAGTTCTGAGATACATTTATTCGAGGAAAGACAATATCTCTATCAAAATGAATACTGGTGGCCTCAGTACCACCTCTGGCTGGCTCTGCAACTAAACGTCTTGCGGCCTCAGTACCGCTGGCTGGCTCGGCTCTCCTGGTGGCGTCAGTACCACCTCCTCTATGTGGTGAAATGGCGGCCTCAGTACCGCCGGGTGAATCAGCATCTCGGGTGGCATCAGTACCACCCTCATCATGATGTGCGGCTTCAGTACCGCTCTCCTCTTCCTCATCTGGCGCTCTAGATGGATCCTCGAGTTGTCGCTCAGATGAGGCGCCTCCTGCTGGTCTTCTACCGCTCCTAAGTGTGACAAAATCAGCATCAAATAAATCCGACAAGATAACATCAAATGAGTCACTAGAAGTGGTAGGGTCAGTGTGAACTACCTGCTCAGATTTCCTCTTCAAATTATTCGGATTCGGCTCGATCTGTGCAGGGATGGCGGCCTTCCCTCTCATCAGGTCCCGCATCTCCTGGCGGAACTCGTCCATCTCCCGTCTAAATGTAGCCTGCTGCTCTGTGAAGAGGCGGGCTATATCATCCATGGCGGGGCTCTCATGGGAGCCCGACGGGTTGCCTCTCTGGTACTGAGGCTGCTGGACCTGCTGCTGCAGGTGAGAGGGGTAAGAGGATGGATGCTGCTGCTGGTGAGCCTGCTGCTCACGTCTCCAACTCTGTCCCTGCTGCTGATAGGGACGAGATACGAATGATGATGGCTGGTGTGCTGGGTGCTGCTGGTGATCCCTCTGCTGGGAGTACTGCCCTCCCTGACCGGCTGGCTGCTGTTGGGGTTGGTTACCCCCATTCCCCCACCTGAATCCGGGATGGTCTCGTCGGATTCCAGGTTGAGGCCGGTCATACCAAATACCGTTGACATCCATCAACGGTTCCGCATCATAAGGGGCGGGTGGGAGTACATCCAGAGGCTGATCCGGCTGATATACCACCATCTGCAAGTCTGTAGATGGTGGTGCCTGGTAAGAAGGCTGCTGCTGCTGGTATGGCTCCGCCTGTACAAGGTGAACTTGTCTAGGCTGCTGCAAGGAGCTGGAGCGCTGGGACGAGCTGCGGCTGCCACCGGAATCGCCTCGCGACAGAAGACGGGGCTGAGGGGCCGTCTGTGCCTCCTGAAGACACAAGAGCTGGGTCTTCATGTCGCTCAGAGTCTGTGCCATTTCCTCCATCTGAGTGATGCCCTGGCACTGCTTCTTCTCTATGATCTCCATGCGGTCCAACTTCTCGCTAATAATCCCCATGTCCGCAGCGGCCGACTCTGCCTGTGCGGCTGCAACTGTGGACGAACTGGAAGGACCTGCATCAACCCGTGCTATCCGCTGATACTGCACGGGTCCTGGCGGCTGCTGAGATCTCTGAGTGTACAACCTAGTCTGGGACATCACCATGTAATTCTCGGACATCTCCTCATAGATGGCCCAGACTTGGTTGTGGTCCTTGGCAAAGTAGGACCCGCCGCAAGAAGCATTCACCAGACCCTGAAGCTCTGGTGTCAGCCCACTGAAGAAGCTCTGAACTAGGTTCGGCTTCGAAATGTCGTGGTGGGGGCATCTATCCAGAAGCTCTCTGAACCTCTCCCATGCCTCGTGAAATTGCTCGTGAGGTTGCATGGAGAAGTTGTTGATCAGGGCCCTAGCTGCATTCGTCCGCCCGAGTGGATAGTACTTGTTCAAGTACTCGGTGCGGAGTTGATCCCAGGTGTACACAAACTTCCCTAGATGTTTCAGCCAGGCGGCTGCTCTATCTGCCAGTGAAAACGGGAAGGCCATCATTCGAATCGTATCTTGGTCCACACGACGGTCGTGGACAGTGCTGCAGATCATCAGAAACTCCTGGAGATGGAGGTGGGGTTCCTCAGTGGCGAGTCCATGAAAGTGAGGAAGCATCTGCAGGGTGTTCGGAGGGAACTTGAAATCCCCCACTATAGCAGGAATCACCACCCACTGGTGCATCAGTGTAGATCCAGGGTTGTGAAGTTCCCGCATCGGTCTCGCTGCGGCGGCGGCTGCCGCTGCTGCGGCTGCTGCTGCGGCTGCTGCCTCAGCCTCTGCATCAGCATCAGGGATGTCCTCTGGCTCGCTCGGCTCGTCTCGCTCTCTTCGGAGTCTCTCCAACTCCCTCCTCATCTCGATCATGAATGCCCCCTGATCGCGTAATTGGTTCTGAACTGTCTCTAGTGACGCGATCAGGGTGGAGTTGATCGCCCCCTGGTCTAAGACAAAGTGTTCGGGCTGGCGATCATCTGAGCTACCGGCTCCAGCCATTGCTGCGTCTGCAAAATCAGATGAGCCTAACTCAGGTTCAGTCAAATGAATTCGTCTTTCCTCGGGCTCATGTCTCTCAGGAACAGAAGAAAGGGGATCGAGGGGGAACAGGGTGGATTCGAACTCGGGTCCGGAGAGCTGGTCTCGACTCTCACGGGCCAACCTAGATGATGGAATAGACTCGCCTGAAAGCGGTGCAGCCAGAGGCTGCCTAAGAGATCGTCTACCCATCATCTTGATCTTGGCGAGTTGGGCGGATGGGATCTGGAGAAGATATGATAGCAAAGCAAACCCCCGGTTCACCAACGCAACACAATGTGAAGACCGTGAAAGATCGGTCAATTTATCTTGTCAATTTTATTTGGTGAACATACAAGATATCAGAGCGCTTAATCGTGACCTGTTAGGATACCCGATACTCTCTCAACCGACTGTCCCGCACAGAAGAGTCGGTAATCAGTCGAGATGAGCACCGGAGGGCTTTACCTAGTGTTCGGGTCACTCTCTCGCACAATCAAACCAAGCAATGAGGGGGTTGCTCTCCCCAAGACAAATTTTTAATTTGTGAGTGTCTTTTAGGGTCAATAATGTTATCCAGTCCCAATTTTTTTGTGTTTTTCTTTTTAAATATTTTTTTTCAAAAATAAATACAAGCGGCCTAACGATTTTTCCGATTCTCCTGATGATTAAGTCAAATAAAACAGAGGGAGAAGACGAAAAAGCTGATGCGCGAAGAAATCAATGATGCATGCAGAGAAAGAAATGCGTACCTTGTCTCCAGCACTCTACATGCAAGTGATCCGCGCAGAATTTAAAGACAGAAATAAACTACCTAAATGGTGCAGCGGGAAAAACCGGATCCTAGATGAGCAACTTCTATTGATCGTGAAGAACAATAGTTAGCTAATCGAATTGAGTCCGGAGTCCGATCTTGGGAGTCACTCGGTGCCCGCCACAACGGGTCCTGCCAGCGCTGTATGTGACTCCTCACGGCACGTGGTCTCAAATCCAATTAAACTAACTTTTTCAATGAATTTTATTAAGGTCCAATTACGTTCTATGGGAACAGATATTCTATTAAGTGTTTGGGCCTCAGAAATCTACGTCACAATCAACAGAAATTCCTAAATCTAGGGGCTCGAGGAAAACCGCGTAAACACCGGAAAAGGCAGCTAGCTATGAAAACCACGATAAAAGCCGCGAAAATCCGAATGGGTCCCCCGAGCACACCGGTGCTCGGCGAAACAGACCCGCTAAGTTACAAGTGTCCAAAGTTCAGAGTCCAAGTCCTAAATTATTACAACAAGAATAATGTATTCTCTCTCTCTGAAATAAAATTGCTTATCCTCTCTCTCTCTTCCTGCTCTTCTTCCCGTGCGGGTCCTCAAAAAGTGCACTCCAAATTCTCCACGTAGTACCTCGCACAAAAATCAGAGAGAGAGAATGGTCAGAAAACAACAATAATATAGAGAGACAAATATACAAGAATGAAAACCGACTACAAAGCCGTGCTCCCCGGCAACGGCGCCATTCTGATCGTCGAAATTTGCGATGAGGTAAAGGTGTAAAATAAATGCTAGGTCGTTGCGACCTCAATCACAAACACGGAGCAATCCAGAAAAATAACCACTCAAATAAGATAAAATCAAGCAAGCACAAGAAAGAGCGGTCTGCTATAGGTTTAACCTGGTATAGCTCCCAGGGTCGAACACAAGGAGCACAGATTGGCCTTGCGGCCTACGATGTAGTCAAGAGTCCAGAAGAATCTTCTTTTTGGTTTTTATTTGTTTTTGTATATATTTTTTTTTTTTTAGATTTTTTAATTAATGAGAAAATGAGAGAAAGCAAATACAATGCAACTTCAACAATTTATACAACACACAAGAAATGATGCAAAAATTCCAGAAAATTGATTTTTAGGTTTTAAATGTTTTTTACTGTTTTTGGTGAATTTTTGAGATTTTTCTAATGGGTAAATTAATTATTAAAAAACAAACAATGCAAAGAATATAGGGTACTGTCCAGCAAGGCTTAAGACCACAAAATAAAATAATTTTGGATCTCAAAAAGCCCTAGAAGCATTTTTCCTATATTCTATGAAGAATAAGGAAAATTTAGGCACCCTAATTATTGTTTTTGGATTTTTAATTTATTTTCTACAATTTTTATGAGTTTTTAGTGGTTTTTCAATTTTTAGGGTTTTCAAGCAATGGACAGTAGCCAAAATTGGCTAGAAAATCAAACAATCAGTAAACAACAATGTCTAATTTTTTTAGAATTTTTAAAGGTGATTTTGTATTTTTTTGGTATTTTTAAAGTCAAACAGTGGAGAAAATGAGTGTTTTTGAATTTTTAAAAATAATAAATGAAATCAAAATGTCTCCAAAAAATCATAGAAATTCCTACACCATGGCAGGAGCCATGTGTCAAAATTTCATTGGATTTGGAGTTCGTTTGATATTTTATTCAAAAATAAAGGTGGGGCACTGTGCACAGGGACCTATGTGCAAATACCCAAAAGTTCTGGGGTCCTGGTGCAAATTACCCAAGAAATCACGTGCCAAGCACGTGTCTGGGGCACACAGGGACCTAAATGTAAGAAAAATAAGTACCAAGGACCTATTGATAACTTGTATCAAAAGTCCAGGGGCTTATATGCAATTTACCCAAAATAATTCGCACATGTGCCAAATCAATGCTCACAGGGGTATATGTGCAAATAAACAAAAGTTTTTATTCAATTCATAACAACCAGAACAACAGGGGGTCTCATGCAAATATCCCAACAAAACACGTGACGAAGCACGTGGGTCTCTACTGGCAGGGGTATAAATGCGAAAGAAATTAAGTCCGAGGTCCTTGATGCAAATTATCCCAAAACTAAACAACTGAATTAAAAATTACAGGACTAAATCGAAACAAGACAAACAGAGGGGGGCCTATGAAATTTACCCCTTTATTAATAGCGACGGCCCAGATGATGACGCGTGGATGATCGGACGGCGGAGAACAAACGCGCCTTTACTCTTGAAACGCTGGCCTGATCTGACGGCTGGTGTGCGTCCACGTGTATGATCGAACGGTGGAGATGCGACGTGGTTCTGTGAAGGGAACCAGGCTCAGATCGGATGGTCGAGAGAGATCCACGTGGCTGATCCGACGGTGCTGGGCTCGGATCTCTCTCCTCTGCTACGGATGGCTCCGATGCGCTCCTCAGATGGATCAACGGTGGAAGCAGCTCCAAGGATGGACGGTGCGGATCTGAACTGGAGCGGTGAAGACGATCGAACGGCGATGGAGGGTCCTCGAAGAACAGGTCCCCGGCGAGACTCGCCGGGCTCGTACGTGCGCTAGGGACCTCCGATGAGCCTCCTGAAGGTCGGCGAAGAATCGTGGGAGGCTCCCGCGTCTGCTGATGGTCTCCGACGGTTAAACCAAGCTCCGAGGAGCTCGAGCAAGGCCGGCGGAGCTGGGTCTCCTGGCTGAATGGCGAAGGGCCTCAGACGCCCTCGTTTGAACCTGCAAAGGAGACCAGAAGACTCGCGGGTCGAGGGCAAAGTGCCTCGACCCGGTTAGGCGGCGTGAAGATGAACGGTGCGGCGTGGCGGAGGAGCTCCGGCGAAGCGACGGCGGTGGAGCTCGACTCCCAGATCCTGTGCGATCTGGGTTGTGTGGAGGGGTGAAGAAGGTGCGTGAGGGGCTTGCGAAGATGATGGGATGATCGGAATGTCGAGATGATACGTGAGGTGGTCGGAATCGGAGAGATGCGTCGGAGATGAAATTTGGGCGAAATCCTAAATTAGACGAAATTAAAAGGAACTAAGGGTACCTGATGGATGCTGGAGACTGTGCTGGAGATTGGCTATCTCCGGGTCGTAGCTTCGAAGGACGTCAAGGCCTGAAGCTCGGTGCTCGACGCCGGCGGCGGAGCAAGAACGGCGAGGTTACGCCGGATCAGAGGAATCACCTCCTCGCCTCACTGCAACAAGGGCTGACGCACGCTGTCACTCTTGCGGAGCCAATGGAGGTCACGGGGAAGAAGGGGAGGGTCCAAAGATGCGGCGCGAGGGTGGCGGAGGTGAGGGTTATATAGCGTGACCGAGCGATTAGGGTTGAGTGGCGACAGCAAAGGAAAGTGTAGATTCGATGGCGAAGGATCCGGCGAGGGAGAGGGATGAATGGCGAAGAGTTTGGGCGCGGGGGTTGAATGGATGCCAGGCTGGAGCGCGTGGGAAAAATCGGGGAAGATGGGCGCGGCGCGAGGTTTCCAGAAAAGGAAGGAGTCGCGGGGGAGTTGACTGGGGTCAACATTCCCCCGTGGACCAACCAGGAGCGGCCACGTGTGCTGAGTTTTTGTTTTATTTTTTTAGGGCATAAATAGGTCGAATTAGTGAAAACTCAAAACATGAAATATTTTTCTTTTATTTTTTTCTATTTTTTGGTGATTTTTATTTAATTTTTTGGAAATAAAAATATGGTAGATCTATATATAGGTATATGTACACTACATGGATTTTTATTTTTGATTTTTTATTTGTTATTTTTTTTGTATTTTTATGCTCATTTTGTATTTTATTTATTTACAAGATAAAATATGGAATAAAAGAATATTTTTATTTTATTTTTATCACTTATATACAAGGGTTAAATAAATAGTTAAATACCTTTATATACATGGTATAAATACAATGTATTTTTGTATTTTTCATTTTGTGATTTTTATTTGATTTTTGTTTTGTGTCTTTTTATTTATTTTATTCACAATATGTAACAAAGAATATTTACAAAAATTTTAGAAAATAAATGAATTTATTTATAGGGTTAAATAAATACAAGGTGATGGATTATACACATGGTGAGGGAAGGATGTTTTTGACTTTTTGATTTTTATCTTTTTATTTTGTTTTTAATAGAATATACACACAATATGTACAAGTATATTTTTGGGTGAGGAAAATATATAGTTTTATGTATTTACAAATATATACACATGAGCTCCTATCTCCCTCTACTTTGGCTTTTATGCGGTCAGGCCCATGCTGAGCCCTCCCTTGGGTTAGGTTGCTCAATATTTATTCTAAATATTTCCCTCTTTTTCTTTTTTTGCTCTTTATTCTTTTATTTTGTGCACAAAAACATGCTAATTATAGGTTTTTACACAATGCATGCTTTTGGTAATTATTGGTATTTACACATATCTACATGTATTTGCAAAGGTTTTTGTAGCTAAAATAGAAGAATAAAGAGTGATGAATGGGTATTCATCAGTGGTAAAACAACTTTTTAAACCACATAAAATCGCATCAACATTTTGGCGCCGTTGCCGGGGACTAGGCAACATTTGGAAATTTTTCTTCTTCTTTCTAACTTAATTTCAAGTTTCTAATCCGTGCATTTTTTTTTGTTTTGCAGGTACTTAGGCTTCAAAAAGAAAAAAAAATTTATTACTTGTCTTTTCATGCATTTTGTTTTAGCAAACTTGTAATTTGTTAAAAAAAATTGTAATCTAATTTCCCCCTCCCTTCTCGGAAAAGCTCGCCATCAGTACGACAAAATATTACGGATTAGCGCCAGAAGTGCAGGCACTGAGAGTCCATCTTTCTCCTAGGCATCGTAGGCTTTTAAAAAAAAATTTCTGCATTTGTTTGCGCTCCGAACTTAACCGAAAAAAATTAAAAAACACTTCTCCTTTGCATCATCTCCGTGGTCTTCTCCCTCTGATAATCTAATTTAAAGACCACCAAATCGTGTGCTGATCATTTAAAAAGATTAGCTTGAAAGGCCATCGCAGTGGCCCGAGCAGAAAGCGGACAAATCCTGAATGCTTGTTTGATGCACGTGTATGACACAAAAATCACGAGCACATAGAACCCTAGGATAGAAACAAAAATCCCTGGTGCTACGTGGGATTGCAGAGAGAAATCGTAATTCCTCGACGCGTTGGGCACAGGTTCTCGCGGGAAGAAGCAGATCCTCGATCTGAGTACCGCACCCTGGATCCCCCAGCCGGATTAGGACATCGATTTCTCACAATCTTCCACACCCACCTCATCCTTTAATGACTCTAATTTCTCTGAAAACTTTTTGTTGAATCACTAAATTAAAATCGAAAAGATAACCGCTTCCGCGGCAATTTTTGTGTGAGTTGGTGAAACAACAAATTGCTTGGTTTTTGTGCTGTGTATGCTAGGTCGTAGGTCTCTGAAAAATCCAGTGCAACAACCATTAGAGTACGACCCGATTTATAGAAAAAAATCCAACCCATCTCCTTCAACTGATCTTGGAAACATGGGAGAAGAAAGACCAAACCCTATGGATCTCATCCTGCATCAATTGCAACTACTGAGAGAAGAAAATGCAACAATTCGCCATACCATAGCACCTCTCATCCGACCGCCACCCATTAGTACACATTACAACCCAGCTGCAGAAGACTTAGTTCATTGGATCCAAATCCCGCCTGAAGTAAGAGACTTTGAGATAAAACCCGCATCACTCTCCTTAATCCCAAAATACTATGGAAATGACTCCGAAGATCCCTTCCTCCACATCCAAGATTTCCGATCTGCTTGTGACACCATGAGTATCCCAGGGGTAGAAAAAGAATACATCTACATGAAAGCCTTCACCCACTCACTCAAAGACAAAGCACTCCAATGGCTTCGGAATTACGGAAACCCTATCACCTCATGGGATGTCTTAAGGGAAGCTTTTATCAAGAAATACTTTCCCATAGGAAAAACCAACGCTTTGAGACAAGCTATTTCATCTTTCACCCAGAAAAACAGAGAACCCATCCATGAAGCCTGGGAGCGTTTTAAGGAATTACAAAGGAAATGCCCTCATCATGCAATCCCCAAATGGAAATTGGTTCAGATATTTTATGAGGGCATAGATACATCATTTAAGAGAGTGATTGATGGCTCATGTGATGGAAACTACATCAGCCGTGACGAACATTTCATTTGGAATTTATTTGAAAATATGGCTGATAATTCGGTGAACAGTTCCTCAATAGAACAATACAGTGGAAATACGAGGACAGTCAATATCATTGATCATGAGAGATCTAGCAATGACAATCCTGATAGATGGGAAACCCTCTCAAAACAAATGAACCTCATGACTCAAGCCTTAGAAAAATTGGCCTTGAATAAACCCACCAGCCATGAAGTTGACCACACCACATTCACCCATAATCAAGACATGAATCCTGAGACTGTGAACTGGGTGCAAAGAAATCAAGGAGGATATTCAAATAACCACAACACATGGAGAGAGCAACCAAATTCTGGGTGGAATGGACAGAACAATTATCATTTTCAAAATCACACCCAACCCAGACAACCGATAGCACCGCCCGTGACTCAACCCTCCACCACTGCGGTAAATTTCGACGCCTTGGCTCAGGCAATACAACAACTAGCTATAGCTCAACAACAAGCCACTGAAGCCCAACAAAAAGCCAACTCTGAGAATGCACGTCAATTCGCTGAGATCAGATCGTACATCCCAGCCTTATCACCTCAACCGCTGCCCAATCCAAACACCAATAAGGCCAGCTCATCTGGAGTACTTCAAACTCCTCCACCTGTCGGATCCTTCACCTCACCACCTGGTTTCCAAAACCCGAATCAAGGATTTATTACACCTTCTAGGACAAACCAAGGGAACCCACAACAAGCGCCTAGAAATCAAGTTAATTTCAAAACCCCACCCCATCCAAACCAATCTGCTAATGCTGTCACTTTGAGAAATGGGAAAACCACTTCTGCCTACACAAGACCACTAGCTTCTGAGGATCAAATTGAAATTGAGGAAGAGTTTGATGATGGAGAGAAAACAGCTGAAACAACCATGCTCCCTCTTTCCTCCCCAAACATAACCATCCCCTTTCCCGGAGCTCTTTATCGAAGAAAATCGCGATCATCCACCATCGATCCGGAGTTAGAAAAACTATTCTCAGACATAGTCATTGAAATCCCACTCTTGAAAGCCCTCGAACAAGTTCCAGCCTTCTCCCGATTTTTGAAGGACAAATGCACACCAAAACGAAAATCCAAAGGAAAAAGTAGAAGGGACAATGAAGATATTGAAAGACATGTGCTCCCTCAAGCAACAACCAATGCCATCTCCCAATTCTTACCCACAAAAAAGAAAGATCCAGGAGCTCCTCTAGTTAGATACACAATTGGCAACTTAACCTTCAACCACACCCTGCTAGATAACGGTGCTTCCATCAATCTTCTCCCGATTGCTATTCTAGAGCAATTTGACCTAGGAAAACTGAAACCTGTCTCAATGACTTTGCAAATGGCTGATCGATCTGTAAAAAGACCGAAAGGACTACTTGAGGATGTGATAGTTGATGTTCAAGGTCATAAATTCCCGGTTGACTTTGTTGTGATGGATATGGATCAAGCAAATATATTGAGTGAGACACCAATCATACTCGGAAGACCATTTTTGGCCACTGCTAAAGCTCATTTTGATTATGAGGTTGGAAGAGTTGAATTTAAAATCAATGGTCAAGTCATTCCGGTAGACATAGTCACCCCTACTTTCACTGAATCTGAGACCGAAGAATGTGGTTGGATAGAAAGATGTGTTGTTCTCAACATTCAAAAAGACTTTGCCCCCATCCATCTCACCAAGGATCCTTTAGAGGTTAGTCTGAAAACCTCTAGATCCACTTACAAAAACACTTTCCATGAAATTGCCACCTACAATCTGAATCTTGCACTAGAAGCTCCACCAAGCCCTCTCACCGGACAAGAAATTGAGGAGCTTGATAATGCCTGGGACACATTAGACTCTAACTCTCATTAACCTCAACCATGATCATGCCCATGATGGAACCACCATTTGAGACTATTTCTGTAATAGACTCAGGAAACATTACAACTCTGAATCCATCGACAACCACTGTTGAATTAAAACCACTACCCAAAGATCTGAAGTATGCTTTCTTGGATGATGCCCACACACTACCAGTCATTATCAATGCCAACCTAAATCATATGCAAGAGAGCCAACTAATGGAGGTGTTGAAAAAGAATTCTCAGGCTATTGGTTGGAAAATAACTGATTTGAAAGGTATAAGCCCGACATTCTGTACACACCACATATATTTAGAGAATGACAGTAAACCCTCTCGAGAAATGCAAAGGCGGTTGAATCCTAATCTACGAGAGGTTGTGAAGAATGAAATATACAAGTGGTCGAGTGCCGGCATCATTTATCCGATAGCCGATAGTCCTTGGATTAGTCCCCTCCAGGTTGTCCCCAAGAAAACTGGATTAACAATTGTGAAAAATGAGAAAGGCGAGGACATACCTACCAGAGTAGCCACATCTTGGAGAGTCTGTGTAGATTATAGGAAACTCAATAAGGCTACTCGAAAAGATCATTTCTCATTACCATTCATTGACCAAATCATTGAAAAGCTAGCCCGAAAAGAATTTTTCTGCTTTTTAGATGGATATTCCGGCTACAACCAAGTTGCCATAGCACCAGAAAATCAAGACAAAACCACATTCACTTGTCCTTTTGGGACTTATGCATTCCAACGAATGCCTTTTGGATTATGCAATGCCCCTGCCACTTTTCAAAGATGTATGATGGGTATCTTTGCTGACATGGTTGGTGATTTTATGGAGATATTTATGGACGATTTTTCATTTTTTTGAGACTCTTTTGAGGAGACACTCGGATTTTTGGACAAAGTCTTACAAAAATGTATTGAGGTGAACCTGATCTTATCTTGGGAGAAATCACATTTCATGGTGAAAAAAGGAATTGTGTTGGGACATATCGTATCGAAGAAAGGGATAGAAGTGGATCCATCGAAAATTGAGACCATCACTCACTTAGGTCCACCCGTGAATATAAAGGGTGTTCGATCCTTCCTAGGTCACGTCGGTTTTTACCGACGATTTATCAAGGATTTCTCAAAAATCTCCCGCCCTCTCACCAAACTACTGGAAAAAGATCAAGACTTCACGTTTACTGAGGATGCTTTTGAATCTTTCAAAACCCTGAAGAAAATCATCACTGAAGCACCCATCCTACAACCCCCAGATTGGAACTATGAATTTGAGATCATGTGCGATGCATCTGATTATGCTGTGGGGGCAGTATTGGGTCAAAGGAAAGATGGGAAACCTTATGCCATTCACTATGCCAGTAAAACTCTGGATGATGCTCAGAAGAACTACACTGTGACTGAGAAAGAACTTTTAGCTGTGGTGTTTTCCTTAGAGAAATTTCGATCTTACATCCTAGGATCCCACATCATCATCTACACAGACCACTCGGCTTTGAAATATCTCTTCACAAAAACCGATGCTAAGCCTAGACTCATTAGGTGGGTATTATTGCTCCAAGAATTTGATTTGGAGATTAGAGATAAAGCCGGAGCAAAGAATGTCGTGGCGGATCATCTTTCAAGACTCCTTTCCTCAAACACAGACACAATCCCAATTTCTGATAATTTTCCAGACGAAAGTATCATGTCTGTTTCTCAACTCTCTTGGTATGCCGACATCGTCAATTACATCGTCACTTCCACATTTCCTGATGATTGGCCAAAACATAAGAAAGACAAAACCAAAGCCCAAGCTCGATACTATCACTGGGAAGATCCTTTGCTCTTCAAAGAGGGTACTGATTTAATATGGAGACGATGTATCCCCGAATCTGAAGTCAACGATGTCCTAACTCACTGCCACACTTCTGGGTGTGGAGGACACCACTCAGGGAAGCGCACAGCCGCTAAAGTCTTACAATGCGGTTTCTATTGGCCCACACTCTTTAAAGATGCCCATCATTTTGCTCAATCTTGTCCTACCTGTCAGACTAATGGAACAATGACCCGTCGTAACATGATGCCCCTCCAACCAGTGCATATAGTCGAGATCTTTGATACTTGGGGAATAGACTTCATGGGACCTTTCACCACATCACATGGCTACCAACACATTCTTCTCGTTGTTGATTACGTCTCTCGTTGGGTAGAATCCATTCCCACTCGTGCTGCCGATAGCACAACCGTTGTCAAGTTCTTGAACGACCTGTTCTCTCGATTTGGATTGCCAAAGGTGGTCATTAGTGATGGAGGCACCCACTTTCTGAATGCTTCAGTCAAGAATTTATTTAAGAAAAATGGAGTCGAACACCGTGTCTCAACTGCGTATCACCCACAGACTAATGGAATGGCCGAGCTGTCAAACCGAGAAATCAAGACCATCCTCCAGAAAATTGTTCGCTCTGATCGTAAAGACTGGTCCCAACACTTAACCGCTGCTCTCTGGGCCTACCGCACCGCTTTCCGCACACCCTTAGGTATGAGCCCATTTCGGTTAGTCTATGGAAAGCCGTGTCACCTACCTGTAGAGGTCCACCACAAATCACTCTGGGCAATCAAGAAATGTCATCTGGATTATGATGAGGCTGGGAAGAAACGACTGTTGGACTTATCTGAACTTGAAGAATTGAGATCACAAGCCTATGATAACAACCTGCTATACAAAGAGAAAATCAAGTTGTGGCACGATGCCAACATTTCGAGGAAAACATTCAAGGAAAATCAAAAAGTATGGCTATTTGATGCAAAACTGAAGTTATTTCCAGGAAAACTGAGATCGAAATGGAAAGGACCATACATTGTAACTCAAGTATTTGATAATGGCTCGATAGAAATTTCTGACCCAAACACTAAAGCCACATTCAGAGTAAATGGTCAAAGACTAAAACCCGTTGTTGAACCATCTGGTCCTATGCCTGTCTGCACAACATACGTTCTGCAGGAAAAATGACCATCACATCGCCAAGCTGAGGCGTTAAATCATGCACTCTCGTGAGCCTCTCCTCACAGGTATCTTTTTACCGCTCGCATGTTTATTTTCACTGCATTGCATTAGATAAGTATGGGGGTACTCCTCTGCATTACATTCCAAAAAAAACACAAAAAAAATACATTTCACATCCCTTTTGATCCTCCTATTGCACATTATCTTCACCATGAGGACATGGTTTCTGTTAAGTATGGGGGGTGTCTGCATAGTTTTTCAAATTTGCATACTCTTTCAAAAAAAATCTCTTTTGCAAAAAAAAACAAAAAAACAAAAAAAAACAAAATCCCCTAAAAATATTTTCAAAAATAAGAAAACCACCTAGTTTTATCCTATTTTGAGAAATCAGATCTTCACTGCATAAATCATAGACTGAGGTTGAGTTGACCCTAATCCACTAAAATTCATCAGAATTTCACTAGGCATGAGTTTTTAAACTTTCTTCAGGTCCATTTGGACTTTATTCTCTCAGTTCCACTAACTCTACTGGTGAATGAACTTCTGTATCTAATTAGATCACCTGAGCAACTAGTAGTACTCTTAAATTCTTCAGTGGATATTAAACAACTGCACATTGCACTTAGCTTGAGTGAGTTGAGTTTACGAGATACAATTACAATCTAGTTGAGGTGAGGAGTTGTCCTCTTGGTTGTGCCAATGCCTGAACCTTATCTATAGTCAGTGAAGGAACCTAATTCAGGAGCAACATGATCTCTCTAGTCTAAGTGTATCAGCAATTAAGCCAGTATCGTGCCTCCAAAGACAATATTAAGCCGATACTACCTCTTGATGCTAAAACCCAAGACAAAAATACCACAAAAGGGCATATCACAATACAAATGCCAAAAAAAAAACACCAATCATTGTGCAAATCAAAAGCAAGGAAAGAAGACCACCAAATAACCCTTTTCCACCAAAAAGCCGTGGTAGCAGCCCAATGATGCTACCTAAATTTTTAAAAGAGGCCCAAAGAGGCCCAGGGTTATGCTCTGCAAAAGGAAAAATATGAGAGCAACGGACCAAAGCGGTCTACGGAAAACCCCAAAAATTAAGTCCCATTTTCCAAAGAATTATGACCTATTTCTTTATGCTGACATACTTGGGTAAAAAGAGAATATGCCTGAATTCAGGTGAGGACTGAGGCTATATGACTAGGGAATCATTCGGTACCTTGATAGATTGTGTTGTTAGATCGTTCTCTTGACTCACAAAAGCTAAAACTATCACTAACACTGTTTATATCCACTCAAGGTCAAAGAGAATACCTGTTTCTTAGGGATGAGCTGACCTGATCGACCTTCTGAAATCATGTTTGATTTTGTTGGAACTGAGAGACTGTTGAAACTACAAAACTCGAGTCAAGTTGACTATTCGAATAAATCATTAATCCATGGGTCAACTCTACTTAAGTTTGTGTATTTGTGTGGTTAGGAACTGAAAACTCAAAAGACTTTGTGGGAGTGTCTGCTGCAAACCCTCACCAAATCCATCTTGGCTATTCACCTTGTCCGTCATTATTACTTATCTTATTTTTGCTCGGGACTAGCAAAACCTAAGTATGGGGGCATGATGATTACAATATATATGGGTATAATAAGATAAAATTATGCAAAGAATGAGCTCAGTTTTTGACACATAATCTGCAATCTTGCATAACTCATATGATTATTTATTCTATTATTATAGAGGAGAAAAATCGTGATATCCAGATAAAATCATCTATTGATTATATATTGTGATAATGTATTCTCATGAATAAATCATCTACAATTAAAAGAGAAAATGAATGTAATAATATAGCATTCAACATGTTGAATTCTATTGACAATTTTTGGAAAGAAAATGGGAGGGTCAAGAGTGAAAAAAATCCCCACTCTTTAATGTCATACATGCATGTGTGTCCTCTTTATTCTCTCTCTCTCTCTCTCTCCCATAAAAAGTAGTCGAATGCATCCTCTCTTGCCATGCATCTTCCCCATGCATCAATTAAATCCCATGCAAAAGACAAAAGCCACCATCCATATATGTGGGTGGCTCTTCAAAAAAAGGCAATAACTCTCATTCATTGCAAGTACAACCATGCCATCTATAAATAGGGACTCCCTCCCCATTTTTTGTTGGACGCATAGACCTCTCTCTCTCTCTCTCCCCCCCATTCCCATTCACGTACTCTCTCCTTCCCTCATATTTTTCCATGCGTAACACTTCTCCCACCATTATTTCCATGCACGCATAGAGCCCTTCTCCCATTTTCATGCGCACCCCTCCCTCCCTCCACTTTGCCATTCACGCACCTATCTCCCTCCCTCTCATTTTAGCACCTCACGCACAGCATATTTCTCTTTTTCATTCCATTTCATGCACGCACAGCACTCTCGACCTCTCTCTCTCGTTTCCTCTCTCTCGTTTTTTTTTCTTTCTCTTGCAGGTATCGGATTAAGCGCATAGTTCCGCACCATTCTTCTTCTCCTCACGCGCACCTCCGGTCATTCTCCAAGGAA
The DNA here is from genome assembly GCA_037367405.1 of Ottelia alismoides. NCBI lineage: Eukaryota > Viridiplantae > Streptophyta > Magnoliopsida > Alismatales > Hydrocharitaceae > Ottelia > Ottelia alismoides. The sequence goes on along the minus strand of JAZKJV010001838.1, from coordinate 137,646 downwards.
CGCCCAGCGGCCATCCTCCTCGGCGACATCTTCCTCTCCGACGGCATCAACACAGCGGCCAGTGGCCGCTCGCCCATCACTCTCTGTTCTCCGGCGATTTTCCTTGTGCACGGGTGCACCATCGGCTACGCATCACAGGCCTCGCATCCGTCTCCATCGTCGTCGACATCTTCATTCCATATCCGGATAGAGAAGCATTTCTCATCTCTATTATTTGTCTTCCGCATTTTTTCTACCTTAGTTAATTGTTTAAGTTGAATTTGGAAGGAAACAACTCTAATGTTATAAGTTCTCTTGCATTTTTACACTAGTTGGTTTTGTTTGAATTGAACTTGAAAGTATTTTTATTTTGTAAGGTCTCTTTTCATCTCTAAGTTTTCTTTAAATGAATTCATCGCAAGTTTTACATTCCATTTTTTATTGAAACATTGCAAGTGACCTCTTGTTTCTTTCATCTTAATTTGCAATTCGGCCCCCATTATTTTATTTAGTTGCACGCATGCCCTCATTCGTTAACTTTAAGTTCTTGGAAGTACTTTCACCGTAGATTGCATCGTCTCTTCAAAAATTCACATCTTTCTCTCGTCACCATGGATTAAAATTCTAATTAAGCTTGAAAGAAGAACAAATATCGCAAATTTACTTGGTCCCTGTGGATTCGATCCTCTACTTGCCACGTACATTTTTTAGATACTTTGATCGTGCTCGTAGTTGTAATATTATTTGTTTGATTACGGTTTTGTGTGGGACAACAAGGACGTGGTAAAACAACTTTTTAAACCACATAAAATCGTATCAACACGCTGCTAACTCCAAATCATGAGTAGGGTAATTTCTCTCTTGTGGTTTTAATTACCGTGAGGCATAGGCAATGACTTTCTCATTCTGCATAAGGACACACCCGAGTCCAGTGCCTGATGCATCTGTATACGCCACGAATCCTCCACTACCTGTTGGTAAAGCTAAGATTGGAGCCGTAGTCAATTTCTGCTTCAATTCTTGAAAACTCCATTCACACTCCTAAGACCATACAAACTTCACATCCTTTCGGGTGAGCTTCGTTAATGATAGTGAGATTCTTGAAAAAAATCCGAATGAATCGTCGATAGTATCCGGCCAAACCGAGGAAGCTACGGATCTTAAAAATATTTTTAGGCTGACTCCAATTCATCACAGCTTCTACCTTAGCTGGATCTACCTCAATGCCATCCTTGGATACCACATGATCAAGGAATGCAACTTTATTCAGCCAAAAGTCACACTTAGAAAATTTTACGTAAAGTTGGTGTTGTCGCAGGGTTTCAAACACAATCTGTAGGTGCACTCGGTGCTGCTCCGGATCAGATGAGTATATCAAAATGTCATCTACAAACATGATGACGAACCTATCAAGGTATTCTCGAAATACCCTATTCATTAGTTCCATAAAAGGTTGCAGGTGCATTAGTAAGACCAAACAACATGACCAAGAATTCATAATGAACGTACCTCGTTCTGAAAGCGGTCTTTGATATATCCTCCTCCTTTATACGGAGTTGATGGTAACCCGTACGTAAATCGATTTTTGAGAAGACTGTTGTTCCTTGCAACTGGTCAAATAAATCGTCGATGCGAGGTAACGGGTATTTGTTCTTCACATTCACCTTGTTCAACCCTCGATAATCGATGAAGAGTCTAAGAGACCCATCTTTCTTTTTCACGAAGAGGACAGGTGCTCCCCATGGGGAAACATTGGGACGTAAAAGTCCCTTATCCAATTGCTCTTGTAGCTGCTTCTTTAGCTCCTCAAGTTCTGCAAGAGCCATTCTGTATGGAGCTTTGGATATTGGTGCCGTTCCCGGAATAATATCAATTGAGAAATCCACCTCTCTATAAGGAGGTAATCCAAGAAGATCTTCTGGAAATACATCAACAAAATCCCGAACCACATCTAATTCTTCAAGATGTGCCAGTGACGATTCAGTAATTATACTAGCTAGGTATGCGGTGCAAACTTCGGCTAGTAGCTGGCTTGCTTGCAAAGAAGAGATAACCAATCGTCCATTCTTACTAATGCCTCGGATGACTATCTCCTTGTGATTTGGTCTGCTCAGGATCACCTTTTTTCTCTCTACAATAAACTGTAACATAATTCTCCCATAACCAATCCATGCCCAAGATGACATCATAGGTTGCGATGGGTGATGAGCGACCTGAAGGCTAGGGTATAGGTGCTAAAGTGGTCGTTGCGACCCACGCGATCAAGTCGGCTCAATCAAGAAAAATGAACCACTAATATCAATAAAACCAATCAAAACACGAATAGTGGTCCTGCTATTGGATTAACCTGGTATAGCGACCAGGGTCGAACTCAAGGAGCACGGATTGGCCTCTCGGCCTACGAAGTAGTAAAAAGAAATAAAATAAAAAGACAAAGTATTTTTTAGTGGTTTTTAAATATTTTTAGATTTTTTTGGATTTTTAATGGATTGAGAAAATAAGAAAAACAAAGAAAAATACACTTCAACAATTTATTTAAGGCACTGAAAATCAACCAAAAAGTCAAACAAAAATATTTTTATGTATTTTATATTTTTAGTGTTTTTGGTGAATTTTTGAGAATTTTCTGATGTTTATTTAATTTTCTAAAAATCAAAAGGTGACTGAAATAGAGGGTACTAGATAAAATATCTAAGAGCCTCAAAATGGCCTGGAGGTAATTTTTCTACAAAGAAGACAAAATGAGGAAAATTTAGGTACCAATTTTATTATTTTTGGGTTTTTAATTCATTTACTAGAATTTTTATAAGTTTTTGAGTGTTTTTAAGTTTTTAGTTGTTTTAATAATGAAAAATAGCCAAAATTGGCTAGAAAATCAAACTAAGTAAGACAAACAGTAAATAATTTTTATAGAATTTTTAATTGAGTTTTAATATTTTTTTGTGATTTTTCAAGCTAGACAGTGACAAAAATTAAGGTTTTTGATTTTTTAAAAATATCAAACGAAATCAAAAATGTCCTCAAAAATCCACAAAAATCCTACACCATGGCAGGAGTTCATGTGTCAAATTCTCGTTGGATTTGGAGGTGTTTTGATATTTTATTCAAAAATGAAAAGAGGGTACAGTGCACAGGGACCAAAGTGCAAATACCCGAAGTTCCGGGGGGTCTGGTGCAATTTTCCTAGCAAAACACGCGCCACACGCGTGCCTGGGGCACTCAAGGACCCAAATGTAATAAAAATAAGTCCCGAGGACTTATTGGTAACAGGTACCAAAAGTCCAAGGGCTTATCTGCAAATAACCCAAAATAAAACGCACATGCTGGAATATATCACGCAGAGGGGTATAAATGCAAATAAGAGAAACTTTTCATTCATTCAATAACATCCAGAACTACAGGGGGGTCTACTGCAAATATCCCAGAACAACACGTTACGAAGCACGTGGCATACAACACACAGGGGTATCTAAGCAATTAAAATAAAGCACGGGGTCCACTATGCAAATTAACCTAAAACTTAACGACTAAGTTCTATATTTACATGACTAAAATGAAATAACAAAACAAGACAGGGCCTAAGGGTAAATTACCCTTTATTATGCGGTTGGGCTGGATGCGCGCCACGTGTAGATCTGACGGCAGCGAACGGAGGGCGCTCCAGATGTCGCCTCCTCAGATCGGACAATGCTGGATGCTCCGGAGATGAACGGCTCTGATTGAAACTGGAGCGGGAGGGGCGATCGGACGGCGATGGAGGATGCTGGAAGAACAAGCCCCCGGCGAGACTCACCGGGCTCGTGCGTGCGTGGTGCTCCTCCTGGGAGCCCTCTGAAGGTCGGAGAAGAATCGTGGAAGGCTCCCGCGTCTGCCGGTGGGCTCCGATGATCGAGCCGAGCTCCGAGGAGCTCGGGCGAGGTCGGCGGAGCTGGGTCTCCTGTCTGGATGACGAAGGGCCTCAGATGGCCCTCGTTTCGACCTGAAAAGTGAACCAGAAGACTCACGGGTCGAGGGCAAATTGCCTCGACCCGGTTAGGCGAAGTGGGGGTGATTGATGTGTCGGGATGGCGAGCTCCGGCGAAGGTGGTGGACGGAGGAGCTCGGTTCCCAGCTCCTGTGCGAGCTGGGTTGAGTGAGTGGGTGAAGAATGTGCGTCGGAAGGAGGTGGACGTAATGGACGATTCCGATTATCGAAATGGGTAACGGAGTGGTCCGAATCAAAGAAGCGCGGCGACGGAGCGATTTGGGCGTAAACTGAAATTAAAGGAAATGGGCAGCCTAAGGGGATACCTGGGTGGTCGGAGAGACTGGGGAGGAGCTGCTGAAGCTCCTGGTCGTCGCCTCAAGGATCGTCTCGCTCCGAGGCTCGAATCTCACGCTGGTGGCAAAGCTGCGGCGGCTGTGCTCGCCGGATCGATGGAATCACCTCATCTCCTCGCTTCAACAGGCTCAGACGGGAGTTGTCACCTCACGCACTTTCTGGATCTCACGGGAGAACGAAGCAAATGGCCAAAGATGAGCAATCGAGTGGCGGAGCAGCAGCTATATACGGCTAGGGGTCCGAGAAAGATGGGTCCGGGCAAGCTCAGGAGCGCGCGGATCCCGAGGGAGCGGCTCCGGCGAGGATGTCGGATAAACGATTAAAGATTCGGACCCGGGGTTTAGGTAAATGGGTGTCGGATCAAGCGGGTATAATTGCGAGAAATCGGGTCGGGCGCTTGTATCCGCGGAAGGTGGTCCTGGGGGGGTAGTTGACCGGGCGGTCAACATCCCCAGGACCCAATGGAATTCGGCCACGTGGCTGGATCTTGAAAGGCAGATTAAGGGTAGCTAGGGGCCGAATTTGCAAAAACTCAAAACACAAAATATTTTTATTTTATTTTTTTCTATTTTTTAGTGATTTTTAATTAATTTTTGGAAATAAAAATAAGGTATATATATCGTATGTACTATATAGGTATATGTACACTATTAGGGTTTTTGATTTTTTTATTTTAAATTATTATTTTTATGCAATTTTATTCCTATTTTATATTTTATTTATTTTCATTATAAAATAAGGAATAAAAGGGTATTTTTATTTCATTTTTATTATTTATATACATAGGTAAAATAAATATATATATACATCTATATACATGGTATATGTACAATGTATTTTTGTATTTTTAATTTTGTTATTTTTATTTTGTTTTTGTTTTAATTGTTTTTATTTTATTTATTTACACTACATAACATAGAATATTTACAAAAAGTTTGAAAATTAATTTTATTTATTTACAAGGTTAAATAATTACATAGATGTGGTTTATGTACAAGATGAAAAGGGGTATTTTGTTCTTTTTGATTTTTCACTTTTTCTTTTGTTTTTATGTTTATAAATATATACAAGTATTTACAAGCATAATTTAAGCTCTTTTTGTTGAGGAAAATACTTTTATAATATTTACATAAATATTTACACATGAGCCCCTATCTCCCTCTACTTTGGCTTTTATGCGGTCAGGCCCATGCTGAGCCCTCCCTTGGGTTAGGTTGCTCAATATTTATTCTAAATATTTCCCTCTTTTTCTTTTTAATCTTTATTCTTTTATTTTTGCACAAAAACATGCTAATTATAGGTTTTTACACAATGCATGCTTTTGGTAATTATTCCTATTTACACATGTCTACATGTATTTGCAAAGGTTTTTGTAGCTAAAATATAAGAATAAAGAGTGATGAATGGGTATTCATCACCCCCCTATACTTAACTTTGCTAGTCCCTTAGCAAACACTTATTTGAAAAAGAAGCGAAAAAGAAAGAAAAAGAAAAAGAAAAAGAGGATGTACATGGATCAAGGTTGATTATTAAACTTGCCTTAATTAAATTGGGGTATGGAGCTCGATCAGATCTTTGGATTATTAATGTGTCGGAACCTTACTTAGACTTGAGCTTAAAACTCAACAGCCTCCAAGTTCCACTAATCTATAACCAAGACTCCTCAATGCTCCAGATCAGAACAAGTCATCAATCACAAACCCTGAAGACCATGAATCTTTTCTTGTCTTGTGAATGTGAGGTCTAAGCTCTCCACCTCAAAAATGGCAACTTGACAACCCTCCCCAACTAGGTAACTCTATGACCTCAATCTGGCCACTCTTTCCTCGAGGAGCGGGGTATTCCCTTCTAAGTTCAAGTTCAACCGGCTCAAGAAGAGGGGGAAGAAGAGAATGGGTCAAGGCCAGTGTAGCCAAGTACCCTTGGGAGCTTGACCAGTGTAGCCAAGTCTCCCTGCTGCAAGCTACAACAGGTGGAACATGAAACCAAGCTTTGCTTATTGCACTCTATATACATACTCCGGTGGGATTATCATTTTCTATCAGACCCACCACTTTTTTGGAGTTATTTTCTTTTTGCGCATCTTTTTTTCAAATGCATCTGTACATCATATACATGTGCAGCATATATACAAGGAGTTTTTCCTCTTGAGCCAGTAGACTATCCCTCTTTTGAAGCTTTATTGCAACCCACAACTCCCGTCGTTAGACTTCATGGCAACCAGACCAAGTTGAGACGCACTTCCTTCACTAAAAGAAGAAGAGAGGTTCTGCCTAGAAGTACTACCCTCATATGCTACCCCAAGTCAAGGAAGACTGCCTCCTCACCACCTCATCCGTAGAGAGCTCGGTGCATAGTGCTAGTGTCCAAGTAAAGCCATAATCTATATAAGTCGTGTGTTGTTGTTAAGTGCTCTACTTAGGCTCATTGAGATGACATGTGATCATAGCCTAGTGGACTCAAAGAATTAAGTCACCATGGACCTGAAAAAGCCTTAAACCTAAGTCCTATAAGGTTCCTCTTAGAAGTTAGGTGGATTAAGATCTTAATCAAGCTCCATTTCTCAATTTGATTCCAGGCTAGTTTAAATGTCAACTATCATCCAGAAAAACTATATACATATGTACAAAAGATGCTTATTTACACAAATTTTACAAACATGCAAAATTTTTGAAAAATGTTTTGAAATCATGAATGGATGATGCATGAAGTGCAAGTTTTGCAAAAAGATATTTACACACATTTACACAGGATTTTTGCAAACTTTTGATTTTCAAAACATTTTGGAAAAATTTTGTACTATATACATAATTTTGATACAAAAATATTTACACAAGCTTTTCACAAAAAGATTTTTGAAACCATTTCTACAAAAATAATTTGTACACTAGCTATTTATGTGCAAATAAAAGAAGTTTATGTACATGAAAAAATTTTAATTTTTGTGGTTTTTAGCCATTTTATTTATAAACACACTCACACAAAGTACGAGTTATGGCTAAAGTGTATATGAAATATATACACACCCCCCTATACTTAGCTCGAACGATGTCCTCAGAGTTAAGAGCGATGAAGAAGAAGACATAACTCGTGCTAGGTATAGGGAAGTGAAAAGAAAGGCTATATACGAGAGGAATAAATGAAATGAAAAAGTCAAGAGGGGCTCGGTTCTTCCCCCTATACTTAGGATCAAACAATCCTAAGTATAGCAGGCTGTATACTAAGGGAAAACCGAGTGGAGAATGTACAGGGTCTACCCCCCTTATACTTAGGGTGAAATACCCCTATGTATAGGCAACAAAAACAGGGGTAGGCAGAAGCAAAAGGAAGACCCAAAAGGTCTCACATCCCCCCTATACTTAGGGTAAAGTGCACCCTAAGTATAGCATAATCACAAGATGGGGAAAGGGATGTGGGACTAAAGAATGTAGTGATATGGACATCTGTATCTATACAAGGCGGAAGATCAGTGAAACTCAGGCGTGAGATGCATTAGATGTGAGTCAAAGACCACATCTCACGCAAAGTGAATAGGGGCAAGATCTGCGACCCGCGGCTCATGATCTAGAAATGGCTTGAGCTGCTGGCCGTTCACTCGAAAGGTACTCTCAGAAGACAACTCAGATATATCAATGCTACCGTTGTCGTGTACCTTCCTGACCAAGTAGGGTCCCTTCCATTTGCTCTGTAGCTTCCCTGGAAATAATCGTAGCCTCGCATCAAACAGCCATACTCTCTGTCCAATCTCAAAATGCTTGTGGCTGATATGAGAATCATGCCACTCCTTCACTTTCTCCTTATAATGTAGGTTGTTTGAGAATGTTGTATCTCTAAGCTCCTCCAGGGCTGCTAACTCTGCCCTCCTCTGGTCTCCCATGCCATCTAGATCCATAAGAATATCTGTGACTGCCCAAAGTGACTTGTGCCTCAGCTCAACAGGTAAATGGCACGTCTTGCCATATAAGAGGCGAAAGGGAGATGTGCCCAATGGAGTCTTGAAAGACGTCCTATATGCCCACAAGACCGAGTCCAAAAGCTGTGACCAATCCTTTCGGTCAGGGCGGACGACTTTCTGCAATATAGTCTTGATCTCCCTATTCGACACCTCGGCTAGACCATTCGTTTGTGGATGGTAAGGTGTGGCAACACGATGGTCTATACCGAACTCGCTAGCAAGGGCCTTCACCTGGTCGTTGATGAAGTGAGATCCCCCATCAGAAATCAGAACTCGTGGAACCCCGAACCGCGTGATGATATGTTTCCTCAGAAATCTGCAAACTGTCCTCGCATCAGCGGCTCGGGCGGGGATGGCCTCCACCCAACGACTAACATAGTCTACGGCTAACAGAATGTACTCAAATCCCTGACTCTTAGGGAATGGACCCATGAAATCGATGCCCCATGCGTCAAAAACCTCACAGAAGTGAATGGGTTGCATCGGCATCATATCACGCTGTCCACAAGTGCCCATCCTCTGACAGTCAATACACCTCTTCACGAACTCATCAGAGTCCTTGAAGAGAGTAGGCCACCACAAGCCGGATTGGAGCACTTTCTGTGCCGTTCTCCTCCCAGAATGATGTCCTCCTGCCTCAAGCTTGTGGCAGTAAGTGAGGACGCTATGGTGTTCCTCCTGAGGAATACACCGACGCCAGATGCTATCCCCTCCTTCGTGGTAAAGGATGGGATCCTCCCAATGGTAGGACTTGGCCTTCGCAAGGAAGGTCTCAAGTCTCTGGCTGGGCCAATCTTGTGGAACTTTCCCAGCAACGAGAAAGTTCACAATATCAGCGTACCATGGGAGTGAGGCGATAGCAAGGATCGCCTCATCTGGGAAGGTATCTCGAATAGGATCAATCTGCTCAGACTCCTCAGGCTGCTCTAAACGGGAGAGATGATCCGCCACCACATTCTTGACTCCAGGCTTATCCTTGATCTCAATGTCGAATTCCTGGAGTAGAAGGATCCATCTAGTCAATCTGGCCTTGGCATCCTTCTTTGCCATGAGGTACCTGATGGCGGTGTGATCTGTGTACAAAGTCACTCTAGATCCAATGATATACGATCTGAACTTATCTAGGGCGAACACTACGGCTAGCATCTCCTTCTCTGTGACCGTGTAATTCCGCTGGGCGGAATCCAATGTGCGGCTAGCGTAGTGAATGGCAAATGGAACTCCATCCCTCCTCTGTCCCAACACTGCCCCTACGGCAAAATCGGAGGCATCCGTCATGATCTTGAATGGGAGAGACCAATCAGGCGGCTGGAGGACAGGAGCCTCAATCACGCACTGCTGGAGAGTCGCGGAGGACGAAAGACACTTGTCATCGACAAGGAACTCGGTGTCTTTCGTCAAGAGGTCAGTCAACGGTCGGGCAACCCTGCTGAAATCCTGAATGAATCTCCTATAAAATCCAACGTGCCCCAGGAATGACCGTAGCTGCCTCAAATTGGACGGCGGTGCGAGTTTCCTAATGACATCAACCTCGGCCGGATCCACCTCCATGCCCCTGTTGGAGATGATGTGGCCAAGCACCGTCCTTTGAGTCACCATGAAGTGACTCTTCTCCCAAGATAGCACCAAATGGTACTCAATACATCGCTGGAGTACTCGGTCTAGGCAATCAAGACAGGAGTCGAATCCGTCGCCGTAGACCGAGAAATCGTCCATGAAGACCTCTAAACACTCCCCTACCATGTCCGAAAAGATCGACAGCATGCACCTCTGAAAAGTCGCAGGGGCATTGCATAGCCCAAATGGCATGCGTCGAAAAGCATATGTGTCGAAGGGACAGGTAAAGGTGGTCTTCTCCTGATCCTCATGAGCGATGGCCACCTGGTTGTAACCCAAGTACCCATCCAGGAAGCAATAATGGCTCTTCCCTGCCAGTCTTTCAATGATCTGGTCAATAAAAGGCAGGGGAAATGGTCCTTCTTGGTGGCCTGGTTGAGTCTCCTGTAGTCAACGCAGACCCTCCAAGAGGTGGGTACTCGTGTAGCGATCTCCTCTTCCGACTCACTGATCACAGTCGTGATGCCCGACTTCTTGGGCACCACATGCAAGGGGCTAACCCACTTGGAGTCGGAAATGGGATAAATAAAACCTGCACCCCACCATTTTGATATTTCCTTCATCACGACCTCTCTCAGGTTGGGGTTCAGTCGCCGCTGGAACTCACGCGACGGCTTCGCCCCCTCCTCGAGATAGATATGGTGGGAGCACACCGATGGACTAATCCCATGGAGATCTGCTACGCTCCATCCGATCGCCTTGCGGTTCTTTTTAAGAACCCCCATCAATCGGGATTCCTGCTCTCCAGTCAAATCGGCGGAGATGATGACTGGGTACATCTCTGGCTCGCCCGCAAGGAATCGATACTTCAACGAAGTAGGGAGCGGCTTCAGCTCTGGAAGGCTGGGTGCTGGCAAATCTGGTTGCGGAAGAAAATGAGTGAATGCTGCTAAGTCTGCCAAATCTGCCTGGGAGAAAGAAAGTGAACTCTCGTAAACTGGGTCGGGAGAAGGCTGCTCGACTGTGCTATCTCTGATCTGCTCTGCATCTACCTCCTCCTCATCTGTAGGCTCAAGTGGACTCATGTCTATCATCTGATCATCACAATCTGCCCAATCAGACTCTGAATCCGAGGGATCTGTATCAACTGCGGTGGAATCAGTACCACCGTAAAGCAAGGTGGCCTCAGCACCACCATTACTGAAATCCGTGTCGTGATCAAGGACCGGCTCTGCTGCCTCTTTAGTATCCTGAACCAGGGTTGTGCTCTCCAGAGTCTCCTCTGCTATCATCTCGGCATCAGTTGTATCTGAAAATGAGAGGATGGCCTGTGCTGCAGGATCTGCCCATGTTGCCTCGTCGTCTGTGATCACAAAATCACAGTCCTGGTGGATGTCTGGCTCTGCGTCTGTCAGCTGCTCTGAATATGTGCTAGCCTCTGAGCGTGCTCTCTCTCTGGCTTTGTAGTCCTCGACCGTCTCTATTTGTATACTCTCGCCCTCGACGCGAAAGTACACCTTCCCGCTGTCATGATCAGTCACCGCCTTGGCTGTGGCCAAGAACGGACGACCGAGGATGATGGGGGTATCGGTCACTGAATCAGGGATCTCCATGTCCAACACTACGAAGTCCACGGGGAATTTCAGGCCCTGAATCGTCACGATAACGTCTCGCAACAACCCCTTCGGCCTCTTGACAGATCGATCAGCAAACTAAAGGATTGTCCTGCTCTGTCGAAGAGTGCCCAACTCGAAGCGGTCGAGAAGGGCTGCCGGAAGTAGGTTGATCGACGACCCGCTATCTAATAGAGTCCGGTCAAACCTCTGCTCACTAATATGGCATCTGACATACGGGGCCCCGGAATCTGGCCTCTTGGCTGGCAGACGGTTCTGGATTGCAAAACACGTGGCTTTCGTCAGCACATGAATCTCTGAAGTGTGGTTCCTCCTCCTCCTCCTGACTGTGGTCCTGTCTCTCAAAGATCGCTGAAGAAGGGGGATGTGCTGCAAAGCCTCCTGGAGGGTCAGCTGGATGTGAAATCTGTCAATCATACTCTGGCTAAATTCCTCCTGCTCTCTCTTTTTTGGATCTTTTTCTTTTTTCTTCCCCTTCCCCATCTTAAGGGCTCTAGGGAAGGGGATCACAGGGTCCTTCGCAGATGAAGGACTAGGAAAAGGCCTAGACGGCTCGACGGCCGGATCCACACATACATCACTCACCACAGTGGGACCAGAAGAAGCTAAACCTTTTCCTTTATTCACAATAGAGTTCTGAGATACATCAACACGAGGAAAGACAACATCTCTATCAAAACACACACCGGTGGCCTCAGTACCACCACGGGCTGGCTCCGTTGCTGCTGCTGCTGGACGTCTCGCGGCATCAATACTGCGGGCTGGCTTGGCTATACTGGTGGCGTCAGTACCACCTCCTCGAATTGGTGAAGCGGCGGCCTCAGTACCGCCGGTGGAATCAGCATCCTTGATGGCATCAGTGCCACCATCGTCATCTGGAGCGGCCTCAGTACCGCTCTCCTCCTCCTCATATGGCGCCCTGGAAGTATCCTCGTGGTGTAGCTCAGATGAGGCGTCGCCGCCTGCTGGTGTCCTACCGCTCCTAAGTGTAACAAAATCAGCATCAAATAGATCCGAAGATGTATCATCAAATGGGTCACTAGGAGTGGCATGCTCAGTAGAAACTACCTGCTCAGACTTCCTCTTGAGGTTGTTCGGGTTCGGCTCGATCTGTGCAGGAATGGCGGCCTTCCCTCTCACCAGGTCACGCATCTCCTGGCGGAACTCGTCCATCTCCCGTCTAAATGTGGCATGCTGATCCGTGAGGAGGCGGGCGATGTCATCCAAGGCGGGGCTCTCCTGGGAACCCGACGGGTAGCCTCTCTGGTGCTGAGGCTGCTGGAACTGCTGGTGGTGCTGCTGAGAGGGGTAGGAAGAGGGATGCTGCTGGTATGCTGGGTGAGCCTGCTGCTCACGTCTCCACGACTGTCCCTGCTGCTGATAAGGACGAGGGACGAAGGATGATGGTTGGTGTGACTGATAAGCTGGGGGCTGCTGCTGCGGCTGGTGATCTCTCTGCTGGGAGTACTGCCCTCCCTGACCGGCTGGCTGCTGCTGGGGTTGGGTACCTCCAATCCCCCACCTGAATCCGGGATGGTCTCGTCGGATCCTAGGCTGGGGGCGGTCATACCAAATCCCGTTGACATCCATCAACGGCTCTGCATCATAGGGGGCTGGCAGGAGTACTGCCAGAGGCAGATCCGGCTGGTAGACCACCATCTGCATGTCTGGAGATGGTGGGGACTGGTAGGTGGGTTGCGGCTGCTGGTAGGGCTCCGCCTGTACAAGATGAACCTGTCTAGGCTGCTGTAGGGAGCTGGAGCGCTGGGACGAGCTGCTGCTGCCGCCGGAGTCGCCTCGCGACTGAAGACGGGGCTGTGAAGCCGTCTGTGCCTCCTGGAGACACATGAGCTGGGTCTTCATGTCGCTCAGAGTCTGTGCCATCTGCTCCATCTGCGTGATGCTCTGGCACTGCTTCTTCTCAATCAGCTCCATGCGGTCCAACTTCTCGCTGATGATCCCCATGTCCGTAGCGGACGACTCTGCCTGTGCTGCTGCGACTGCAGACGAACTGGAAGGACCTGCATCGATCCGTGCTATCCGCTGGTACTACACAGGTCCTGGCTGCTGCTGGGGTCTCTGTGTGTACAACCGAGTCTGAGACATCACCATGTAATTCTCGGCCATCTCCTCGTAGATGGCCCAGACCTGGTCGTGATCCTTGGCAAAGTAGGACCCGCCGCAAGAAGCGTTCACCAGGCCCTGGAGCTCTGGTGTCAACCCGCTGAAGAAGCTCTGAACTAGGTTCGGCTTCGAGATGTCGTGGTGCGGGAATCTGTCGCTGAGCTCTCGGAACCTCTCCCATGCCTCGTGAAATTGCTCGTTGGGGAGCATGGAGAAGTTGCTGATCAGGGCCCTCGCTGCATTCGTCCGCCCGAGTTGATAGTACTTGTTCAAGTACTCGGTGCGGAGCTGCTCCCAGGTGTAGACAAACCTCCCCAAATGCTTCAGCCAGGTGGCTGCTCTGTCAGCTAAGGAGAAGGGGAAGGCGATCATCCTGATCGTGTCCTGGTCCACCTGACGGTCGTGGACAGTGCTGCATATCATCAGAAACTCCTGGAGGTGGAGATGGGGCTCCTCTGTCGCGAGTCCGTGGAAGCGGGGGAGTAGCTGCAAAGTGTTCGGGGGGAACTTGAAGTCCCCCACGATCGCTGGAAGTACTACCCAGTGGTGCGTCAGCGTCGATCCGGGGTTGTGTAACTCCCGCATAGGTCTCGGTGGTCCTCCGGCCGCTCCCGCGGCGGCTGCCGCTGCTGCGGCGGCTGCTGCGGCTGCTGCATCTGCATCATCTGGGATCCTCGGTCCCTCTCTCCTCTGCTCTCGCTCTGCTCTCTCTGCTCGCATCTGCTCCATCTCTCTCCTCATGTCGAGCATAAATGCTCCCTGATCCCTCAGCTGCTGCTGGACTGTCTCCAATGAGGCGATCAGGGTGGAGTTGATCGCTCCCTGATCCAATACGAAGTGCTCAGGCTGACGGGAACGATCCTCAGAACTGCCGGCCATGTCGTCTGCTGCAAAATCAAATGAGCCCAACTCAGTTGCTGTCAAATCTATCAATCTCTCCTCAGGCTCATGTCTCTCAAGTCCGAAAGAAAGGGGGTCGAGGGGGAACAGGGCGGAGTCATACTCGGGCTCGGAGAGCTGGTCTTGGCTCTCGCGGGCCAACCTAGATGACTGGGTGGACGTGCCCGAAAGCGGTGCAGCCAGAGGCTGCCTAAGAAAGCGTCGACCCATCATCTTGATCTGGCGAGTAGGGCGGATGAGATCTGGAGAAACTATGACCACAAAACAAACCCCCGGTTCACCAACGTGACGCGAGCTGAAGACCGTGAAAGTTCGGTCAAATTATCTTGTCGATTTTATTAGGTGAACACACAAAATATCAGAGCGCTTACGTGACCTGTTAGGATACTCGATGCTACCCCAACCGACTGGCCCGCACGGAAGAGTCGGTAATCAGTCGAGACTAGCACCGGAGGGCTCTACCTAGGGTGAGGGTCACTCTCTCGCGCATCCAAACCATACAATGAGGGGGTTGCTCTCCCCAAGACAAAATTTTTAGGGTGAGCGTCTTTTAAGATCAATAGAGTTAACCAGTCCCAATTTTATGGTTTTTCTTTTTAATATTTTTCAAATAAAAACAAACGGCCTAACGAATTTTTCGGTTCTCCTGGTTATTTAATCCAAAACAGGGGGTAGAAGACGAAAAAGCCGATGCACGATGAAATCAATGATGCATGCTGAGTAATAAATGCGTACCTTGTCTCCAGCACTCTACATGCAAGTGATCCGTGCAGAATTTAAAGACTGAAAAAAAACTACCTATATGATGCAACGGGAAAGCCGAGTCCTAGACGAGCAATTTCTATCGCAAGAACCGTCTAACCGGTCACCGACCTCCAAGCCAAAGGGTCCGGTCTTAGCCCGTCCCTCCTCTGTCCGACAAATCGGGGGTAGGAGAAAGCGCTTTACAGGACGGGCTGCGGCACGTAGGCTACGAAGGAGATGAGTCGGTTATTTTTATTAATGATTTTTAGTAGGTCCAATTAACGCACTATAGGAGCAGGCAATCAATTAGGTGTGGGGATCCTACTAATTACGGCACAAGCAAGAGAAATTCCTAGATCTAGGGGCTCGAGCAAAAACCGCGTAAACACCGGAAAAGGCAGTAAGAAAATAAAAGAAAACCAAAACCGCGTAAAAAGCCGCGAAAATCCTAAGGGTCCCCCAAGCACACCGGTGCTCAGCGAAACAGACCCGCTAAGTCAAAAGTGTCCAAGTCCTGAGAGTCCCTGTATTATTACAATAATAATGAAAAAGAAAATTCCTCTCCCACTCAACTCTCTCTCACTCTCTCCTGCGGCTCCGCAAAGAAAAGAGACGCCTCCGAATCCCGCGGTTGCACCGGCTTCTCAAAATCAGCCGCCTCAGTCCTCAGGCCCTCGTAAGAAAAAGCAGAGTGGTCAGAACCAGATAATCAAATAATAAAAAGGAAAAATAAATGGAAATCAAAATGAGGGTATATATGCAAAAATACAAAATAAAATAAACACTCAAAATAATAAAAACAAAAAGAAAACAAAAAGAAAATAAAACAAAATAAAACAAAAATGAAAATATAAACAAAAGTCGCGAAAAAGCCGCGAGCTCTGAAAGAGCCGCGAAAAGCCGCGAAAACAAAAACAAGCAGAAACAAAAACTACTAAGCCGTGCTCCCCGACAATGGCGCCATTCTGATGAGCGACCTGAAGGCTAGGGTATAAGTGCTAAAGTGGTCGTTGCAACCCACGCGATCAAATCGGCTCAATCAAGAAAAATGAACCACTAATATCAATAAAACCAATCAAAACACGAATAACGGTCATGCTATTGGATTAACCTGGTATAGCGACCACGGTCGAACTCAAGGAGCACGGATTGGCCTCTCAGCCTACGAAGTAGTAAAAAGAAATAAAATAAAAAGACAAAGTATTTTTTAGTGGTTTTTAAATATTTTTAGATTTTTTTGGATTTTTAATGGATTGAGAAAATAAGAAAAACAAAGAAAAATACACTTCAACAATTTATTTAAGGCACTGAAATCAACCAAAAATTCAAACAAAAATAATTTTATGTATGTTATATTTTTTAGTGTTTTTTATGAATTTTTGAGAATTTTCTGATGTTTATTTAAATTTCGAAAAATCAAAAGGTGACTGAAATAGAGGGTACTGTCCAGCCGAGCCAAAAAGCCCTAGATAAAATATCTAAGAGCCTCAAAATGGCTTGGAGGTAATTTTCCTACAAAGAAGACAAAATGAGGAAAATTTAGGTACCAATTTTATTATTTTTGGGTTTTTAATTCATTTACTAGAATTTTTATAAGTTTTTGAGTGTTTTTAAGTTTTTAGTTGTTTTAAGCAATGAAAAATAGCCAAAATTGGCTAAAAAATCAAACTAAGCAAAGCAAACAGTAAAAAATTTTTATAGAATTTTTAATTGAGTTTTAATATTTTTTTGTGATTTTTCAAGCTAGACAGTGACAAAAATTAAGGTTTTTGATTTTTTAAAAATATCAAACGAAATCAAAAATGTCCTCAAAAATCCACAAAAATCCTACACCATGGCAGGAGTCATGTATCAAATTCTCGTTGGATTTGGAGGTGTTTTGATATTTTATTCAAAAATGAAAAGAGGGTACAGTGCACAGGGACCAAAGTGCAAATACCCGAAGTTCCGGGGGGTCTGGTGCAATTTTCCCAGCAAAACACGCGCCACGCGCGTGCCTGGGGCACTCAGGGACCCAAATGTAATAAAAATAAGTCCCGAGGACTTATTGGTAACAGGTACCAAAAGTCCAAGGGCTTATCTGCAAATAACCCAAAATAAAACGCACATGCTGGAATATATCACGCACAGGGGTATAAATGCAAATAAGAGAAACTTTTCATTCATTCAATAACATCCAGAACTACAGGGGGTCTACTGCAAATATCCCAGAACAACACGTGACGAAGCACGTGGCATACAACACACAGGGGTATCTAAGCAATTAAAATAAAGCACGGGGTCCACTATGCAAATTAACCTAAAACTTAACAACTAAGTTCTATATTTACAGGACTAAAA
This sequence comes from Ottelia alismoides, assembly GCA_037367405.1. NCBI lineage: Eukaryota > Viridiplantae > Streptophyta > Magnoliopsida > Alismatales > Hydrocharitaceae > Ottelia > Ottelia alismoides. Next base: position 120,092 of record JAZKJV010001838.1, on the reverse strand, counting down.
TGAAATAACAAAACAAGACAGGGCCTAAGGGTAAATTACCCTTTATTATGCGGTTGGGCTGGATGCGCGCCACGTGTAGATCTGACGGCAGCGAACGGAGGGCGCTCCAGATGTTGCCTCCTCAGATCGGACAATGCTGGATGCTCCGGAGATGAACGGCTCTGATTGAAACTGGAGCGGGAGGGGCGATCGGACGGCGATGGAGGATGCTGGAAGAACAAGCCCCCGGCGAGACTCGCCGGGCTCGTGCGTGCGCGGTGCTCCTTCTGGGAGCCCTCTGAAGGTCGGAGAAGAATCGTGGAAGGCTCCCGCGTCTGCCGGTGGGCTCCGATGATCGAGCCGAGCTCCAAGGAGCTCGGGCGAGGTCGGCGGAGCTGGGTCTCCTGTCTGGATGACGAAGGGCCTCAGATGGCCCTCGTTTCGACCTGAAAAGTGAACCAGAAGACTCACGGGTTGAGGGCAAATTGCCTCGACCCGGTTAGGCGAAGTGGGGGTGATTGATGTGTCGGGATGGCGAGCTCCGGCGAAGGTGGTGGACGGAGGAGCTCGGTTCCCAGCTCCTGTGCGAGCTGGGTTGAGTGAGTGGGTGAAGAATGTGCGTCGGAAGGAGGCGGACGTAATGGACGATTCCGATGATCGAAATGGGTAACGGAGTGGTCGGAATCAAAGAAGCGCGGCGACGGAGCGATTTGGGCGTAAACTGAAATTAAAGGAAATGGGCAGCCTAAGGGGATACCTGGGTGGTCGGAGAGACTGGGGAGGAGCTGCTGAAGCTCCTGGTCGTCGCCTCAAGGATCGTCTCGCTTCGAGGCTCGAAGCTCACGCTGGTGGCGAAGCTGCGGCGGCTGTGCTCGCCGGATCGATGGAATCACCTCATCTCCTCGCTTCAACAGGCTCAGACGGGAGCTGTCACCTCACGCACTTTCTGGATCTCACGGGAGAACGAAGCAAATGGCCAAAGATGAGCAATCGAGTGGCGGAGCAGCAGTTATATACGGCTAGGGGTCCGAGAAAGATGGGTCCGGGCAAGCTCAGGAGCGCGCGGATCCCGAGGGAGCGGCTCCGGCGAGGATATCGGATGAACGATTAAAGATTCGGACCCGGGGTTTAGGTAAATGGGTGTCGGATCAAGCGGGTATAATTGCGAGAAATCGGGTCGGGCGCTTGTATCCGCGGAAGGTGGTCCTGGGGGGGTAGTTGACCGGGCGGTCAACATCCCCAGGACCCAATGGAATTCGGCCACGTGGCTGGATCTTGAAAGGCAGATTAAGGGTAGCTAGGGGCCGAATTTGCAAAAACTCAAAACACAAAATATTTTTATTTTAAGTTTTTCTATTTTTTAGTGATTTTTAATTAATTTTTGGAAATAAAAATAAGGTATATATATAGTATGTACTATATAGGTATATGTACACTATTAGGGTTTTTGATTTTTTAATTTTTAATTATTATTTTTATGCAATTTTATTCCTATTTTATATTTTATTTATTTTCATTATAAAATAAGGAATAAAAGGGTATTTTTATTTCATTTTTATTATTTATATACATAGGTAAAATAAATATATATATATATACATCTATATACATGGTATATGTACAATGTATTTTTGTATTTTTAATTTTGTTATTTTTATTTTGTTTTAATTGTTTTTATTTTATTTATTTACACTACATAACATAGAATATTTACAAAAAGTTTGAAAATTAATTTTATTTATTTACAAGGTTAAATAATTACATAGATGTGGTTTATGTACAAGATGAAAAGGGGTATTTTGTTCTTTTTGATTTTTCACTTTTTCTTTTGTTTTTATGTTTATAAATATATGCAAGTATTTACAAGAATAATTTAAGCTCTTTTTGTTGAGGAAAATACTTTTATAATATTTACATAAATATTTACACATGAGCCCCATTCTCCCTCTACTTTGGCTTTTATGCGGTCAGGCCCATGCTGAGCCCTCCCTTGGGTTAGGTTGCTCAATATTTATTCTAAATATTTCCCTCTTTTTCTTTTTAATCTTTATTCTTTTATTTTTGCACATGCTAATTATAGGTTTTTACACAATGCATGCTTTTGGTAATTATTCCTATTTACACATGTCTACATGTATTTGCAAAGGTTTTTGTAGCTAAAATATAAGAATAAAGAGTGATGAATGGGTATTCATCAATGGGCAGTAGAATCAAATTAGCAGTGAGGGAGTCTCCTCCTATCATGACAGGCATGTCCTTTAGGTACATACCCGTTGCTCTAATATCACCCATTGGTGAAGAAACAGTAAGTGTGTATGGAAGCTCATCAGCTTCAAAGTTCAGTTTTCTTGTAAAATCACTTGAAATAAATGAATGCGTGGCTCCAGAATAAAAAAGAACATGGCATAAATGACTTGCAATGAGAAGGGTACCTTCTACTGTTGTGTAGTCATCCTCAGCATCCTCGTGTGTAATGGCAAACACCCTTCCTGGTATCTTTTTCTTTTGTTCAAATGGTTTCCTCTGATCCTTGAACTCTTTCTTGCAGTCTTTAATGATATGACCCTTTTCTCCACACTTCAAGCATGCTCCTGTCAATTTGTAGCAGTCGCCTGGATGTCTTCTATCACAATGTGAACATACATCCAATGTGTACTTCTTATTAGTCGGAGCGTCATCAGTCCTTGTCTTCTTGACATTTATCGCATTGTGACTTCTCTTGTCATTGTAGCGGCTTGTGAGGGCGCTTTCGAGGATTCACTTGTTGCATCCCCCGATATGTTGCATCAATTTCTACACCTGCTGCAACAACATCAGATAGGGTCGTGGGACCCCTAGTGAGTACTCTAAGACTCAAATCGTCATTCAAGCCTTCAACGAACTTCCTAGCTCGTTGCTTTTCATTTGCACAGATGCCCTTGCCATATTTTTTCAGTTCTTGAAATCTTGCAGCATACTCTTGGACCGTCATACTACCTTGGCAAAGATCTATGAACTCCTGACGTTTAGCATCCCTAGCATGCTTATGGATGTAACGCTCAGAAAAATGCTCCACAAAGTCACTCCAGCTGATGACCGGAGTCTCCGAAAAGTGAATTCTCTTGTAGGAAGTTCATCACTCCTTAGCACTATCTCGCAGACGGAAAGTCCCAAAAATAACATTCTTTTCTTCCGGGCACTCAGTCGCTTCAAAAGCCATCTCCATCTCCCTTAGCCAGTGTTTGGCTTTCTCCGGCTCATGCTCACTTTTGAAGGTCGATGGATCATGCTGGACGAATGTTTTTAAAGTGAGTCCTCCTGAGCTCGATAGGTGGGTCTGTCGCTGCTGAGCCATCAATGCCATTAGCTCCAACATCTGTCGCTGCATGTCCACAATGGCCTTCTGACTCGTCGAGGACTCGCAGTCTCTGTTGGCTTCAATTACACGACGAGGAGCCACCTGAATCAAATCCAACATCATCAATGAGTTATTGTGTGAGGCTCATTTTCTCTAAATATCTAGATCTATGTCATTATAAATTGTGGATATCTTATGCCCATAGGAAGCCTGGCTCTGATACCATTTGTAACGGAACGGGTCGTGACGACCGGCGGAAGCATGCAACATTAGGTTGCATGACCGAACCGTTACCGGAAACCTGCATGGTAATCAACGAGCATAGAGATATAATATTTAACCAAAGTCCAGTCAATATGAAAGTTCTCTTATTACAAGTCCAACGTGGGTAACATTGCAAAAGGATCAACAATAAAACTAGCAATTCAAAGTTCCAGTGGATATAAAACATCCTTTCATAAACGATCCATCAATGGTCTGCACCGGTTTAACTTCACGAAGATAGATAGTTGTCTTGAACTGGAAAATAAGTCACAGCTTGTGTTCTCCTGAAAAAACAACAACACATGTTATGAGCTAACGCTCAGTATGTGCCGAGTTGGGGTCAAGCCGACTAGCACAGAAAACAAGTCTCCCTGTGCTAAAATTTAAATCCGTTAGAAACATAACCCTCACGAGCAATTACTTATCAATACAGCTAATCAACTTGCATGATTTCCTTGTTGCATATAATACTAACTTATTCTCACATATTTTCATTATGCAACCCATTATCCCATAAACATGCGCACGACAGATATTCCTTCTGAAAATGTTCGTTGAAGCCATAATTACATTTATACCCTTAAAGTTTGTCATATTTGCATATACACCTTAACATTTTCATAATTTTCACGTATACCCTAAGAATTTTCCATAATTGCATATATGCCCTATTACAATAATAACACTTGCATAACGCCATTACTTTGCCATAGTTTCACACATATGCCTTAGCAATTTCAGAAACTGTACACATGCCCTTGATTTGTTTGGTGGTTAAAGTTGTCTTGATTGTTAAAACCTTAAACAGCTTTGGTGGCTTTGTTGGCTTTGGTGGCTTTACCGCTGGCACAAGCGGTCCATGAATATGACCTATATGACAGTGTAGCTATAACTGTAGAGGACTTATCTTTTGCCTCAATCGGTTACTTGAACCGTACGCCATACAATCTTCTGTATGTTTGTTTAATTAATTAAATAAACGTTAGCAGGAAAATCTTCAAACTTTTCTTCCTCTTAGTTTTATACTAAAGAAAATATACTCCATGCAATGATCATTCGGTCAGAAGATGGAACCTCATCGTCAACAAACATATGTACGTGACTTTTACAATAACGATCCCATTGTTGTCAATAATATTCAGACAGAAACTTACTCACGGTCTTTACTACATGTATTAATATATCTAATAGCATGTAGTATATGAGCACGACCATCAATAAACCTTACTTTCAATCTACGATGTGAAACAATATTCCATGGTAAGAGCCGAAAGAGGTTCGACACATACATTTGCAACATGTAACTCATATAGGACTTTTGTTGATACTTAAAATCCTAAGACATACATTTTGAGTTTGTATTTGTACGAACTAAGTAAATACTTATCACAGTTATTGACGGAAGTCATATGTCGATTCATCATTTAGTATTCCTAAGGGATCGACACATACCTCAAGTTGACGGACTCGTATCTATAATATTGTTATGCTTTCTCCTTTCTCCCGAATCCTCGTTCTCCTCCACTAAGACGACGCCAACGTTATCTGCGATGAGAACAATTTTCGATGAGATCTCTCTCTCTAACCCTTACTCTCTCCTTCTCTCTCTTTGAAAAACAAGTGACGTGTGGGGGAAATTCCTTGGGATTTTATGCCTCTAAAAAGGACAATTAATTGGATAATAATGCCATTAATTTTAGAAATAAATTCTAGCTCTTAATTGGAGAAATAGAAAGAAGGTTGGGTTGGAAACAAATGGGAAAAAATATCTAACCATTACAGATGGTCCCAAAATTCCAAATAAGATGCATGTTATGATTTTTCTAGTCATGTTCATTCTTCTCATCAACTTTGTTACTATTTTTCTAGTCATGTTCATTCTCCTGACGAAGAATAATGGAATCCAAGGTATACGAGAGAAATTGTAAAATGAATATTGAGGATTGTGGACTCGTCATCATTTCCAAAAGTAGATGACTTAGTCATTCATGATAAGGAGGTTACCAATTTAAGTTGGAGTCTATAATTAATGCTTTCAACAATACTCACATATGGCCATCTCGCATAAATTAGGAAGGGTTGTAATTACTTGTTCAGCTACGATTAGGAAGGGTTTTAATTACTTGTTCAGCTACAAGATATAGCAATATCAGTTATGCTTTTTCCTTTTTTGGAATATCAGATCTGTCCCTACCTTCTTTGAGTTTTATCTTATGTACCCCTCAAGATAGTTGTCGTCCACTTCCATTGCAAACATACGTTAACTTTTGGATGCAGTGGTACTTTCTAATCAATAAGTATGACAGTTTGATCATTTTCTTAAAATAATTTTCTTCCTTTCCCTCGTCCCCCTCCTCCTTCGATGATGACAACTGATGAATCCGTGATTCATCGGCTTTATTCTTTCATTTTAGCTAAAATCCTTAGTAAAATACATGTAAATATCCACTAATTCCAATTAATTATCATTCTAACCAAAAATATTAATATTATATAATTAACACTTATTTTATCCAAAATAAAAGAATAAAAATAAAAATAAAATAAAATAAAATAAGGATGTATATAGAGGATATAAAGACTGATCCTAACCCTAAGACCAGGTCACTATTGACGTGGTCGACAAAAGAAACAAGTAGGGGGAGATAAGGATCATAATTTATAAAAATATCAAGAAAATCAAGACCAAAAAGATAATTTACCCATTTCTCATCATCTAAATATTTCACCTATTTTATTTATCATCAAAATCACTTCAAAACAAAATGCTCCTTTGCTAAAAGTTGTTCATAAAAATATATATTATTTTATAAAAATATCAGAAAAATATTTCATCATAAAAATAAAATAACTGCAATGAACCGCAAAAGCCCACTTCTAAGGTTCATAACTATTTACAGAAAACTCCAAAATGACCAAACTCACTTTTAAAATCTATTTTGTACATAAACTATTTATTGAAAATATTGAAACAATATTCGGATAAATCGGTGAGTTTGAGCTTTTTGGACCCCGTTGTATATATGTACTATATGTAGAAACTTCTCCGATTTTTAATTAAATAACCGTAAACCCGATTAACTTAATTTCTTCTCCTAAAATCTTATGAAAATGTTTATAAAAATATAAAAATATAATTAAGTCAAAATACCAATAAAACCTGAAGCCCGAAGCCGCTACTTTTTTCTTCCGGACCTCATAACTTGGTCGTATGAACTCCGAATTAAGCAAACTCGATCCCAAAAATTATATATTTCAATTAGCTACAAAATGACACTAGTTTCGCTAAAATCGGAGTTAATGCGAAAAACACGGTTTTCAGATCCGTATTGGTATATTGTATAATAAACCCTAACTTATATTATTATCTAATACATTAATACTTTTATTATTTTTATATATATTTATAATAAATAATATTTTATTTATTTACATTATATACTTATTTAGTTAATTAATTAATACTTAATTACTTAATTATATATTTAATTACTTAATTAACTATTTAAAAAATCTATTAATTATATTTATTTATTATTAGTTATTTGATTTCGAAATTATTATTAACTAATTTTATTATTAATTATTTAATTAAATTAATTTGATTTCTCTCTCTCTCCTTCTTTTCTCTCTCATACTTTCCTAATCTCACCCCGTTCATCTTCTTTCTCCCTTTTTTCTCAAAGCAACCCATCTTCGACGGCCCCGCTAACCTCCTCAACCACCCGGTCGTTGGCCGTTTTTCCAACTTCCCCGCCGTTCTCCTCACCGCATGCTGGTGACCCGACTCCCCATGCTCTATAAATACCCGTCGACCCCTCATCCGGCTCCCATCCGCCATTTCACCTCCTCAAAATCCAGAGCTCCGGAGAGAGAGCGGTGACAGGGCTCCGCATCCGTCGAGCGAGAGAGTTGAGGGAGTCCGACGAGATCCCCTGCTGGTGTCAAGATCTTTTCCGTCGTGCCTAGTCTCCGCGTCTGCCGCGCGTCGAGGCCGCGATCTGGAACCGCGAGCTCCGCACAACGGCAACTACCTTCATTCACAGTCAGGTTAGATTTCGTTCATTTCCTTCCTTTTCTCTCTGATTTTCTCTCAATCTCTCGGATTCTATCCTCAAATCCTCCTTGTGTTCTCTGTTCCCTCTTTGATTTCACTCTATTTTGATTGATTCCCTTTTTCATCGCTTTCGTTAGAAGCATCCTTACTCCATCCATTTCCTTGTGATTCACATTCAGTCGAGATTTTGCTTCTCGAGCCTTATTGACCTTCCAGGACAATAGTATCTGGAGAGACCATACTGGATACACTTTCTGTTCTGCTCCACCTGGGATGGTAGCCATCATGCGAGTGGTATCCCGGAAATGAAATGAAATGAGAGCATCCGCACGGAAATAGGAACAACATCAGCTCACAGATTGGAATTGAGTAGCGTATGGTCCCCCATCACTTGGAGCTCATCTCATCGACACGCTGAAAATCCGAATCGCTATCTGGATCACCGCCCTTCGAACATTGAAACGCATCAAGAGACTCCAAAGCATCGAACAACATTACGCGATCAATACCCCGACCTTCCAGATAGAGACCTGATCGAGAATTCAGAGACCCAAACAACTGCATGCAGCTACCGATAACGTCGATCATACAATTTCAAATCCGTCGCTCACGAGGAGAACGATCAATAAATCAATGTACGAGCATCACAGATCGCAACTGCAAGCCGCCAGTATCTCCGTAGTCTTATAAATCTGTGTTAGAATTGGGTCGTCGATCAGCCGTTCAGAGTTGTCAACTTCGCCGCATCTGATCCTCACACGAAGAACATCGTAGATCAACGAACAGATCGTAACCTTTTGCCATCGTTAGAATTCGATCTCGGACCTATCTAACCAACTCCCACTGCCAGCAGCCAGAGGATTTGGGGATGATCATAAGCTACAACATCCGTTGATATAAAATGATCGAACGAACCAAAGTCTAGTCGATCCACTGCTTAAGACGTCACGTCCAGACCGAGTGACACGCACGTGACTCGCACATTCGCAGATATTTTTCTGGGACAGTTGCAGGTTGCACCCTGGAATTCCGATCAATTACAAACAAGTTCCCTGGCAGCTGAAGGTGCATGTAACCCGCATGTGCGTGAACTGCTTCCACGTGACATTCAAAAAACTTGCAATGCATTCCTCGGCATTTCTGAAAATTGCAAACAGTTTCAGGTGAAAATTCATGTGCCCTAAAAAATTAATTATCACGCACACAAAAAAGACCCCTGGACTCCCTTTACATCTGTATCCATATTATTACATAAATCCCTATACAAACTTTTTACATATAATATGAATATATAAAAAACTTGTATAATTCTCTGTATGCAGTATAGATAAGTTTTGAAAAATAAATAAATAAGAGATTTTCTTGTATTAAATAAATCATTAGAAAATACAAAAAAAAAGCATTTCCTATTATTAGTAATTCCATAAAAGAAATAAAAAATAGCAAACTTTAAAACAAAAAAATTCTTATACAAAAATATAAAAACTCCTATAAAAATCCTATAAAAATTACACTTAGTATATTTTACCATATTTTACATATTAAATCAAAAACAAAACAAAAAATTAAATAATAAAACCAATAAAAAATATAAAATGAACAAAACTTCATTAGAACTTGTAAAAACCATAGCTAATAAATAAAAATAGTCTAAAAACGCACAACCTATCAGTTTAAAGGTAGTTCCATCTACTTTCTAATAAAAATAAAATAAAAAGAGTTTCATACATATTTAAAATTTAAAAATCAGAAATACATCACAATTTTCAATTTACATTTAACTTTTCACCTTAAAAATAAACCAAACCCCATAAATATCTTAAAACCCCTTTAAAATCTATAAAAACTAAAAACAAATTACAAACATAAAAATAATAAAATAAAATCAAATAAAAATTACAAAATAATTTCTAATAATAAAAAATTTATAAAAATACCAAAAAAATTACAAAAATAATATAAAATTCATAAAATTCATAAAAAAATCCAGAAAAATCTTTAAAATAAAATAAAAATTAGGAATTGTTTAACCTTAGTTTGCCTATAGTTTACCCTTAGTTTTACAACAGTTTGCCTCCCTGAGTTCAACATTCCCATACTTGACACTATACATCTTATTTAGTAGTATAAATAAAAATAAAGAAGATTAATTAAATCTTAATATTTTCTGACAAAACTCACATGGTCGACACAACGACCACTACCTTTTCTTTGTTTCCTTCTTTGCAGTATTCTGAAGAATTAAGAACGGGGATTTTTGAGTTTTTTAGATGGTGCTATTGCCGGAGAGGGAGCGTTGGGGTAGCCGTAGACTTAGGTTTAGGGTTTCTTTTTTTCGTCATTTATTTTTCTAACCTTACGGCCTTTTGTTTCTGAGTTGTGCAACACAGGTTGAGCCGCATATCTGAAAACCGCAAAAGCCACATAAATTTCTTTTTGTAATTTCTTGTAATATATATAAATCAAGGGCACTTGCCTGTTTCTTTGTTTTCGTAAGAAGGGGCCTCATAAAGGCATCCCGACTTGTATCTTTCTCGGGGTCTGTTTCACCAGGGTTGTACTCCTGGGGGAGCAGAGCACCCACGACGACTTTCTCGCTCGCGTTTTCTCGACGATTTTCCGTGGTTTTACGAGATTAAGTGCTTGTTAGGATTTTTGCGGTTTTTCCCCTTCTCTGCGTAACGTAGCCTAGATGCTTGCTTAGGTTACGATACACCTAGGTGATTGTATCTAGGGCCAACCTCGAAAACAAAAACACGTTAGACAATCTTTTCTCTGAAAATATCCAAAAAAAGTGAAAACTAGAAATTGAAATAGGGACTGATAATTCTATCGGACTTAAAACGAAACATAAGGACTCCACTTGTCTTGGGGAGAGCAATCCCCGAACTTGCATCGCAAGTACCATCTCCAGATTCAGTGAGTGAGAGACGACACATAAGGTAGAGCTAAAGTCTGGTCTTCTATCGAAGTACTACTTAGTTCATACTTTTACTCACCTTATCTTCAGTGGGTGCTCTCGGGTAGCCGGAAACGGTCCGAGTTCACTTAGCAGAGTGGGAGGTTTAGAGGACACTGCGTAAGGCTCCGTCCTCAAGTAAGACGGGTAGTCGGAAATGGTCCGTATTTACTCCCATACCGGCTGAGACTAGGTGATTTCTGGTGATAACTCAGGACATTATGACGTCGAAGTTCCGGACACCTATCTAATCTCGCTAAATCTGTGAGAAGACTGTTTGCCAAACAACCGTTAAACCGAAAAGATGAACGACCGAACTTTCATGGTCATCACCAGGGTTTCGTTGGGAAACTCGGAATATTGCCTTGTTTTTTTATTGCGGTGTGAGTCCAATCTTCAAGATCTGTTCAGCCATACTCTATCAGGATTATGGGAAGGTGATCGCTCATGTCGACTCTGACCGATCCACTCTCTCGTGAACCTACCCATTCATCTAGATCAGTTCGGGATGACTCTCATCCCAAATCGAAATCCAAACAAGTTTCTACTTACAAGCGTGACTCTCACCCTGGAAGCTCGTCGTCGATTTCTTCTTCCAATCCTTCTCTACCATCATCACCTCCAATTAATCATCTGCAATTACACATCGATTTGGCAGAGCCTGACTTAGACTCTTTCTCCTTTCCAGAAGACATGGCTGGCAAAGGACCGCGGAGCACTTCCGTAGTTATAGACCAGGCCGCGATCAACAACGGTCTACTTGCTTCCCTTGAGACAATACAGAATCTGATTAGGGAGCAAGGTAGAATGACGAACGATATCAGGGCTGAGCTGACTCAGCTATGAGGTCAACGTAACAATCCGGAAGTTGAGAATCTTAGAGCTGATCAACCAGGACCTGAGGATCAGGAGTTGCAAGATGGAGCAGAGAGAACGCCATGCAATCAGAACACAATGCAACAGCTCTACAACCCAGGAGCTACTACCACTCACCGGTGGATTCGTCTCCCTCTTATCCATGGGAATTTCGAGTTCCAACCTCAGACGATCCAGCTACTTCCCAAGTTCCATGGGCTATCTACTGAGGAGCCGTACTTTCAACTTCAGGAGTTTGAGCTTATCTGCAGCACGGTGCATGATGTGCATGTGAACGAGGACACGATCAAATTGATCGTGTTTCCATTCTCCCTTGTTGATCGAGTAGCCTACTGGCTGAAACACATAGGGAGATATGTTTCGACATAGGAGGAGCTGAGAACTGCTTACCTGAATAAGTATTATCCTCTCGGTCGAACAAATGCTACTCGAGCCATGATTAGCAACTTCACCATGATCGGGATCGAACAGTTCCACGAGGCATGGGACAGATTCAGAGAGCTCATCGATCGGTGTCCCCACCATGAGCTTTCCAAGCTGACTCTTATACATAGTTACTTCAGTGGGGCTGACACCAGAGTTACAGGGACTGGTGAACGTAGCATGAGGTGGATCTTATTTTTCGATGCATGAAGATCGAGTCTGGTCCATTTATGAGAAAATGACAGAGAACTATACTACGATGTCCTAGACTCGAGTATACAATCAGACAAAGCTGCCCACATATCACCAGCATTCCCGAGTGGTACATATAGAAGGGAATCCATCTTCTACTGTTACGATTCCTCTCGAATCTCCATCAACTGATATGGGGATTATCTGCCAGAAGCTGTATCGAATAAAAATCATAGAGAACAAGTGCCAGAACTTAGAAAAGATCGATAAGATTGACGAGCTTGAACGATGCCTGAGTGATCTGAAGACACGGATCATGTGCCTTCAAGAATTACAAGCTGATTCGAATAGGTCTTCGAGATCACAGGCAGACTCAGGTAGACGAGACCGAGGCATACTTCCTAGGCCTCCAGTACATCACATTTATCATGTGCATTCTGAGCCATCTCATCACCACTCGGCATACCCACAACTACAACAAATGCCATCATCTGATACTCAGATGGTGGTGTATCAGAGCAATCAACCTTTGGGATCCATGCCTCCAGCATACCCAGAGATGCCTGAGCCCTTGACAGAGGTCAATGGGATTTGGTACGACCATCCACAACAACCAGGGATCCGTCGTGATCACCTTGGTTTCCGTTGGTCGATAGGAGGTGCCTCTTCTCAGCAGCCACCGTAGGCACCAATGGGCCAGAACAGAGAGCAGCAACATCACTCTGGTCCTTGTCTATATCAGCAACCTCAGTGGAGGTAGAACACTTATCAAAACCAATATCAGCAACATTACCCTCCACAACAACCAGCTCAGCCGCAGCAGCCGTATCATCAAGGTGACTCATTCGGGTCTCATGGACCTTTCCATGACAACCCAGCCTTAGAATATCGCGCTAACTTGATAACTGATCAATAGGCTTCCTTTAGGTGAGAAATGGATGAGTTCAAAATCCATGTCACCGACCTGGTCAAAGGGAAGTCCGCCTTGCCTGCGCAGATAGAGCCTAACCTGAATAATCTGAAGCAGAAATCAGAGCAGGTAGATTTGACCGAGCCCACCCTCTAGTCATAGGTATTTCCAAACAATTATGTTTTTTGCGATGATGCTGATTTCAATTCTCTTAGGAGCGGTAGGATTCCAGTAGGCGAAGACTCTTCTAGGTTCGAGGAGGATATTCTAGATAGCACAAGCGAGCCTGTAGAAGACACTGACGGCGGTACTAAAGTTGCACCCTTTGACGATAGAGATGGTAGTGCTGAAGCCGTCAAGCATGAAGAGCAGCCAGAACTGAACGCTGATGTAGCTGCATTACCCTTCTTTGTAAATAGTGATGATGATAGAAAATCACAAAAAATGTATAAAAGAGAAGAAATAGAAAAAGAAATAAAAAAATGTTGATCAAGATATGTCTCTTTCTTATGATTCAAGGAAATCAGGACCCAGTTTTACAAAAAAATCCTTCATCTTCTTCTGATCCTCCAAGTGTACAGACTAACCTGTAGGATGTATAGATTCCTTTTCCAAAAGCACTCTGCTTAGGAAAAGGAGATAAAAAAGAAAACACCAAAAAGATTCAGATGAATGATCTGATGAAAGAGATGCTCGATAAGTTCACAATCCAACTCACACTTTTGGAAGCCTTGGCACATATCCCTCTTCTGCAGAAAGACTTAAATGAACGAACTACGGTCCGCAGAAAGAAGAGGCAGCGCAATCACTATTCTAAGATCCATGTGCTGACCAAGGATATATGTCATGCTATTCAGAACCGTCTCCCAGCCAAGAGATCAGATATGGGAGCACCGTATGCCAGATGCGAGATCTTCGATCATACTTTTTATCGGACTCTATTAGACAGCGGATCTTCGATTAATCTCCTTCCATCTTCCCTACTCCATAAGTTCGAGTTCGGGCCTCTTCGACCAAGCCAATTGGTCTTGCAGTTTGCTGATAGATCGATCAAGAGGCCCACGGGTTTAATCGAAGATGTTATCGTCACCATTCAGGGTTTGCATTTCCCCCTGGACTACATCGTATTGGACATGGCATCCCTGAATGTGTGACCGATACCCCAATCATACTACGGCGACCTTTTCTGGCAACAGTAAAGGCTGTTTTCGACTATGGTACATGGTAGGTGTACTTTCACGTCCATGACGAAAGTATACATATAGAGACGATCCAAGACCAGAATTCAAAGAAAAACTGAATCAGAGAGAGCATCTGATGATGAGCCCGACAATCATCAGCATTGTGACTTCGTACAAACCGATGATGAAGTCGTCTGGGCCGAACCTAGCACCCAATCTTTCATTCCACCTTCAGTCGAAGCCGAGATTCAAATATTAGAGGATGGGAGATTGGAGAGCACAATCTTAGAGCCGAAAAGAGAAAATCTTGACGAAGACGATTCTGAGAATTTTTCAAATCATTCATAACTTTTATCCCTCCAAGTTCGAAGTGAACCATCAGAATTGTCAGTCACCCGCAGACCATTCAGATTCCGTAGATGCTGATGGGCAGTGCTTCGCTGAATTTCTATCACTTCAAACTCCATCTTCAGAGCCTACAACCCGCCTAGAGATCGAACCAGAGCAGAATATCCAACAATCTCCAGTTCTTTCTGAGCCAGAGCAGGCAGAGCTCATGCACATCGATCTAGTAGCTTATTCTCAGGTTCTAATCAAACCCGCTCTTCATGTTCCTTCTCCCCCTAAACTTAAACCGTTACCTCAAAGCATGAAGTACCGATTCCTTGCGAGTGAATCCAAAATGTTTCCGGTCATCATCTCTTCCAATCTGATTGAAGGTCAAGAATCCCGTCTGATGGGGATTCTTGAAAAGAATCACAAGGCGATCGGGTGGTCAGTAGCCGATCTCCATGGGATTAGTCTTACTCTGTGCTCCCACCACATCTTTCTCGAGGATGACGCCAAGCCATCTCGTGAGTTTTAGCGCAGGCTGAAGCCGAATCTTCGAGAGGTGGTTATGAAGGAAATATCCAAGTGTTGGAGCACCGATTTTATCTATCACATCTCCGACTCGAAATGGGTTAGTCATTTGCTTGTGATCCCCAAGAAAACGAGCATCACTACAGTGATCATTGAGTACGGAGAGGAGATCATAACCCGAGTACCAACTTCTTGGTGTGTCTATGTGGACTACAAACGTTTGAATTAGGTGACCAAGAAGGATCACTTCCTGCTACCGTTCATCGATCAGATCATCAGACGGTTAGCCGGGAAGAGCCATTATTGCTTCCTTGATGGCTACTCAGGATATAATCAAGTGGCCATTTCTCCAGAAGACCAAGAAAAGACTACTTTCACCTGTCTGTTCGGAACGTATGCTTTCAAACGAATGCCCTTTGGATTATGTAATGCTCTGGCTACATTCCAGAGGTCCATGCTTTCGATATTCGCGGACGTGGTGGGAGATATCTTGGAGGTCTTCAAGGATGATTTTTCGATCTACGGTGATGATTTTGATTCTTGCCTTTCTAGACTATACCGTGTGCTTCAGAGGTTTGTACTGAGGTTAACCTCGTGCTTTCTTGGAAGAAGAGTCATTTCATGATGTCTCAGGGGACGATCCTTGGTCACATCATCTCCAACTGGGGCATGTAAGTGGACTCGGCCAAGGTGGATATTATAAAGAAACTCAATCCACCGTCCAATCTGAAACAGCTACGGTCTTTCCTCGGGCATGTCGGTTTCTACTGAAGTTTCATACGAGACTTCAGCAAAATTGCCCGACCGTTGTATGATCTTCTGGCAAAAGACATCGAGTTTATCATTGATGATAAGTGTCTTTCGGCTTTTGAAACTCCCAAGAACATGGTTGTAGAGGCTCCTGTCCTTCAGTCACCCGATTGGTCTCTCCCATTCGAGATCATGACAGATGCCTCCGATTTTACCATTGGGGCTGTGTTGGGACAGAGGAGGGATGGCTTGCCTTATGCCATACACTACGCAAGCAAGACATTGGATTCCGCACAACAGAATTACACTGTTACAGTGAAAGAAATGCTAGCCATAGTATTTACGTTAGACAAATTTAGGTCCCACATCTTAGGATCTAAAGTCACTATTTTCAATGATCACACAGCTATCCGATACTTAATGGATAAGAATGATTCGAAGACGTGTCTGACCAGATAGATCCTTCTACTCTAGGAGTTTGATATCATTATCAACGATAAACCTGGAGTCAAGAATGTGGTGGCGTATCACCTCTCCCGACTAGAAACACCTAAGACTTTTGAGTTTGATGCACCCATCACGGAGACCTTCCCCGATGAGGCGATTCTTGTTGTCGCCTCGCTACCATGTTATGCCGACATTGTGAACTTTCTTGTTGCTAAGAAAGTCCCGCAAGTTGGTCCAGACAAAGGCTTGAGACTTTCTTAGCGAAAGCTAAGTCTTACCAATGGGAGGATCCGGCTGGCATCATTGTATTCCTCAGGAGGAATACCAAAGTGTCCTCATGTATTGCCATCGATTAGAAGCTGGAAGACACCATTCAGGGAAGAGGATAGCACAAAAGGTGCTTCAGTCTGATCTTTGGTGGCCTACGCTCGTTGCGGATGCTCATGCATTCGTAAAGAGATGTACTGACTGTCAGAAAATGGGCACTTGCGGACATAGAGATATGATGCCAATGCAGCCGATTCACTTTTGTGAGGTTTTCGATGCATGGGGCATCGACTTTATGGGCTTGTTTCCTAAGAGTTGGGGATTCGAGTATATTCTTCTGGTTGTAGATTACGTGAGTCATTGGATAGAGGCTATTCCTGCCTGAAACGCGGATGTAAACACGATTTGCAAGTTTCTAAGGAAACACATCATTATGTGGTTCAGTGTTCCTCGAGTTCTTATCTCAGAAGGGGGTAGCCATTTTATCAACGGCAAGGTAAGGGTTCTTGCTAATGAGTTCGGTATAGATCATCAGGTTGCTACTCCGTATCATCCTCAAACGAATGGTCTAGCCGAAGTTTCTAATAGGGAGGTTAAGACGATCTTGCATAAGGTTGTTCGCCCAGACTGAAAGGATTGGTCACAGCTATTGGACTCGGTTCTTTGGGCGTATAGGGCATCCTTCAAAACTCCATTGGGAACATCTCCTTTTCGACTCGTTTATGGCAAGCCATGCCATTTATCTGTGGAAATCAAGCATCGATCTTTTTGGGCAGTGAAAGAAGTGATCTTTGGACTAGATGTTGCGGGAGATCAAAGGCAGACTGAATTGGCAGCCCTGGAAGAACTGAGAGACCAAGCCTTCACGGGTAGCCTGCATTACAAGGAGCAGATGAAAGAGTGACATGATTCTCACATCAGCCACAAGCAGTTTGAGCCTGATTAGAAAGTTTGGCTATTCGATGCGAGACTGAAATTATTTCCAGGGAAACTTTAGAGTAAATGGAAGGGCCCTTACATTGTTAAAAAGGTGTATGACAACGGTGGTATCGATATATCTGAGTTGTCATTTGAATCCACCTTTCGAGTCAACGGTCAACGGTTGAAACCTTTTCTCGATCATGAACCGTCGACAGTTGAGGTTGCCCCAATCTATTTTGTATGAGATATGCTCTTCATTCTTACACAATGCATCTCATACTTGAGTTGCAAAGATCTCTTGTATATATTTTCGATTTCATTATTTTCGGTTGTCTTACACCCTTAGGATGATCTATATTTTTTCTATACTTAGGATGTGCTTCATCCTAAGTATAGGGGGTGTAGACACCATTGTTGCTCATTTCGTTCTGTTCTATTACCCCTGTCGTTGCTTATACTTAGGGTGTGCTTTACCCTAAGTATGGGGGGGTGATCTCACTCATTTCCATTTTTATCGTTTTCGGTTTGTGTATCATTTACTCCCTCGCTTGCCCCTCATCTTTTGATTTTCTTCTCTATACTTAGGGATATTTTACCCTAAGTATAGGGAGGACATGCTGAGCCGTTGAATGTGTACATTCTCTTGACCTTGATCATCTTCGATTTTGAGTCTGCTATTCTTAGGATCACTTGATCCTAAGTATAGAGGAGATGATTGATTTATATTCATTAACTCGTTATTCTTTTGAGTCATTGTAGTATAGATTCTTTTCACCGATCTATACTTAGCTGAGTTATGTCTTCCTTTGCCACTTCTTTGGTCACTATGAGGACATAGTTCACGCTAAGTATAGGAGGTGTCGTATATATATGCTATATATACTTTAGAAGCCATAACTTGTACTTTATTATATTTTTAATAATATGTCTCTCTAAAAGTATGGGTGTATATTTTGGGTTTTTAAAAGCCGTAAGAACCCGTAAAAATATCTTATAAAAAATGGCTTAAAAATTGTATATAAAAAATGTTGTAAAAATTCTCTGATAAAATCCTTAAAACTTTGAAAAATAAAATCCTTCTAAAATTTTGTATAAAAGCGGTACAATCTTGTATATAAAATTAGTATAAAATCCTTTGTAAAAATATAAAAATCTGTGTAAAATTTGTGTAAATCGAATTAATCCACTAACTTTTTCAAAAAAGCCCCTAAAAATTGAAAATTCTTAAAATCCAATAAAAATTTGCAAAATTCTTTAAAATCTACTTTAAAGCATTTATTCCGAAAAATTCACTTCATAAAAAATTGTTGCATTCATTAGTATTTTTCAGAACAAGTTTGATTCTTGAACCGAATGGATCTAAGTATGAGGGATGGAGCTTGGTTTAGGCTGTAATCCACTTAATTTTAAAGGGACTTTATTAGGAATGGGAATTGATACTCTTCAGATCTTGTAGACTTAATTCTTTGGGTTCCATGAGACCATGTTCGTAATTCAACTTGAAATTACCTAAGTAGGACACCGGCTGTCATCCATTGAACTCTTCTCCATTTGAATCAATTTTGAAATCAAGCACTCTGCACTTAGCTCGACTTGCATGGGGCTGCGAAGGGCAATCCTTTTCGGTGACGTGTTTCCATCCTTGTCTGGCGGTGATAATGTCTAAAGACGGGAGAGATTTGGGTTGAAACAAAGCTTCGGATGAGGGAAGGATCTGCTGGCACAATTTTTTCCAAGACCCCAAAAAATGGACGGAATAAAAGATTATATATCCGTCGGAGCACAAAAGACCTATGCAGTGCAACAATTATCTCTACCAAAAAGAAGCCAAATACACCAAATTTCAAAAATGACCACAACGGTCCGAGCTTTAGAAAAGCCTGCATGTCTTCGTGAAAACTTGGCTAACTAGTCAGGCTTCACAGGAGATGTCATTACACCGATCACACTCCAGTTCTCTTCTCCTTCTTCTACTTTCTTCCTTACTCGATTATGGACACAACATGACCTGACCTCAGAAGGAAATACCTCCCTCCTCGAGGATTGAGTTGTTGGACAAGGGCCCAATGGGAGTGTGTAGCTGGATGGGCCGTTTCTTCGCTTCTCTATAGCGGAAGAGCTAAAACCTTTTACACACAGTACAAATTGCTTTCAAAGCCGAAAAGTTTGCGTGATGAATAGGTGGATCTGAGCTGGACTCAAATCCTAATTCTAATAGAGTCCCGACAGACTACTAATCCAAAGGTTTTAATCCAGGCTCCAGATTTTGAGTGAAGTGAAAATCAGTTTAAAGAAACAATCATGTTCTAAGTTCTTTTATTTTCCTTTTTCTTTTTCTTTTTTTGCTGGCACTTATTTATATAATAAGTGTTTGCTAAGGGACTAGCAAAGGTAAAGTATAGAGGAATGATGAATCCGCGATTCATCACCTTTATTCTTTCATTTTGGCTAAAATCCTTAGTACAATACATGTAAATATCCAATAATTCCAATTAATTATCATTCTAACCACAAATATTAATATTATATAATTAACACTTATTTTATCAAAAATAAAAGAATAAAAATAAAACAAATAAAACAAAAGAATGATATATATAGAACATATACAGACTGATCCTAGCCCCAAGACCAGGTCAATATTAACTTGGTCGACAAAAGAAATAAGTATGTGGAGAAAAGGATCTAATTTATACAAATATCAAGAAAATCAAGACCAAAATGATAATTTACCCATTTATCACCATGTAAATACTTCACCTATTTTATTTATCATCAAAATCACTTCAAAACAAACACTCCTTTTTTAAAAGTTGTTCATAAAAATATATATTATTTTCTAGAAATATCAGAAAAATATTTCGGCATAAAAAAATAGCCGCAATGAACCACAAAAGCTGACTTGCAAGGTTCATAACTATTTATAGAAAATTCCAAAATGACCAAACTCACTTTTAAAATTCGTTTTGTACATAGTACTATTTATTAAAAATATCGGAAAAATATTCGGATAAAACAGGTGAGTTTCGGCTTTTTGGACCCCCGTTGTTTATATGTACAATATGTAGAAACTTCCCTGATTTTTAATTAAATAATCGTAACCCGGTTAACTTAATTTCTTCTCCTAAAATCTTATGAAAATGTATGTAAAAATATAAAAATATAAAAATATAATTAAACCAAAATACCAATAAATCTGAATCCCCAAAGCTGCTATTTTTTTCTTCCGGACCTCATAACTCGACCGTATGAACTCCGAATTAAGCAAACTCGGTCCCAAAAATTATATAATTTCAATTATCTACAAAATGACACTAGTTTCGCTAAAATTGGAGTTAATGCGTAAAACGCGATTTTCGGGTCTGTATTAGTATATTGTACAAAAAAATCGTAACTTATATTATTATTTAATATATTAATACTTTTATTATATATATATAATAAATAATATTTCATTTATTTATTAATTTAATTAATTTATTTAATTACATTATATACTTATTTACTTAATTAATTAATACTTAATTTCTTAATTAACTATTTAAATAATCTATTAATTATATTAATTAATTAGTTAATTTTTGTATTATTAATTATTTAATTAAACTAATTTGATTTTTCTTTCTCTATCCTTCTTTTCTCTCTCATACTTTCCCAATCTCACCCCCGTTCTCCTTCTTTCTCCCCTTCTTCTCCAAGCAACCCATCTCCGATGGCCCCGCTAACCTCCTCAACCGTCCAGTCATTGGCCGTTTTTCCAACCTCCCCGCCGTTCTCCTCACCGCATGCTGGTGACTCGACTCCCCATGCTTTATAAATACCCGTTGACCCCTCATCCGGCTCCCATCCACCGTTTCACCTCCTCAAAATCCAGAGCGCCGGAGAGAGAGCGGTAACAGGGCTCCGCATCCGCTGAGAGAGAGAGTTGAGGGAGTCCGGCGAGATCCCCTGCCGGTGTCGAGATATTCTCCGTCGTGCCTAGTCTCCGCGTCTGCCGCGCGTTGAGGCCGCGATCTGGAGCTGCGAGCTCCGCACAACGACAACTACCTTCATTCACATTCAGGTTAGGTTTCGTTCATTTCCTCTCCTTTTCTCTCTGATTTTCTCTCAATCTCTCAGATTCTATCCACAAATCCTCCTTGTGTTCTCGATTCCCTCTTTGATTTCACTCTATTTTGATTGATTCCCTTTTCCATCGCTTCCGTTAGAAGCATCCTTACTCCATCCATTTCCTTGTGATTCACATTCGGCTGAGATTTTGCTTCTCAAGCCTTATTGACCTTCCAGGACAATAGTATCTGGAGAGACCATACTGGATACACTTTCTGTTGTGCTCCACCTGGGATGGTAGCCATTATGCGAGTGGTATCCCGGAAATGAAATGAAATGAGAGCATCCGCACGGAAATAGGAACAACAACAGCTCACGGATTGGAATTGAGTAGCGTATGGTCCCCCATCACTTGGAGCTCATCTCATCGACACGCTGAAAACCCGAATCGCTATCTGGATCACCGCCCTTCGAACATTGAAACGCATCTAGAGACTCTACAACAGCAAACAACATCTCGCGATCAATACCCGACCTTTTAGACAGAGATCTGATCAAGAATTCATAGATCCAAACAACCACATGCAGCTACCGATAACGTCGATCATACAATTTCAAATTCGCCGCTCACGAGGAGAAAGATAAAAAAATCAACGTGCGAGAATCACAGATCGCAACCTCAAGCCGCCAGTATCTCCGTAGTCTTATAAATCTGTGTTAGAATCGGGTCGTCGATCAGCCGTTCAGAGTTGTCAACTTCGCCACATCTGATCCTCACATGAAGAACACCGTAGATCGACGAACAGATCATAACCTTTTGTCGTCGTTACAATTCGATCTCGGACCTATCAAACCAACTCCCGCTGCCAGCAGCCAGAGGATTTTGGGATGATCATAAGCTACAACATCCGTTGTATAAAATGATCGAACAGTCAAAGTCTAGTCGATCCACCACTTAAGACGTCACGTCCAGACCGAGTGACACGCGCGTGACTCGCACATTCACAGATATTTTCTGGGACAGTTGCAGGCTACACCCCGGAATTCTGATCAATTACAAACAAGATCCCTGGCAGCTGAAGGCGCATGTAACCCGCATGTGCGTGAACTGCTTCCACGTGACATTCGAAAAACTTGCAATGCATTCCTCGGCATTTCTGAAAATTGCAAACAGTTTTAGGTGAAAATTCACGTGCCCCAAACAATTAATTATCATGCACGCAAAAAAAGGCCCCTCGACTCCCTTTACATCCGTACCCATATTATTACGTAAATCCCTATACAAACTATTTACATATAATAAAAATATATAAAAATCTTGTATAATACTATGTATGCAGTATAGACAAGTTTTAAAAAATAAATAAATAAGAGATTTTCTTGTATTAAATAAATCATTAGAAAATACAAAAAAATAAAAAAAATAAAAACATTTCCTATTATTAATAACTACTTAAAAGAAATAAAAAATAACAAACTTTAAAACAAAAAAATTCTTATAAAAAATATAAAACAACTCTAAAAATACTTTAAAAATTACACTTAGTATATTTTACCATGTTTTACATATTAAACCAAAAATAAAAAAATAATTAATAAAACCAATAAAAAATATAAAATACACAAAACTTCATTAAAACTTATAAAAACTATAACTAAATAAATAAAAATTGTCTAAAAAAGCACAACCTAAGTAAATTTCATCTACTTTCTAATAAAAATAAAATAAAAATATTTTCATACATATTTCAATTTTAAAAATCTAAAATATGTCATAGCTTTCAATTTACATTTAACTTTTCACCTTAAAATAAACCAAACCCCATAAATATCTTAAAAACTCTTTAAAATCTATAAAATACCAAAAAAATTACAAACATAACAATAATAATATAAAATCAAATAAAAATTACAAAATGATATCTAATAATAAAAAAATATAAAATACCTGAAAATTACAAAAATAATATAAAATTTCTTAAATTTCAAATAAAATACCAGAAAAATCTTTAAAATAAAATAAAAATTAGGAATCGTTTAACCTTAGTTTGCCTATAGTTTAACCTTAATTTTACAACAGTTTTCCTCCCTGAGTTCGACATTCCCGTATTTGACACTGTACATCTTGTTTAGTAGTATAAATAAAAATAAAGAAGATTAATTAATTCTTAATATTTTCTAACAAAACTCACCTGGTCGACACAACGGCCACTACTTTTTCTTTGTTTCCTTCTTTGCAGGATTCTGAAGAATTAAGACCAGGGATTTTTGAGTTTTTCAACAACCTCCTCCCCCTCTAGCCCCACCTCCTCCCCAGCCCCACCCCTCCTACCCCGCCTTGCCACCTTCGGTCCCTCCTCCCAAGCCTTTCCCCCTCCAGCCCCTCCTCCTTCGAACACCTCCTCATCCCAATCCTACACCCTACAGCCTCTCCTCCTCCGACCCTCTAACTCCTCCTCTACCCTCCCCATCTGTACCTGCTCCAGCCCATCCACCTCCTCCCCAATCCCACCTCCCTATTTGTCGCCCTCACATCCTCTGCCACCCAACACCTCCTGTAAGCTCCTTCTCTGTTGCCCCAACCTCCTCCAGGCCCCTCGAACATCGTCCCCTATTACTCTACCTCCACATCCTTTGATCCCCTCCTAATTTTCTCCCTTCTCATCCGGCTCCAATGATTGTTGACGTAGGAAGAAGATAAGAGTTGATGTCCTTTATCAAACCAGTAGCCAAAAGAACAAGTAGCCCCGAGTCCATCCTCCAAGTCGGCGAGGAGCATCTTGAAACACCACCAAAATCCATCTTTAGGTGATCCCATAAAGGGAATTCTTCCTTTGTCCCAAACCCAACATTCGAACAACAACCTGCAGTTGTCTTCACCTTGGAGTTTGAATGCCAATCATCTTCGTTGGTGTCGACTGATGAATCCTTGATTCTCACTCTTTATTCTTTTATTTTAGATCTTTTTCATGGCAAAATATCATGTAAATATATGTAAATAGAATAGCCTAGCAAATTGCATGCTTGTGTTAATATTGCATTATTAGCATGTTTTTGTGCAAAAATAAAAGAAAAAGGAAAAGAAAAAGGAATGAGGTATTTAAAATAAATACATAGTGACCCAAACCCCAAGAGAAGGTCAAGCCTTGACCTGATCGCAAAATAAAACATGTAGAGAGAGATAGGCTCACTAGGTATTGTATATATTACATATACTTGTACAAATTAGTTATATAATTATTTTTGGCAGCATAAAATTAAATTATGATGTTTACACCATTGTACATATTTCTAGAGAAAAATATAAAATACAAAAAAAACAGGAAAATTAAATGAAAATAAAAATAAAATCCTCCATTCATTGTAAAAAATACATGTGTATTAACACATCCTCTATTTATTGGATACCATTATTAATTTGTAAAAATACAATAAAAATTATTTTATACTTCTAAAATTATGTTTTAAATAAATAAAATATAAAATATGGGTATTTATGTAAAAATAAAATAATAAAAATATTTATACATAATACATAGGTATCTTATACCAGTATATAATACTATATTTTGTACATACACTAATTTATTTTTCATAAAAATAATTAAAAATCATAGAAAAATACTTTTAAAAAAATAATAACATCTTTTATTTTATACATTTTTTATTTTGAACTCATTTGTTATTTTTTGTTGAATTTGTAACTATTTTGTGTATTCCATTTTTTCTAATTGGTCCAGGAGGATTTGTTGACTCTGGTCAATGCCTCCTTCCGGATGGGTCAGACCCGAATCCTTCTTGCCGGACCTTCTTCTCCCCATTTCCCCGACCGAATCCAGCCGCCTCGTGCCCCAATTTCTCACCCTAGCCTCCTCCTAGGATTCTTGACCCTCACGAATCCCTAGGAAGGCACAGATCTTCCTAGGGTTGCACGCTCTTGCTCGATCTTTCCAAACTCCTGGAGTTGTCTATAAAATCTCTCTTCTGCCTCCAACTGCAGTAGCTCGTCCCTCGCGACCCCATTCCCTCCTAGACACCTTTGTTGAAGTGATAGCCAACAGAGGATCCCTTCATGATCGTTGGAAAGTACCTGGTGACTCGTAGATCACGACGTGGATGGAGCTCCACCTCATGAAGCCTCCCGGCCAGCCGCAACTTGGTTGAGGCCAAGACCTGATTGCCCACCTTCGCCTGACCTTGCTGAGCACCTCAGTAGCTTCAGGTAAAGCATCTATCCTTCGCGTTTCACCCTTTGATCCAATCTTTTCATTACACATCGTCGTGCGCTCCCAAGCTCCGACCAGCTGGTCGGAGCTTCATTTCCATCACACATTCGCTCTGATTGACACCCTGTCTCGCTCTGCATCTCTTCCCACATCCTGATCAATCTTAGATATGCGTGTTTGTGTAAGATTAAGGTCAAGACCTCCCTCTCTCACTATTGTCGAAGGTCGAGTTCCATTCACCACTGTTTTACTCGTTGTTCTGCTCAAATAACCCCCACTGGAGCGTTGCCTTCGAGTGCAGATACCTTTACAGGTACATACGTACGTGAAGAGGCCTATTTGGTCACCCAACTGCTCAGGCAGAGCAGCTCCAGGCGAGCCACAACCGCCATGGCCACAACCCACTTGACGTGCAGAGCTTCCCCGAGCTTACCGTACCCTTCAGGTCTTTCATCGGGTCGACGGAGTCCCTCCATCGCTCGATCGAAGGTTGCCTGTGGGTGTTCTTCCAGTATCCTCTTTTACCGTCGGATGAGGCCCTTATCTGCCAGATCTGACCGCAGCAGCTTTCCGACCGTTAGATCTGACACCATTTGACCGCACATCCCCAGCATTCTCTAGCCGTTAGATTTGCAGCAGCAGGAGATCAGGCCCGTACGCCAACGCCTACACCCGGGCCCGCCACGTGTCCCCACGTGCTCCGTACGAGCCTACAAAGGATATATTTCCCTTTACCCTCATTTATTCATGTATTTAGTTTTAGTCTAATAAATTAAAGTTGTAGTTGAAATAATTTGCAGACTGGACCTTATGTTTTTATTTATTTAAATTCTAGTCCCTCTCTGTGTGTAGCACGTGCAGTCCCACATGACTTTTTGTGGTATTTGCTCTATATGCCTTGCACTTTTTAGATGATTATGAATTGAATGGTAAGTTTTGGATATTTGATTTATACCCCTATGAGCCTAGTTCACGTGCCGCGCTCATGATTATTCAGACTTCTTGTAATTTCAACCCTGTACTTTTCACTTGTGTTATTGTTAGGTCTAGAACTTTATTTTAATTACATGCAGGTCCTTAAAAACTATTTGTCTAGTGTTTAACTTAATTATTAGAAAATCAATCCCAAAAATTACCTAAAAATTACCCT
This sequence comes from Ottelia alismoides, assembly GCA_037367405.1. Lineage (NCBI taxonomy): Eukaryota > Viridiplantae > Streptophyta > Magnoliopsida > Alismatales > Hydrocharitaceae > Ottelia > Ottelia alismoides. Next base: position 93,242 of record JAZKJV010001838.1, on the reverse strand, counting down.
CAACCCCTATTGTCGTGTAGTATTTAATGTAATTTTTGTAGGTTCATTTGTTTGCATTTATTATTTTTGAAAATAAAAAACCTATAAAAAGTGTCTTGTCTATTTTTGAAAAGAAAATTTCAAAAATTACCTTAAAAATTCTACAATAATTTGTGTTAGTTTGTTTTTGCGTGTTTTGGCTACAATAATAATTTTGTTTGAAAATCCCTTATAAAAACCCTAAAAATTGTAAAAGACCTAAAATCCTATAGGAATTATATAAAATCCAAGAAAAATTCAAAAAATATCATTTCAGTTTTTGTTTGTACGTTTTTCTTTATATTTTCTCATAAAATTGCTTCCCAGGATTTTAGGGCACTTTAGTTATACTAATTTGCAATTTAATCTTAGTTGTGCACTATTTGGCCTTTTAGTCACTTTTTTGATTTTTATAAAGAAAAATCCAAAAAGACACTTGTGTGATTGCCTTGTTTTCTTTATTTGTTGATTTTGTTCCTTTATTAAAAATAAAAAAAATTGCAAAATTTAAAACCACTAAAAACATGTTGTTTTATTTCTGAGATTTGACTACTTCGTAGGTTTTCTCGTGCTCCTTGTGTTCGACCCTGGTTTGCTATACCAGGTAAAAATAAATAGCGAGATCGCTTACATTTGTGCTTGATTATTTTTGATCTTTTTGAGTGGTTTATTTCTTTTTGTTGACCGACGCTTGGTGATTCGGGTCGCAACAACCCTTGATATTACTTAACTCGAGTTCCTTGGCCCGCCATCATCGACCATCGTCTTTGCGGAGGAGCACCACTAGAAGCTATGTTGTCAACAAAAATCACCACCTGAAGAGGAGGTCGAGTTTGTGGGGCTAGGGGTTAAGGTCGGGGAGATCTTGTTTTGATCGTTATGCCCCTCTTAACCACACCATGGTTTGAATAAATCAGCGTATTTCAATTCTTTGATGACCAACCTGAAGGAAGGGCACAAGTGATAATGAAGTAAGAAGTCAGGGGTGCAACTGATACTTTAAAAAAGAAAGAAGCATAATAAATATCACAATATCTCAAAGGGGCATAAGTGATAAAAACCCAATTAGGAAAGTGAAAAATAATTTAGGGTTGTTTTACAACCTATGTTTAAATAAATTTGACCCAATATTGCATCTTCTTTCCTCCTTCACAAGCATTGCCTCTCTCTTCCTATATTATGCATGAAGTTGTTCTCTTACAACAACAATAAAAAATGCCTCCATGCAAAGAAGAAGTTGTCATAGTCACACTACAAGAAGTTGTAAATTATCAATACTTGTCATCAAGTAGATTTGATTTTTTTAAATTATTAATTTTAGACATCACACAAACATACATATACACATATATTACTTATATAGGAGGTTAAGACATGGTCCTTCCATGTGTAAGGAAGGCCAACGATCTTAGTCGTCAGATTCAAATGTAATGACATCATCAATTTGTTTGTCCAAAAGGGTATTTTGATCATCATCTTTTTGTATTAATTATATATACCATTAAATATTTCAAAATAGTAAATTTAGTTATATCAAATTTTGGTATTTTTTCACAATACCTTATTTAAATATTGTCCAATTTTGTGCTAGGAAAAATTATGTGGTGCATATGTTTGTATCCTCACACATTTTTTGTATAATATATGGTTGCTTTTGTAATGATTGTTTGTTTTTTGTAGAATCAGTGATTTATTCAAAACTCATCAGTCATTTGTAAATTTTGCATGATTTTTTGTAGAGTACAATTCATATTGGCGATATATTTGTTATTCTTACGTTTTAATGATTTATGTGAAATATGCAATCCTTTTTAAATAAATGTATAATATGTTGGACATGCGAGCCCACGACGAGACATTATGCAATAATTGTTATTGCAAAATATTATTCCCTGATCTGAAATGAAGAATAACTAATTTGCATAATAGGTCCCTTAGTACAATTATGGTTATGTACCATGGCCATCTTAATGATCATATAGATGTTGATTCAATTATTGAATCATAGAGGCTAGTGCTTGGGTGAATATCTGAATAGATAGATTGATGACTCATCAAGCATCGTCGAATGACTATTAAGAGAGGATCTCTAGCCTGAGAAAGAGATTGCAATCCTTTTCTCTATAGGTTGATATCTGACCGACCTCTTGATGCATGTCCTCTGCATAGGAATAGAGATTCAGAGGTGTCGGATTAGTTAGGTCAGAGAGTTGACTTAACGAGATCGAGATAAGCAAAGTCCTGTGTCGTATGCTGTCACGATATAGGCACGCATCCTCTGACCCGAGACAGATGTGTTACTATATGTTTGAGTATGTACATTTGGCAGACCAATAGGTTGATGACCTAATCAAGGTTTATACACCAGTGTGCTGGTGTGCATACAAGGGCATATGAGTAATACGATCTCTAAAAGGGATCACACAGGTCAAATGTATAATACATGATTTCCCATATCCTTCCATGATGCGCTTGAGGATCTTCCCATATCCTTTATAATACATGATTTCAATATGTATAACACACATCCAAAATGTATAGTACACATCCAAAAATATGTAATAAAATGTACAAGATTATTAAAAACTACAATTGGCATTCACATTCAATTGATACTTAAAAATACACATCAATTTTGTATAATACACATCAAAATTGTATAGTACACATCAAAATTGTATAATACACATGAAATATGTAAGATATAATGGTTGCATGGCATCCTTACGCTACCACCATCGTGTTACACACTTCGCCACCCGATCTATGTTGTCCTCATCGCTTGAGTGAAAAACTTCACTGATAGTCACCACCACTCCCACATAGGCCTTGGACAGATCCCCCACTGTCCAGGTTGTACCGAACTTGATGAAGATCAACATCCCCCCTTTTTGCCGACTGTAGCTTGCAACCTCCTCCTTTTTTCTTCTTTGATCTGTAGTAAACGAGCAAAAATGGGTTGGCCAGTGGTGCTCTACCACGAGCAAGGGTGGTCCACGCAATGGGGGGAGATGAGATGTGATACAACAAAATGACGCGAATGCTTACCAAAATAATTGGGGTTTCCAATTTATAATAAACAATTAAGGTGAGAAATTAATGGAGGAGATAATTGAGGTGCTTAGATACTATATTTAGATAATTTATAAAGACCAAAATGGATTTTTGCTTGATTTATAAATAATATTAACATACTATTAATAGCCACCACATGATTAATTACGAATGGTTGGGATTGTTGGATGTAAGGACCATGCCTCATTGGAAAGATATCATATATATATACACACAAATATAGGATTTTTATCCAATAAGCCCTGTGCCCATTAACGTTTCAGTGAGCACCATTTGTAGGCCACACACATGTATTACCAATTGAGTGATTACCTATTTCGAATGATGTTATTTTTAGAAGGATATTAAAATGCAAAGCGATTTAACAATAAGTGGCATTCCAATTATATCGTGTCCTAAAAAATAGAAGATCGTTTTGGAGAAAACGTTCGAATCAATGATTTCTTACAGAAAATTGAGACCCAAATACTCAAGTCGGTAATATATACCATAGTCAAGTAAATAGTTGTTGCGAGATCAGTAATATCCAAACAACGATTAGTAACTTACATTCATTTTATTGTATGGTATAGAATTCAGTAATATATATACACTGGTCAAGTAAGTGCTTGTTGTGAAGTCAGTAAAACCATAACAAATGATCAGTAATTTCCATATGTATTATTACTTTGAACAGAATTCAGTAATTTAAAGACACTCAAGTAATATATATATATATACACACACATTTCTCAAGTAAATTTTTGTTGTGTGTTCAATAATATATAAATATATGTCTTATATCACATGTTCAGTAATATATACAATTCTCAAGTAATGGCTACTATGAGATCAGTAGTAATAAAATAAATGGTTACTAAGTCACGGACATTGCTCAAGTAAAAAAGTAACATATAATCATTAACATATTCGCCTTCTATACGATTAATATGGAAATAATACTTTGAAAAGAAGTTATTAAATACATGCACATAAGGAAAAATGAATTAGTGAAATAAATAGAATATTTTGTTAATGAAAAAGGAAAAAATATTACAGAGATGAATGCAATGCACATTACATACACAATGGTATTACTAATCATTTGTTATGTTATTACCGGTCTCGCTACATACATTTACTTGACCACTGTATATATATTACTAAATTCTGTACAAGGTAACTATTTGGATGTAAATTACTGATCATTGTCTTGATATTACCGATCTCACAACAAGCATTTACTTGATCGAAGTATATTTATTACTATCTTATCATTTGGATCTTAATCATCTGCACAAATCATTTATTTGAATCGTTTCTTTCCAATACCGTCTTCCCTTTTGTTAAGGACACTGCATAATTGAAATATAATAATTGTTAAATATGTGTTAGCCTATAATTAGAAATATAGTTATTGCTAATACATGTGTACGGCCCAGAATGGATGCTCACACGACGCTAATGAGCACATGGTCCATTGGATAAGCCCTATATATATGAATTTGACAAAAAATATTCATTGTGCTCTTTCTAGAAATTCTAATAACATGCATACCCCTAATTTATTTTGCAATTACACTTGTGTACTTACTTTAAAAAATCAAAATATATATCCTTATGTTGGTATAGTATAGGAGCACAATTGTACTAATAAAAAATCAGTACTATGGATTTTGTAAAAATAAACCCATGTAATAACAAAAGAATAGTGTGTATAAGTAATTGGAAAAATTGGAAGGATATAAGTGTAAAAATCCATTAAATATTATTTAATTATATGAAATATTGGTCTAACTCGGTTCAATTGGTTGGAAAATAGAAATCAAACCAATAATACAACAGTTCGATTTTTTCTGGTTCGACTGATCGATCTCGTTGATTCGATCATAAAAACGTAAAACCAATACTTGACTGTTTTGATGTCCAGTTTGGATTTTAAACCTTGGTTAGACGAATTGTTCTTTGGCATTGAGTGCATGAACATGGAGAAATGAAGTAAGATGGGTAGGAAAAAGAAGTTTGTGAGGGCTTACATAATCCCCTACGTTTGTTTTAAGAATTTAAATAACATGGAATCTTCTAAATATCGAGAATACTTGAGACGCATCACTATAACAACGTCACATTGTATTCCTAATAATTTAATATTTATTGTCATATATTAGGTAGTTTAATGTATAGCAACGACTATTAATCATTGCTTGATTCCTTAAATTCACAACTAATATCGCATTTCATAACAAATCATGTAATAAAAGTTATTCGTTATATAGTTTTAACAAAAATTTTGACCGATAATCGTCATATATATATATATTAAACGATAGCAATTAATATGATATTTTTTACGAATTACAAGAGTAAAAGATAACACGAATAATATTCCTAATTATATGTTTAACACCAACAGATAACTAATGCTAAAATTTTTCGTTGTCGGGGGCCAATTTTGTTGCATTGTGTTTACAATTGCGAAGATTACGAGGTATCTGTATAGTCTTTTAGGGCATGTTTGGTAAATGTGTTGAGTTGGGTTGGGATATCTCCATGTGAATAGTAGTTGTTTGGAGGGTTGGAATAATATTTGTGATGTGATGCAACATTGATTATGCGTTATACTAACTTTTTAATAATTATAATATATTTTTATGTTAATAATTTTATTTGAATACAGTTAAAAAATATTATACCAAAGAAATTATAGCGTCAATATAAGTAATCCCAATCCATGTTGGGAGGGTTGTAATGAAGGGTATGCCGGTGTACACTAGTGTACACTAGCAACCAAACAATCCCTTAGGTGTATGGATTTCTTTTTCAAGTTGGTTTGCAATATATCCTATTTTTATAAGTAGTTAATGATCTAAATATTACATGGATACTATATACTATATTTCTTTTGTACTAGAGCAATTCGCAAAAAAATGTAGTCGAGGATGGGACTAGATTGTGCCCAAGCTCAAACAAGTGGAGTTAACCTTTCCATTGGATGTCAAAGCTTGAAGCATCTTATAAGGCATAGATGATAAACTTTGTAGGAAGGAATCAATTCGGTAATAAAAAAAAGATGGAATTAGTCAAAACTTTGTGATTAGGAATGTAAACGAATACGAATATATCCATATCCAATCAACTTTTGTATTTGTTTATACAGATTTTGGCATATGTATCTCTAAAGATAGATGCATGATAGTATTTAGGAGGGGACACTAATTGAAAACATTATGTCTTTATCAATGTAATAAAATCAACCAATGTATATAACAATGACAATACAAAAAATAATTATGATATAGTCTTTCTCAAATTACCTTTTTTGTTATAACGCTGGTATCCAACGCCATCCTTAACATGCCCAATGAAGCATTACTCACGAGTGCGATATTCTAGCTTACTTGCGTCCACATTCTTTGCATGGACTGAGCAACTTTAAATCCTTAAGTGATTAACACTAGGTTTGGTTCCATATCAAAGCTCATGAGGAGCCTTTGATACAGACTAGCTAGGAATTTTGTTCAGGATATATATTGCAGTCTCCACTGAATATCCCCAGAAATTAAGTGGTAAATGTGCTCTGCTCATCATTGAACGAACCATGTTCATAATGTTCATGTTGCATCTTTCAGCAAGACCATTAAGCTGGGGAGTTCCAGGAGGAGTGAGATTGAAGACAATTCCTATCTCTTTAAGATATTCCTTGAATTCATCTGAGAGGTACTCGTCACCTCAGTCAGATCGAATCCGTTTAATCTACTGATCGGTTTAGTTCTCAACCAAAGCCATGAACTCTTTGAACTTTTCAAAGGTTTCAGATTTATTACGTAATAGGAAGATAAACCGATATCTTGAATGGTCATCAATAAACGTCAAATACTATCGATATTCACTTCGAGTCGCGGTACTGAAGGGACCACATACATCAGTATGTATTAGGTCAAGAATACCTTTGCATATTGTAACCTTGTTACGGAAAGGTGTCCTAGTCATTTTACCTCGAATATAATGTTCGCAAGTAGGCAAAAATTGGACCTGAGAAAATATAAGGATCCATCCTTTATTAATCTATTGATCGAAGCAACAGATAAATGACCAATCCTTTGATGCCAAATCACATTTGAATGTTCTCCATCCTCCTTGGTTCTTTTAGGATTTTTATTAGTAGTAGTAACATTCATGACATTTTCATCAATGCATAATTCATAAAGTCCACCGGAAGTTAGAACACCATCTGCACTATGTTTATCATAACAATTTATGATAAGTTTATTACAAAATAGAAACAAATATCCATTTCTAACTAATATCGATACAGATATAAGGTTCATTCTAACATCTGAAACATAATGATATTCGTTAAGCATAAGGACTCTTCCACTAGATAATGATAGTCTGCAGGTCCCAATGGCGACTGCTGCAACAGTTGTATCAGATCCCATCTAGATGACTATCTCCCATTCATCAATATTCCTAGTTTCATAAATAGATGCAACAAATTGCTTACATGAATAGAAGCACCAGAATCGATGACCCAACTACCTTCCCGTCCTACGAGAAAATTGGTTTCAATGATGAGAGTAGGATTCATACCTATTGGGGCTTTACCTTTATCAGCAGACTTCAGGTAATCTTGACAGCTACGCTTCCAATGCCCCTCGCTTCATGAACACATCAGTCTTCTTTAATGTAACTAGTGCGGTGGCAGTAGAATATGAGCCAACACCTTGACTCTTCTTCTTTCTCCTTTGGGTCAGGCCCTTCCATCAAGGCAAAGGGTTCTGTCGCCATGGATTGTATGTAGGAGATGCCTATCCAAAGTGACAGCTCCTACATACAAGCGCATATGGATCGAGCTCTTTGCTTCTCAAAAGGTAAGGTTGTATGTGTAGTGACCACAATATCAGTTCCTCATATTATTGGGGCTATATTGGATTGTGCATATCAAGTGTTATTCATGCTGACAGTTGGTTCAATTAACAACGGGTCAACATCGCCTTAGGGGCGGTGGGCCAAGTGTTAAAAATCGAATTGGGAATGCAATTTGGACTTACAAGATAGAATGTGTTCCCGCTTATTTTTACATGAGTTGAAGTTTCTCATATTATTGGTATGTAACTAAGGTAGAAAAGGAGATCTCAGTTCTTGCTAGAGATATAGTAGTAGGTATATCTCTTACTTTGAAAGTGATTAAGGAAATCAACTTTTAAACTTAAAAAGGAAAGACTATTTTGATTAAAATCCTTAATCAAAGAATTTAATATTGAATATACAATTTTATATATTTTAATTTAGTGCATTCTTAATTTCAAACAATGAAGTCCATGAACCCACTCAGTAGGCTCCTGGAGGTCACGGAAGCGTAAAGATCGCATCATATGCGATCGGAGCGACTAGTCGCACTAGTTGCTTGGTGCTGTGGAGTTTAAAAAATTTTAAATGATGAAACCACATGATCCAAGAACATTTCTTAGATCATTTCATCAAACCACATACAATATTAAGGATTACCTCTTGAAGCGTGGTTGTGATCATAGTCTCTAACGTAGGAGACCTTCTGTCTCAAGTTTGATCCTACTGAAGAGACGCTTGCGAGCGCGGAGATAAATCATGTGCTTCACACAATCCAATGTATTGATCCAAGCGACGAATTCCCTTATCTCATCTCATGAGATCCAACGTCTTCTTCATGAGTGAGGCACACCGAAGGAGACAGAGATCCACGAGTAGTCGCGGCAATGGCACAATGGCGTAGTGACGGTGACTGTCTCTCTAGTGTTTCCAAGTGGATGGACACTTAGAGAGAGATGATGTGTAACTGATGAAACCCAGTTTCATGCTATTAATTCGCAGATATTAACCCCCTAGCTTAGACTAAGTGTCAATAAAAACCAGATAAATCCATGTTTATATCAGAGCCATGGAATAAATTAAAAATACAAAAAATAGCAAAACTAAAAATTGTAGTATTTTTAAGCCTTTAAAAATACTCCCAAAAATATTTCTCAATTTATTTGACCTCGTCTCTATTTTTGGTCAATATAAAACTTGCAGATCTCATCGAGATCTACAACTTTCATGTTTTGCATTTTTCCAAATTCTGCCTTCTTTCTCCCTCATTTTTACATTCCTTCTCTGAGTATCCTGATTGAGCCACGCGACGCCTTCTAGTTGCGCCACGTGATCCGTCTCCTCGCGTGCCACCAGCCCTCATTTCTCGACCGTTCGATCGCCTACCTTCCCTTCCATCACATCCATTCCTTCCTGCAACCAACTTCCACCCTTCGATCAAGATCAGGACTCCATCACAACCATCCGCTAGTGCCTCGCCCCCAGCTCGCCACGTGTCTCCATCACAAATCACCTGATCTACTTTAAAATGACCCATCTCCACCGCTTGTTCCCACTTCGAACCTTAGCCCTTCGATCATTACCTTGATCTCCTCATCGCCGTCTACTTCCGCCCTCCTGTGCGCATGACACGTGGCGCTCTCCACGACCACCCGATCGTGCCGCCCTCGATCCAATCCACACAGCTCACAAACACCCCTTTCCTGACCATTGGATCGCTTGATCCAACGGTCGGGCTTCGTCGTCTTCCTCCGAACCCCCCTCTACCCCACGTTCTCTACATCGTGCGACCATCTCACCCTTTCCATTTCCCACGCCTCTTCCTCCTCCTTCTCCATTATCCGACCAACCCACGATGAAGACCCATACACCCTTGTCCTCGCAGACACCCACGCTACCCATGATTCCCTATATCTTGCTCGGAATAGCCCACTCAATCAACGACCTCCATCATCTGAACCCCGACCTCATACCTTCAAATACTCTTCTGCCACCACCTTTCACACTTGTCCACCTTTACGTGGGGCTCAGCCTAGCCTCTCTCCTCCTCCCCATGAGAAGGGGAGGGCCGATTGAGGTGCGAAGACGATGGCAGCCCCCAGTGATGACCCCTGGCCATGGTAGGCCAGGACCGTGGTGCTCTGCCACCGCCAAGCTGCCACCAGTTGCTGCGGTGGTCCAACAATGACCAGAGCTTCTCCAAGAAACTCGAATACAAGCGATCACTCCACCATTGCCCAAGTAAGTTCCTCTGACCCCTCTTTGCATTTTTATTCGACTTCTCCTATTTTATTAGCTTCCTACACATCACTTCACCTCCCATTGATAATTCATCTAGATTCGTCGCACTTCTACCATCTTCGCGCCACTCACAGAGCACCTTTCCCCCTTTTTCAGCATCTGGCCACCTCCGACCCATCTCCTCCGCCCTTCACGGCGGAGGAGCATCGATCCTTCACCTCGTCCATCCGCATAGGCTTCTGTTTCGTCCTCTTCACGTCACACACACCATTGCTTGTGCTTTGGCTATTGGTGCACTAACATTTCAGGAACTTTGCCAATCACTGGAGCCCTCGCTGAAGCATTCTCGTGCAGCTCCATCTCCGGCGTCCAAGCATCCACTGAGTCCTCCAGGTCTTCCAGTCGATTCACCGAGCTTCAACGGAGATATTCCACCATCCAGGAGCTGCCAAAGACCTTCACCGAGCACCAGCGATAGCGGCGGAGTGATGAAAGGTTCACCGGAGCTCTGATGCCGTCTCCAACGGGAGAAGAGGGAGGAGAACGTACAACTATCGTTGGATAGCACACTCACGGTGCTCATCCAATGGTTTGGATTGAGCCACGCCGCCGCCCAGCCTTTGCACAGCCACCAATCGATCTCAATGATCGGGCGGTCGTCACAGAGCCACGTGGCTCCTCTCCGCTCCTTTAGGTTAGAGCTCTTCGAGCCTTGTCCGAGCCTCCTCCGAGCCCGCATCGACGTCTGAGCCTGCTCCGAACCAGAGCCGTCTCCCGAACCTCACCCACCGCACATGCCTTGTCACGTGCGGGCAGAGGTATTTTGCATGGAGGCCCTGGAAGTTTTTTATAATTGCAACCAGGTCCTTACAACACGTGCCACTCACACGCGCTAGGGGTAATTTGCACTCGACCCCCTTCAGGTTTTAATGATTGCAAATATACCCCCACGCGTGTGGGTTAATTACAAGGAAGGCCTCGCGACTTTTATTATTTACATTTTAGTCCTTCCAGGGACCTATTTTTCATTTTTAATGTTTTCTTGCATTTATGCCCCTGATTTCTTTCTTGAATATTTTGAGCATCCGAGCTCCGTTTCAGTAGATTTCAGTGGTGTTTTGAAGCTTGCTTCATTCTCTTCTTAATGGCATGCTTAGATATCTGTTTTGATTCTATGAACTTTGATGCATTATTTTAAACCAAATGTCTCACATATAATTGCTCGTATGCCTTGTATTACTTATTTAATGAGTATAGCTTCATAATTTGAACCTGAATTGACTTTTAATTGCTCAAATATTTTATATAATCCTGGCATACTTGCGTCATTCTAACATTGCATTTCTTTGCATCTTGTTGCATTATAAAAATAAATAAATAAATAAATGACATATCTTCATGTTTAATATATGCATCGTGTCTGTCTTCATGCATTCATTGACCTATGGTTTTTAATTCATCGCTTAATTTAGGTATTAAAAACCTGAATTCATACTTTAGAGGCTCGTGTCCCTGAGTTCGACCTTGGGCTTGCCTAAGTAAAAAAATTGATCGCTTTGTTCTGATTGATAATTTTTAATCAAGCAGTCTTTGACGCATCCGATTCGGCCAACTACAACGCACTAAAATGACTTATTAAGAGGCAGAATTTTCAGGCTCGTCAAATGGCGTTGTTGCCGGGGACATGGCTCATCTTTTATTTATTTAGATTTTTACTATTTAATTAAGTGTTAATTTTTAGGTCATGTTGTTGTCTTGCATTATTAAAAAATTTTTGATTAATTTCTAACGTTTGTTTTTGTGGCAGGGCCCTTGGTGACCAAGGACGCGAAAGCAGGTGTTCCCCGCTGCGAGGAGCCGTCGAAGCAAATTTTGGATAAAATTTGAAGAAGAAGAAAAAATGTCTCTTGCATTTTATTCCATTTCATATAATAACCGTCTTTACAACGATCTTCGTTCGAAGACTTGCGCATGTCAATGAACGAGATATTTATGGTTGTGTGGGGATTGCCCCACATGTGTGTCGACCTAGGATCAGGCATGTGGCTTTTCGAGCTTCTTTCATTTTTTTATCCTTTGTGTTTGATCGTAGGTAGGACACACTTTAATTCTAGACGCATGTAGACATCGTTTCACTTAGACCAAATTAAAAGATGTTCTACCCCGCTAATAGAATCATGTTAGGTGCGGTTTTTCATCGACATGCATACATTTCGGTTTGATTTTTTAAATTCACTCAGAGTTTTCATGAATTTTTCTCAAGGCACTGCAAGTTTTCTCTCATAACCTAGATCATGATTTTTATCGATTGCATATCTTTTTATCAACCTCCCTTCCTGGCTTGATCACCTAGGTTAATGGAAATTGGGAATGAGCGGTAGACGATGATTGTTTGATTTATGTGCTCGCCTTTAAGCAGTGATAACCTTAAGCAAATAATTGGGGTTGTTAAATACAATTTGACTTAAGAAGGAGTAAAATAATGTTTTGGGAGAGCAACACCCTCATTTACGTAGGATGATTTTCGCTTCAACATGTTTTTAATCCTAAAGTAAACTAGAATGTTTTAATCACCAATAAAAATGACAAGATAATTAACCAATACTTGTTGGTTTCACATGTGAGTTAGTGAAATCAAAGGGTATTGCATGCTTGTTTGAGCCTTGATTTCTCCGACATCCTCCCCTAGACCTTAGTTACTCCATTCATCTCCGAAGATTCATCCGGTCATGTGTACATCCATCCTACTTCTTTGTTCACCTCATGTCTCCCTCAACATCAATTATCAATCTTTATACTTAGGCTACTCTCAGCCTAAGTATAGGGGGGACCTAAGTCCCTGTGATTTTCTTACTCATCTTTCCTTGCCTTAATACTCAGGTTATTTCTAACCTAATTATAAGGGGAGCCCACCTCAGTTCCAGTATATTTTTCTATAATTAATTGGACCTATGGATTTGTATCATCTAGTGCTATGAGGACATAACAAAGTTTAAGTATAGGGGGTATACTTATATACAATATATGTACTTTAGCTATATTTTTAAAAAAAATTAAAAATTTTAAATTTTGTGGGCTAAGGTATAATCTTTTTAACCAAGTGGACGAGATATTTTCAAGGCTTTTCTATACTATGTTACACTATTTTTAAGAAAATATTTTTGAAAATGATTTGAAAAATGAGTTCTCTTATTTTGAAAAGTCGTTTGAAAAATATTTGTAAAAATCTATATGTGTGACATGGTGTTGAAAATATTTTCTTGATTTCAAAGGAAGATTAGTCTAACCTGTGTTCTAACTTTATCCAAAAAATTCTATAAAAATGAAAAAAAAAATCAAAGATCCTTTAAAAGTCAAAATTGACTACTAAACCCAAATAAGTATCCACGTTCAATGAGGGTTTCCCTTAGCAGAGTAGGTGGTTTAGAGAACATCGCGTAAGGCTCCGTCCTCAAGCAACAGGTTTCGGCATGTACTTACACCTATACTGGCTGAATGCATACGCATTTACTCATTTGAGTTTAGGCAGTCATTATGTCTTTTAAAGTCTTCATAAAAAGTTTTTTTTTAAAAAAAAATTGGATGATGGAGTTGGATTAAATCCCCTACATTTTCACTTCCACACAGGATCGGTGATGTTCGAGAACACTCGATTTCAGAGGTCTTGAGATTTTAGGTTAACCAGCCTTAGTCATCAGGGTCTTATGACTTAATTAATATATTTTCCTAGTTACTAGATTTGTGTGCTATATTGCATGCTTAGTCTCCTACCTTGATAATATGACAACCACTTCACATACATGACTACGATCATGATGAGATGAGTTGGAATTTCACTTAGGGACTGGGATGAGAGGATTCATCTGGACTTGATCTAATGATGCTCGAGGATGGGATAAAATCATTGAAGGATTCATGAAACCTGAGTGTCAGCATATTTAGCTAGTATGAGAACTTGGTTCTTATGTTAATCTCTTGATATTAACCTAAGTGCCAGGGTGTGAAAAAATAAAAATGTTGATCAGTGTGTGCCAAATCTTGGTAAAAGCAGTGGAGCTAGCCAAAAAAATAATACAAAGCATTATCAATGTTGAAAGAAAAGCTCATTCCACAAAGTCAATCATCAAAGAGCTTCCACCAAAGGTGAGCGCTCCCAACCATTTCAAAGTGTCCACTTGGACCATCGCTATTAGGACCAGGAGTCGGGATTGCACCAAAAAGGTCTCTTGCATCGTAAATGCTATAAGTCTGGGCGTAGAAGGTACGATAGGTACTCAAAATAAGGCACACCATGGTGTATTCCCAGGAAAACAAGTACAGACGACTCCAACTTTTCTTGATGGACGCAATGATCAACACCAAAATATGCGTTGAGTAATAAGGCACATGAGAGGATCCTTGTTCCAATGAAAGGGAGAGAAGAAATGACACAATCCTAAACCCTCCATCAACTGCCTGCCACCAACACTTATAAGTCTGACAACTAAAGAAACGGTGGATTAGATGCAATATTAGATTTATTTCCTAGTGTTGAGGATTGGGTCCTTGGGAGAGTTTCTTGGACCGGGAACTTGGGTGACGTTGCGACTCTACTCTCGTGAACGCAATCAACACCTAAATTCATATCCTTAGTTTATATGTATCAAAGATAGAGTCTGGAAAATTAGAGGAATTAGATGCCTCTTGATTAAGGTTGGGTTGAACTCTGAGCTTTTGGATCTCTAAAATCGGGAGTTCTTGAACAGATCAGATTCTATACGCACATGCACACGGGGGTTAATCTAGCTCATTCATTTTTGAGATGCTCCGGGGACGAGCATAGTTTAAGTATAGGGGGTTGATGAAACCCAGCTTCATTCTATTAATTCACAAATATTAACCCCCTAGCTTAGACTAAGAGTCAATAAAACTAGATAAATATGTGTTTATATCAGAGTCATGGAATAAATTAAAAATACAAAAAACAACAAAACAAAAAATTGTAGTGTTTTTAAGCCTTTAAAAACACTCACAAAAATATTTCTCAATTTGTTTGACCTCGTCTTTGTTTTTTGTCAATATAAAACTTGTAGACCTCATTGAGATCTACAACTTTCATGTTTTGAGTTTTTCCAAATTCAGCCTCCTTCCCCCTCATTTTTCATATTCCTTCTTGAGTAATCTGATTGGGCCACGTGGCGCCCTTTGGTTGCGCCACGTGACCCGTCTCCTTGCACGCCACCTTCCTCTTTTCTCGGTCGTTCGAACCACCTTCCTTCCCTTCCATCATAGTCATTCCTTCCCACAACCAACTTCCACCCTTCGATCAAGATCAAGACTCCATCACAGCCGTCGGCAGCGCCTAGCCCCCAGCTTGCCACGTGTCTTCATCACAAACCGCCTCATCTACTCCAAAATGACCCATCTCCACCTCTCGTTTCCGCTTCGAACCTCATCCCTTCGATCATTACCATGATCTCCTCTACTTCCGCCCTCCTGGTGTGCACGACACGTGGCGCTCTCCACAACCACCCGATCGTGCTGCCCTCGATCCAATCCACACCGCTCACAAGCACCCCTTTCCTGACCGTTGGGTCGCTTGATCCAAGGTCAGGGCTTCGTCGTCTTCCTCCAAACCCCCTCTACCCCACATTATCTACATCGTGCGACCATCTTACCCTTCCCATCTTCCACCACCTTCTCCACTATCCGATAACCCACGACGAAGACACCATCCACCCTCTTCCTCACGGGCACCCACGCTACCCAAGATTCCCTATATCTCGCTCAGAATATCCCACTCAATCCACGACCTCCATCATCTGAACCGCGACCTCACACCTTCAAATACTCTTCCGCCACCAACTTTCACCCTTGTCGACCTTTACATGGGGCTCTACCCAGCCCCTCTCCTCCTCCCCGTGACAGGCGGAGGTCCGATCTAGGTGAGAAGATGACGATAGACCCCGGTGGTGACCCCCGGCCATGGTAGGCCAGGACCGCGGTGCTCCGCCACCGCCAAGCTGCCACCAGTTGCTGCAGTGGTCCAGCGATGACCAGAGCTTCTCCAAGAAGCTCGAGACCAAGCAAATCGCTCCGCCATTGCCCAGGTAAGTTCCTCTGATCCCACTTTGCATTTTCATTTCAACTTCTCCTATTTAATTAGCTTCCTACACATCACTTCCACCTCTCCATTGATAATCCATCTAGATTCTCCGCACTTCCACCATCTTCGCGCTACTCACAAAGCACCTTTCCCCCTTTCTCCGCGTCTGCGACCTCCGACCCATCTCCTCTGCCCTTCACGGCAGAGGAGCATCGAGCTTTCACCTCTTCCATCCGCATAGGCTCCTGTTTCATCCTCTTCGCGTCACACACACCATTGCCCGTGCTTCGGCTATTGGTGCACTAACATTTCAGGAAACTTCGCCAATCGCCCTCGCCGGAGCATTCTCATACAACTCCATCTCCGGCGTCCAAGCATCCACCGAGTTCTCCAGATCTTCAGCCGATTCACCGAGCTTCTACGAAGATATTCCACCATCCAGGAGCTGCCAAAGACCTTCATCGAGCACCAGTGATTGCGGCGGAGTGATGGAAGGTTCGCCGGAGCTCTGCTTCCGTCGCCAACCGGAGAAGAGGGAGGACGTACAGCTACCGTTGGATAGCACCCTCACGGTGCTTATCCAACGATTTGGATTGAGCTAACGTCACTGCCCCAGCCCTTGCACAACCACTGATCGATCTCGATGATCGGGCGGTCGTCACACATCCACGTGCCTCCTCTCCGCGCCTATAGTTCGAGCTCTCCGAGCCTTGTCCGAGCCTCCTCCGAGCCCCGCAGCGACGTCCGAGCCTGTACAGAGCCTGCTCCGAACCAGAGCCCTCTTCCGAACCTCACCGCACGTGCCCTATCACGTGCAGGGCAGGGGTATTTTGCATGGAGGCTCTGGAAGTTTTTAATAATTGCAACCAGGTCCTAATAGCGCGTGCCACTCACACATGCCCTGGGGTAATTTGCACTCGACCCCCTCTGTATTTTAATAATTGCAAATATACCCTCATGCGTGTGGGTAAATTACAGGGAAGACCTCGTTACTTTTGCTATTTACATTTTAGTTATTCCAGGGACCTGTTTGTCATTTTTCATTGTTTTTCTTGCATTTATGCCCCTGGTTTCTTTCTTGAATATCTTGAGCATTCGAGCCCCATTTCAGTTGATTTCAGTGGCGTTTCAAAGCTTGTTTCATTCTCTTCTTAATAGCATGCTTAGTTCTCTATTTTGAAACTGTGAACTTTGATGCATTATTTTAAACCATGTGTCTCACATATAATTCCTTGTATGCCTTGTATTACTTCATTAATGAGAATAGCTTCATAATTTGAACCTAAATTGACTATGTTTAATTTCTCAAATATTTTATATAATCCGAGCATACTTGCATCATTCTAACATTGCATTTCTTTGCATCTTGTTGCATTATAAAATAAATAAATAAATAAATAAATGGCATATCTTCATGTTTATTTATGCATCGTGTCTGTCTTCATGCATTCATTGACCTATGGTTTTAAATTCATCTCTTAATTTAGGTATTCAAAATCTGAATTCATACGTAAGAGGCTCGTATCCTTGAGTTCAACCTTGGGCTTGCCAAAGTAAAAAAAATCGATCGCTTTATTCTGATTGATAATTTTAAATCAAGAGGTCTTTGACGCATCCGATTCAACCAACTACAACGCACTAAAATGACTTATTAAGAGGTCGGATTTTCGGCTCATCGAATGTGGTCATTTAAAAAACCCTAGATTCATCCTCTTAATCTAACCGGACTAACGATTAAATTTGATGTGTTCGTTGTTGTCGGGCAAGAATCAGATTTATCAAAAATACTTTAGTTAATATATTAATTAATATTAAGTGGCAATTTTTATTTTACTTGGGCAAGCCCAAGGTCGAACTTAGGGAGAGAACTTTCTCCTTATATTGATTTAAAGTCGATCTAGATGCCAGGTTTTCAGGAGAATATATTTTTTTATGGCTTTTTATGCAATTTTTAAAAAATACAATGTTATCCTGAACAAGATTGTCATGTATGGCGCACATGTTTTAGAACAGCAGGGGTCATTTTGTAATTGATTGATTTGCTGAAGATGCAGGGAGCATATTGTAATTTATCTAGAATGTCATGTATGGCGCACATGTCTTAGAACAACAGGGGGAGCTTTGAGATTTGTTGATTTTGTGGGGGGTCCTCCTGTAATTTCTTCAAGAGGGTGTGCCCCCCTCACGTGGGCCCTATGGACTCATTTTTTTCTTCTTCTTCGTTCTTTCCAGCAGCAAGGGGGTGCATCGACGGGGGTGGGCTGCCGAGGTGCTGGACGCGGCTGCTGCCTGGTGTCGGTGCTGATGTGCGAGGAGCGCGAGCTCCAAGGGCTCACCGACACACGGCCAAGCCTAGAGCAACGAGCTTTGGGGGTGTCCGGTCGAAATTCTGTTGTACGGAGGAAGACGGGAAGAAGGCGCGTAGCTGGCAGAGGGGGTCGCATGACGAGGACTCTGGTGGCGGTCGAAGCTGCTGCTTCGTATGGTCGGCAATGAATGCACTGGAGGTTACACGCGCTTGAGAACGTCGCATTTTGCTGCGGCAGTCGGGCTCCTCTGCTACACCAAGCTGCACACAGTGGTGTGAGTTGGGGATGCGGATGGTGGAGTAGAGGACGCTGATCGGCGTTGGGGTCACATTTCCCTGTTTTGTCATGCATTTGTTTAGTTGGCTTAAATGTTAGATTAATCGGTTGATGAAATTTCACCCAAAAATCAAGAAAAATCACCATTAGATCCAAAACATATGATTTATCTGTGAATGTGTAAAAAATTTGGTGATTCGGTCAATAAAAGAAGACGAAATCGAGGAGAGAAATGAAGGAGAGAGAGAGAACACGGGAAATCAAGAAAGAGTAGCAGAGAAGGAGAAAGAAGGATAAGAAAAATTCGCATGATGGGAGTTCGTCTAGTGGAAGGTTGCTCGCCCGAGCAACTGTCTGAGATCTTCACCTCCAGCTGTGGACGAAGAATGTTGGGCTCGAGCAATACGAAAGGCGGCTGTAACAGGGGGTGGCGACCTCTGGATCTCGTTGGAGAAGGAAAGGTCTTTGCTCGACCTTGGACCGAGCCTGACTATCATTCGAACTCGCCTTGTAGCTCTCTTCCTTCTCGCTGGGATTGTCGAATGATTCAAACGACGGAGGTGGAAGGAACTTTATAGGTGGTTTGAGATGGGTGAGATCGTGGGATGAGATATGGAGTACGTGGCCGTCGCCGACGGGTGATGCGGGCGTGAGGAGGAGATGGGCGATGGAGGGTCGGGTCCTCGCGAGGCACGATCGCGCGTAGCGGGGCAGGCGGTTGCAGGCGATGGAAAGTGTGCAGCGCGATGCGGGAGGAAGGTGAGATGGGTTGGAGGCGTGATAGGGAGAGAAAAAAAAATGGGGTGGGTAGGAACGTGCATGGGTTTATAGGGAAAAAAACGTGAGAGGATGTGTGGAGAGAGAAAGAAAGGTGAGGGGAATGGAGAAGATGCCACGTGGCGCGCTCGGGAGCAGCAATGTGACAGGTTATTTTAATTATTTAAAATAATAATAATAATACAGTAAATTAATTAAAATAAATTAATTAAAATAAAATAAGTAAAAAATAATAAAAATGGGTGACACATGGCGGCTCCAGAAGCTGTCACGTGTCACTCCTACAAAATTAAAAAATTAAATGTAAAGAAAAATAAAAAAGAAATAACAAAAGGAGTCAAATCAACAAGTGGTTTACATAAAAGTTGCTCATCTCGACGAGATATGCAACTTCCAGGAAGGACTGAAAATCAAAGAAAGTTATCTGTACAAAATATATTTTTGGGTGGTACCTTATAAATATAAAATACTGCATTTTATCTTTTACATTTTTTGTCATTTTTAAATTAGAGAAAAATCAAAATAGAAAAAATATGAAAGTAATATTTATAATTTAATATTTTTTTATTTTTAATAACTAAGCAAATAAAAGGATAAAATGCAAGGGCAAAAAAGTCAATATGTACAATATACAATAGGGGCCCAAAAACCCAAGTTTCATATACGAACTCCGATTTTTATGAAATTGGTCTTGTTTTGAAGGTCTTTGAATGTATATTACTTTAAAAGTGAGTAAACCTAAATCGGACATTGTATGAGAGAGATATGCACATTTAAGGTTCATAGTCTCAAACTTGGATTTGGGCTTTATTGGACAATTTTACAAGTTAGTATTTTTTGATATTTTTCCTTTATTAGTGTTAATGATATATACACTATAGAGTTGAGATTTTATTGGATTTGGAGTTAGAATAAAATATAAACAAATAGGTGAAATATGTTAAATATACATGTGATTTTTACAAGGAATTTCAGGCTTCTTATTTAATGCAAATATGAGTGCTAAAATGCAGATATTATTAGTGCATGCATGAATGATGATTATGCAATATAAGTGATGAAATGCAGCTAATTACTCAAGAACAAAGCTCTATTTTCAACTTTTAGAGTGATGAATCGCAAATTCATCAATCCTCTACACTTAAACCTTGCTCGTCCCCGAGCAATTAAAATGAAATGCAAAAGTGAAATGATTTTGGGTTCCATACCAAGGTCATGAACAAAAGGTGAAATGGAGCTTGACTCAACCTTTGGAATAATAATGTGGTGGAACCTTATTGGGATCTGAATTTTAGACCTAACAGACTTTAAATTCCACAAGTCTTCTATTCAAGATGCCTCAACAGTCACGTCAGAACAAATCCTCATACGTAAATTTCTGATGACAATGAATCTTACTTGTGTAAGTGAAATATAGCTCTCTACATCAGAAATGGCAAAGAACCAGCATACTCTAACAAGGTAGCTCTAATTCTTCGGTCCATTAACTCTTTCCTCGAGGAGCGGGGTAGTCCCTTCCAAGTTCAAGTGCAACTGGCTCAAGAAGAGGGGGTGGAGAGAAGAATGGACGGTAGCCAGTGTAGCTACCTATCCTAGGATGCTTGACCAATGTAGCCAAGTCATCCAACTGCAAGCTTTGAAGCTCTTCTTCTTTTGTTTTCTTCTTCTTTTTAACTTGTATATACACTCCGACAGGCATTTACTATTCAATCTGTTCTGTCCACTTTTGGATATTCTGCATTTTTTTTCTTTTTTTTACATATATACAAGGTGTAGCATGTACATAAGGAGTTTTTCTCTTTGAGCCAGTAGACTATCTCTTTTTTTAAGCTTTATTGCAACCCACAGCATCCCGTCATTAGACGTCAACACCACCAGACTAGGTTGAGATGCACTTCCCTCCCTAGAGGAGGACGGATGTTTCCACCCATGTGCTACTCCAAGCCAAAGGATTATACCTCTTCACCACCTCATCAATGAAGAGCTGTGTGCATGGTGCTTGTCCAAGTTAGGTCACTGTCTAAAAGAATCATGCTTGTGTAAGAAATATTCTACATATACCAACCAAGATGACATGTGAACATAGGCTTGCTGACTTAAAGAATTAAGTCACTTGACCTGAAAAATCTTAACTCCAGTTCCTATAAGGTTCCTATGAAATTAGGTAGATTAAGGTTAAATCAAATCCATCCTCGATATATATTCATAACTTGGTTCAGAACCCACTAACTTTTCACTTTGCATATGCAAGATATGAAGATGAGATGTAGATGGCATGCTATGTAGATGAATGAAGTGCAATACAATTTTTTTTCACAATGCAAGGATGATATGCAAGAGTAAATAAGAAGCATTTTTTTAAATTTTCTGGTATACCCCTATTTTACAACAAATTTTACAAGAGTATGTTTTTACCAGAATTCTACAACTTTTTATACAAGTATTATACAATATACATACTAGTATACATGTATTTTAAAAAAAATCAATTTTTACCCACCCCGTAATTATTGCATAATATATATAAAAAATATGCGATAGTACGAGCTATGGTTAAGTATATATGTAATATATACACACACCCCTATACTAGCGTGTACTATGTCCTCATAGCACGAGAAGCGAGGAAAAAGATATAGCTCGTGCTAAGCATAAGAGAGCTAAAATAACAAAATGTATAGAAGTCGACCCACCCCCCTATACTTAGGCTCTTGCAGCCTAAGCGTAGAAGAAGATCAAAAATGGGGAGGACGAGGTCAAGATGGGAAATGGATGTATATGTACATGATGGGCATCGGTCCCCCTCTATACTTAGGCTCTAGTCATCCTAAGTCTAGGATAGAAGTGGATGTGAGAACCAATGAGATCTGGAGGGTGTACAACGAATGGTAAATAGACTCGGGTCACTCTCCCCCTATACTTAGGATCTGGTCATCCTAAGTATAGCCATAAAATGAAATGATATGGAGCCGGGGCGAGTGATTCGAATCACTGGAGAGGGAGGGAAAGAAAATATATACAAGAAGGAGGTGAGTATATAGAAGAATCAAGATCTGAATCTTTTCGATGCTGCTAATGGAGAAAGCTCAATGTTGCAAGGCCTCTTGCGCAACTTTATGTGTGTCTTCTAAGTCTGCCTCACAGATGAAAACAATCTCCTCAGCACAGACTAATTGTTCATTAGGTTCGACAAAGTATTTCAGCAGTTGTCCATTAACTAGGGATGTTTGTGCTCTATCTATAAGATCTAAGATCTCTATCCATCCACTGTCTTGCATAGCACGGACTATGAACGGACCCGTCCACTTGGATTTAAGCTTCCCTAGGAAAACCTTCAGCCTCGCATTGAACAACCATACCTTTTGTCCAGGAACGAAGGTCTTTCGTCTGATAAATCTATCGTGCCAATGCTTTACCTTGTCCTTGTACACCAAACTATTGTCGTATGCTCGATTTCTGATCTTCACAAGTTCATTCAGATCCATCTCTCTCTGTTTCTGCCCTAGGTGTGTGTTCCAATTGACCTTCTCGATTGCCCATTCGGATTTATGCACTAATTCTACAGGCACATGGCATGGCTTCCCAAACACCATTCTGAATGGGGAGGTTCCTAATGGTGTCTTGTAAGCTGTCATGTAAGACCAAAGGACTTGATCCAAGATATGAGACCAGTCCTTCCTGTCTAGGCGGACAAGCTTCTGCAATATGGTCTTAACATCCCTATTCGACACCTCTGCCATGCCAGTGGTCTGTGGGTGGTAAGTACTAGTGACACGGTGTTCGATGCCGTAATCCTTTACGAGTTTCTTCATGTCTCTATTCACAAAATGGATACCCCCATCGGATATCAACACTTTGGGATCTCAAACCTAGAGATGATATGATCTCTGATAAATTTACAGACAGTCCTGTTGTCTGCGGCTCGGGTCGGGATAGCCTCCACCCACCTTGACAGATAATCCACCACAAGAAGGATATATTCAAAACCATGGCTAACCGAGAATGGGCCCATGAGGTCGATGCCCCAGGCGTCAAAGACATCACAAATGATGATAGGCTGCATTGGCATCTCATCCTTGGAACCAACGGTTTCTCCCATTCACTGGCATACTGGGCACAACTTCGTAAAGGTGAGAACATCGTGAAATAGAGTCATCCAGTATAAGCCACATTGTAGTACCTTCCATGCGGTCCTCTTCCCAGAGTGGTGTCTTCCTGCCTCCAGACTATGTCAAAAAGTAAGGACACTATGATATTCCTCCTGAGGAATACGCCTCCTGCAGACACAATCTGGTCCTTCAAAGAAAAAGATCGGATCCTCCCAATAGTAATGTCTCGCATCCGACTTGAGTCGGTCTATGTTTCTCTTGGGCCAATCTTCAGGAACTTTCTTAGAGACAAGATAGTTCACTATATTAGCATACCATGGGAGAGAGTCGATAACAAAAACTGAATCGTCTGGAAGGAGTCCCGAATAGGTGTTTCATCAGAAGTATCAAGAATTTCAAGACGGGAGAGGTGATCAGCTACTACGTTCTTCTTTCCAGGTTTATCTCTAATGTCCAAGTCAAAATCCTGGATGAGTAAAATCAACATAAGAAGACGTGCATTCACATCTTTTTTCCCATTAAGTATCGTAATATTCTATGATCTGTGAACATGATCACCTTAGATCCGATGAGATGAGATCTGAACTTATCTAAGCCGAACACTACCGCAAGCATCTCTTTTTCGGTAATTGTATAGTTAAGATGTGCGAGATCATGCACTTTGCTTGCATAGTGTATGGGAAACGGGACACCGTCCCATCTTTGTCCTACCACAGCCCCAACAGCAAAGTCTGAGGCATCCGTCATGATCCCGAAAGGAAGAGACCAATCTGAGGCTTGTAGGATCAGGGCATCCATGATCATCCCTTGAAGTTGCTTAAAAGAATCAAGACATTTGTGATCTACAATAAACTCCACATCTTTTCCTAGAAGCTCAGTTAGCGGCCAGACGATCTTTGAAAAATCTTTGATAAATCTCCTGTAAAATCCAACATGCCCGGGGAATGACCGCAAGTGTTTAACGTTGGTTGGTGGCTGGAGTCGTCTGATCGCATCCACCTTTGCAGGGTCAACCTCCATTCCTCTCTTGGAGATGACATGCCCCGACACAATGCCCTCCGTCACCATGAAGTGACTTTTCTCCCAGGAGAGCACCAGATTGACCTCACAACATCTTTTGATGACTCGATTCAGATTTCTAAGATAGGAATCGAAGGAATCACCATGGACCGAGATGTCATCCATGAAGACTTCCAGGAATTCATCAACCATCTCAGCGAATACTATAATCATTCACCTTTGAAATTTACCGGGAGCATTGCATAACCCAAATGGCATGTGCCTGAAAGCATAGGTATAAAAGGAGCATGTGAATGTGGTTTTCTCCTGTCCTTAGGAGCGATAGCTACTTGGTTGTAGCCCGAGAACCCATCTAAGAAGCAGAATAATTCTTTTCCTGCTAATCTTTCTAAGATCTGATCGATAAAGGGTAAGGGAAAATGATCCTTCTTCGGTGCGGTATTCAAGCATCTGTAATCCACACAAACACACTACGACATGGGAACTCGTGTCACGATCTCCTCTCTGTACTCATTGGTGGTTGTCTGAATTTCTGACTTTTTCGGAACAACATGGATAGGTGCCACCCACTTGGAATCGGAGATGGGGTAAATAAAACCCGCGTCACACCATTTCTCAATCTCCTTCTTCACGAACTCTCGTAAATTTGGATTCAACCTGCGTTGGAATTCACGAGAGGGTTTAGCTTCATTCTCAAGGTAGATATGGTGAGAACACAGAGCGAGATTTATCCCGTGGAGATCGGAGATGCTCTAGCCTATTGCCTTGTGGTTTTTCTTCATGATCTCTAGCAAGCGAGATTCCTGCTCCTCGGTCTATCGCGAACTGATGATGACCAGAAATTTCCTCTCTTATCCTGCAAGGAAGGCCTATTTCAAAGTTGTGGGTAATGATTTGAGCTCAGGTAAAGTGTGGTCATTGAGAAAATCTGGCTCAATCGATTCTGGCTCTATGTTGGTAGTGGTTGGATCTGTCTCTGAAGTAACTGCCACAAACTGACTAAGCTCTGGAGTCGGATCGTCAAAAGTATCCAAGAAATCGGCAAAAGCCACGTCCGACTCATCATACTCATCTTCTGATTGTCGTAAAGAGGTAAGGACTGACATGCCTAGTTGGGCCTGTGTCATCGAAGATGTAGGGGGATGCATTTTCTGTATGATCTGCGCTATGTTCGTTCCTAAGGATCTCGTAAACTATCTCATGTACAAGATTCTATCCAGTGGAGAGGGACTCATCGGTGCTAGCTGGGTTCTCTCTCCATGGCTCAATGGTGTCTACATGAACACAATCTGCTTCTGACGAAGTGTACTCAGTGCTAGATTCAGAATATGGCCTCTGCCACCTTATCTGCTTCATCTCAAGTTCCTCATCTCTGCCTGGAGTTTGGAACTGAATTTTCCCGATTTTGTGATCAAATAAGACCTTGTTGTTCTAAAGAAGGGCTTTCCGATAATGATCTGGGAATCTCTCCAATTTCGAGGGGTATCCATATCAAGGACTGTAAAGTCCACCATGTAATCTCGACCCTCGACTTTGATGATAATGCTCCTCAATTCTCCCTTAGACGTCTTGGTTGATTTATCTGTGAACTGGAGTAAGGCTCTAGATTTCCTAAGAGGTCCTAGATTTAGCCTCTCATAGAGGGTTGTGGGCATCAGATTAATTGAGGATCCTTGGTATAGGAGAGTGTGTGCAAACGCAGTGTCATCGACATGACTCACCACATAATGGGCACCCATGTCCCTTTGCTTCCTTAGAAACACATTCTTGATGGCACAAGTAATGGCTATTGACGAAGCGTGTTTCTCAACACGGCTTCTGGTTTTCCTGCTGACCCTAATAGGTGTGCATCTCACCTTAAGGTACTTCTGAAATGTAGGTGTCATATCCACATACTTATCAAAAGGGATTGTGACCTTGATATATTTGTTGCAAAACTTTGCCATCTCAGGGTAATCTTTCTGGATTTCTGTGAATTCCTTCTTTCTAACCTTAAGGGTGCGGGGGGAAGGGATTAATGATGACAACTCAGATTTTGAAACTGAGATGTTCTCATTCAAACGGGAAACTGAGTTCTGTACAGGACTCGGACTCTGACTCTGACACTGACTTGGACTAGAAAGAAATTCATATATTAAAACAGGTGATGCATATACCGCTACTCCTGGTGCGTCCTTCTCAGATGGAGGTGTGGGCTCCTCACCTAGTTCGCTTGATTCATTGATGGTGCTCTTCTCCTTCTTCTTGCCATTTTGTTTTGAGGACTTGGAAATCCTCTTATTCTGTGGATGTCGATGATGGTGGTGGTGATGCTGCTCCTATGCTTCCAAGTTCTCCTCAGGTAGAGACTTAGTAGCGTCTTCCTCGTAACCTCGTGCCTGATCAGGTATGGTCACAGTCCTTCTGCTCATGAGGGACATATGATTAACATTATCGTACGAAAGGATCTCGTGTTCAGATAGAGAATAATCTGAATAATATACCTGATCGTGTGATCGATGTTGACCCTGGTTCAGGCTATTGGGGTTGGCCTGAACTTGGGCGGGAATTGGGGTCTTTGGTGCCATCTCTGATCCTGGTGGTGTGAGACACGGTTCGGTTCTGTTCTTATATCCAGGTAATCGTTCTGTATCTGCTAAACCCTATCAGTCAAAGTCTGGATGGCCAAGGTGAGGGACTTCAATTCACTAGTGTGTGGGGTTTGCTGCTGCTAACTAGAGGATGAGTGATTCGGTTGTCTATACTGGCCATGTTGGCCTTGTCAGTACTGCTATGGGTGGGACTGTGAGGTGTAAGGCGGTGGAGGGTCCTGCTAGCCCAAATGGAATGTGTGTTGCTACCGGTGTTGCTGAGGCTGGTATCCTTGTCCTGACTGGGACTGTACAAAGCGCGGTGTGGGGACGGAGCTGGTTTCCTTGTAAGGTAGGGAAGGACGGTGTGACTGACCATTCCTTATCCCCGACTATCTACCGACGAGGTCATGGCTGTACCACAACCCGTTGATCTCAAACACCTGCGTAGGCTCTTCGTAGAATAACTCTGTCGGTGGGGGTGCATGCTGCTCCTACTGAGTGTACTGCCGCTCCTCAACCTAGCTACCCTGAGACCCCTGTACTTGCTCCTGTACTAGATGAACTCGATGTACAAGTACAGGTGATTCAGAAGGGGCAGGTAGCCGTATCTTGGCTACCTTCTTAGTCAATTCCTCCACTTGTTTTGACAATCGTGAAAGAGCCTCAAGGTCAGTGACCCTCTTGTGGATATGTTCTACCATGGTGAGCTTATCAGCTATTATCCCCATGCTAGAGATTAGGTTATCTGTCAGATCCGCTACAGTCCTCCTAGGTGTCTTGTTAGATAGGCTTGAGGGAGACACCTGATAGGCACTGGTGGCCTGAGATCTGTCTGTTTCTGCCATCTGCTCTAGGATCTTCCATACAGCATTTTTATTCTTATTCAGATAGCTACCTCCACAGGATGCACTCACTAACCCCTGCATTACCGGGGTCATACCACATAACAAGGTCTGGACTAAGATCGCCTTGGTAATGCCCTGGCAAGGGTATTTTTGTATTAAATCATTGAATCTATCCCAGGCTTCATGGAATGTCTCGTGGGGGCCCTGGAAAAAACTAGTGATATTTGTCCTCATCTGGTTAGTCCTACTGAGTGGGTAGAACTTCTTCAAAAATAAATCTTTGAACTGCATTCATATCATACATCTAACCCCGAGGTTCTTCAGCCAATGGGCAACCTTATCTCCTCAGGCGAATGGGGTAGCCTTCAGCCTGATGTAATCTTGTCCAACCCTAGGGTGACTAAGATTGTTACACACCATTCTAAAGTCTCTCAGGAAAGTATATGGTTCTTTGGTGGCGTTTCTATTAAACTTCGGTAGCAGACCTAAGAAATGGGGCTTTAGCTCAAATGCTTCTGGGGGTACCTCATGTACGAGCCAACTATGCATCTCATTCTCAGCTAGGTTGTAGGCATCTACCATCGGTCTGTCAATTCCACCCGCCTCAATCACATGTCCCATCCTAGCCATAAGATCTGCATCAGTTGCTATGCTCTAGCTAAACGAGCAAGGATTTGATGCATAGGGTCATCTCTGTGTTCCTCTTCATCAGGGGGTCTCTTAGGAGGCATCTTGGTTTTGGGTTGATCTTCTTTACCTAATGGGAGTTCGCCTAGTGGAAGGTTGGTGTGGCTCAACTGCAGCGGATGGAAGGGGTCGTGCGAGGAGATTATGGCATGCGCACGGAGGCAGGGGCGCCCATGTGGAGGATGAAGCGCACGGAGGCTGGCGAGGCACCGCTGGCACGGGCGGAGGCGCGCTACGTGTGCGCGGAGGCACCGGAGGCGCGGGGAGGATAGGAGAGGTATCAGAGGGTGAAGAAGAGAGAAGGAGCATGATAGAGAGAACGTGGGGCAAAAACAAGGGATGGGGATTTCACAACTTCCCCTGTTTTGCCATGCATTTGTTTAGTTAGCTTAAATAAATTTTTTACATATTCATGGATAAATCATATGTTTTGGATCTAATGGTGATTTTTCTTGAATTTTTTGGTGAAATTTTATCAAATGGTTAATCTAATTGGCAATTCAGTCGATAAAAGATGATGAAATCAAGGAGAGAGAAATGAAGGAGAAGAGAGAGAACACAGGAAACAGAGAAGAGTAGCAGAGAAGGAGAAAGAAGGATAAGAAAAAACTATCCTTAGGTATCTAAAATACCAAATGCTCAAATCCAAGATGGAATAGGTGGCTTCTCTGAGGGCTCTCGGATGGATACCCAAAAAAGGCGATGCTTGGCTCCTTGAGGTTGTCCACAATGATCTCCTCGCTGCTCCTCTTGAGTTAGAACCACAAGACCACCTGCTAGAACTGCGCCCAACCGTTGCTCGCTGCTCTCCAGCCACTGCATGATCAATGGAGAGGAGATGTGGTCCAGCAATTCCCTCTCTTCGATCTCGCTCTCATGCATTGGAGGAAGAAGGGTTCAAAAACCCTTGCCAGTCTCTCTCTTTTTCCGCTAGAAAAATTGGGATTCGAATCAAGGAGCTTCGTTCTGTAACTGGGGCTGCTGAGAGGAAGGGCTCCAACATGTCGAAAATATTGCAGTGATGCCCTTGCAAACGGGCCAAGGTGCAAACCATGAGTTGGGATTGGAACTGCAAAGTACCCAACAAATATTAGCGAATGTCAAAGTGATATCCATATCCGCATCCATTTTAAAACGAATATGAATACGAATGTCAAAATACGTATAAAACGAATACGATAGCGGATCGAATCCG
Source organism: Ottelia alismoides (assembly GCA_037367405.1). Classification (NCBI taxonomy): domain Eukaryota; kingdom Viridiplantae; phylum Streptophyta; class Magnoliopsida; order Alismatales; family Hydrocharitaceae; genus Ottelia; species Ottelia alismoides. The sequence goes on along the minus strand of JAZKJV010001838.1, from coordinate 63,205 downwards.
AATATATCCACATTCGTTTTCATCCCTAATCAGAAGAGATCATAGTTATTTGAATTTAAGCATGAAAATGACCCTAAAATAGATCTGAATGGAGGATGAATATCTATGTACCCGACCCTACTTAATTGTGGGGAAATATTTTATTGTTTTTGTTGAGGAGATTAAAGGATAATTGCAATCGACTTATCATACACAACATCTATACCTATACTAAAGCTGAGCTTTCTCCCCAGCTCCTGCCACGTCATCTTTCATTCCTTCTTTAAAAAAACTGACACGTTCTCACCCGATTCCCCTCTTCCCACGCCCTCTCTTTCTCCCACTCCCCTCTTTCTTGCCACATCAGCCTCCATTCTTTCTTCCAAAAGCCTGACACGTGACCCCTTCCTATTTTCCAATCTCCTCCCACTCTCCCTTTTGCACGCCCCCTCTTCATTACCTCATGCAAAGGGTTGTTTATTATTATTATTTGTTAAATGAATAATGATTTCAAATTATTATGAAGAGATATCATGCATGATAGTAATCATTTGATATTAATTTATATTAATAATTAAAATTGATTTTATCTATTGGATTTTTTCATTGGATAATAGATCGTACTCGGCAAATTACAATAGAATTTAATTTGTATGGACATAATTTTTGCAATAACTATTAAAGCATTTATGTTGCATCTTATACAAGAATTTGATATTATATTTAGAAATCAGAGAAATTCTTCAGTGATGGTACGAAAATCATATGACAAATTTTTGTCTCTCTCTATAGCCGCGTGCCCTCCTCTCTCTAGCACATAGAAAAGCATCAACTCACATTTCTTTTCTCTCTTAAATCTAATATTTTCTTTGTTTGTCAAAATTTAAAATGATAATCATTAATGAAGGTAAATAATTTAATGAATTGAAACCATATAGTAAACCGCACGATAAAACTTTAAAATATTACTTTTTCTAAACGTGTTGACCCAATTTCGGATTTAGGTGTGGATGTATATACAGATATTGGCGAATATAAAAACTATATCACTATATCATAACGAAGTAGATATGGATGTAAAATGGACATCGATCGCATATGAATAATTTTAGAATGCCCGATATATAAGCTTAAATATATATGTATTAGCTCTAATACACAAAATATAAATATAATAAATGTAATTATATTATAATATTTCTAACAAACAGGTGAAAGAATAGATAAAATTATGGTATATAATGTTATAAATATGTTTATATATGAAAATAGATACACATATATATACAAATTTCAAAGCGATATCAATATCCAAATACATTTTAATAACAGATACTATGTGTTAAATTTTATATAAAACGGACATAGTGATGGATCAAATACGGAAATCTATTCCTATTTGTATCCATAATTCTAATACACATATTAATCTAACAAATTTTAATATATTTTCATTTTTTCAAACCAAACTCATAAATTGAACTTTATTGTTCTAATAGTAGTTGATAAAAAATCTACCATTAAAAATAAAATAAAAATATGTTATATATATACATATATAATTGTAATTAGGAAAAAATGGACTGCTCCTTTGGGGCCCTGTGTTTTTTTCCGTAATTTTTTTATATTTTGTAAAATATCATCATGTTCAACTATATATCCCTCTAATATGCCATTCGAATTTTGTTAGAAAAGATAATTTTAACGGTCTAAATATTGCTGTAATTGACATGTTCCGGATGGAGGGCATAAGAGTATCTGTTTATGACGAAATTCGAATGACATATTGGTTGGATATATAGATGAATATATATGGTGATATTTAAAAAAATCAAATGGAGAATATCCGACACACTAAGGCCATATTCATTTGGAGAATAAGCATTGAATTAAGAGGTCAATTACCCGCTTGGTGCAGTTCCCAAGAGTGCGGCTATTTCCATCAACATCCTATTATTTCACCTTATTCTACCATTACTTTTTATCTTTATTCTTTCTTACCTACCTTATTCAATCATATTCTTCCTATTCTTATATTTCCAGTCGAATAGAGAATATATCTTTATTCTCCTTATTCCTCATCCTTATTCATGCTTATTTTCGAATCGAATGCTAACTAAAGCTTCCATATTATTAAAATACCTTTTTAATATATAAACGATACAAATAAGTTGATAAAAATTCATTCTAAATTTAATAATAAAAAATAACGGTGCATTATGTAACTAATCAAAGTGAATTCACATCAAATTATTTATTATTATATAAAAACACACATAAGGTTAGACTTTCACCCCAGTACATTTTTAAAATATTAATAATAATTATATTTTATCTGCCTATCGTATTGATGATTGTTGAACAATATCTATGTATTTTTTATTTTTCTAATGAACATATGGAATTTTATTTTATTCAATTTTTCAAATATCATCTTTCAGATCTGAGCAAACCTTAGATTTAAGATTGTATGGTTTTTTTCGTCGTGATCACTGCAATAAAATTGAGCTATAGTGACGGTTTTTAAAAATCCGTCACTAAATTAGTCGTTATTAAATATATAATGTTGATATTATTCGTTGCGAAATGAGTTTTTGTACTCAAAATTAGTGAGGAATATCATATCTGTCGTTATATCATTAGCAACGGTCCATATAGTGATGCTTATCCGTCGCTATTTTTCAAAATATCAACTAATCGTCGCTATTTTTTAGTACAAAGTTTAGCAACGATTAATTAGAAGTTTGAAAAATAGCTACAGATATAGTTGCTATGTGGACCGTTGTTAATGATATAACGATATATATGATAATCGTCGCTAATTTCGAGTACGAAAAATTATTTTGCAACGAATAATATCGTCGTTATATAATTAACAACGGTTAATTTAGTGACGGATTTTTAAAAAAACCGTCATGATAGCTCAATTTTGTTGTAGTGGATTTAATCTCCCGCTGTGAAGCGCGGGTTAATATGCTAGTACCTATTTAAAGGTGGGTTTTTCACCACCTTCAAGACACGTGGATAGCTTCTCCATTCTTCATTTCCACCCGAGTGTCCCCTGTTGCACCCCACTTCCCATTATTGTTTTGGTGTTTTGGGCACCGCCCTAACATGAGCTTCACCTATTATTTCTCTCACTCACTTTTCTATATTTAGAAATTACCCAGCTATGGACACCTGTTTTTTTTATCTCACCGCCCTTCTTCTCTTCATTGAAATTTTCTCTTTCCCCGATTTCCCTCTCTCTGGTATCTACAACAATATCTCCCCGCTCTATTTAAACATTTTCTCTCTCTTTCCTTATCTCTCCATTTTCTCTCTCCTTCCTCTCTCTCTCTAAATCATGTCCCTAAATTTAGTATTGTACTGCCATTTCCCCTCATATATAATATTGTAACATATATAATTTAGGGTATATTTCTAATTCAATATGAGTTCTTCATATCGAAATCAAACTTTTATGTTTAAAAGCATTTCCTTATTTAACCTACAATCTATATGTTCATATTTGCTTGATTGATATTGATTTTTTTATTTGATCGTGTTAATACAACTGAAGATAAATCAATCATCATTATCAACTAGAAAAATGTATTCAAATTTCTTATTCTTTCAAATGCAAAAGTACATCATAATTTCAATGGATATTGTGTAAGAATCTAATATATGTATTTACTACAATTTACTTTAAGAAAAAAATACCACCTACCTTCTCAATTTTTTTATCATCAGTAAAACTCTGTGTTTTATTTACCTGTAAATGCTCAAATATTTTTTCTATACAACGTTTAAATATAATTTTCCAAACATATTTTCTCAAGTTCAATTAAAACGAACAAGAAGATTGTACTCCGTCCTTCCTAATTTTTCTTTCATATCTTCCCATCCCGTCGCGAAGCGCGGGTATACCTACTAGTTAGCTATCAACGCGATGATTTTTGTTGTTACCTGGAATATTTCCGATTGCGGTAACTTATGAAGCCTAAATAATTGTCATACTTTGCATTCATATTGCATATCTTTTATGTAGATTACCTAAAAAGTTTTGATATTGCATATGTGACGAAATTGTTGTTATTCGTAGATGCATGAACGCATCCAAATGTCACAAATTAAAGGATATTCGTGTTTGATAAATGGTACGATTCTCTGACATTAGATAGGCTAGTTGTCTATTTTTATGAAAAGAACAGATGTTTACATATTTATACTCGTGAATATGCAAGACTAGTGTATTGGAAATTTTGTAACTTTGGAGCCCTTCTCCCATCATTAGTTCTAAAAGAGGGGTTGGATCGCTGTTGGAACCCATCACACGTGAATGTACACTATATGGGTTCATGACAAGACGGGATAGATGTGATAAATAAGTGGGACCTATATATTTCATATCGTAATAATTGCGGGATGTTTGGAAACATCTATTTGGATACTTTACTATTCACAAGGGTACTTCCTCCTCACAGATTACTATTCACCCACCCCAACCCAGTCCAACCCAACCCAGTCCAACCCAGCAACCAAACAGGCCCTAAGGGATGTACACTATATGTTTACTTTAAGGGATGTCTCATTTCAAGATTCTCTAGATCCACGATGAGTAAGGATGAATTTGAAACCTTTTTTCTGTTACTGGTTTTAGGGCAATGAAAAGAACTATACTTTAAGTATATATATAATAAATGATGTGATTATTACATGATTAAAGGATAAAATCAAGGGTTTTATTCAGTTGTACCTGACTAAGATATTGCAATATCAGTTATGCATCTCCCTTTTGGGGAATATCAGTTCTACTTCGGACTTCTTCCACAATGCTCATTTTGTGCCCCTTGAGTTAGTTATCATCCATCCGCAATGCAAACATATGTTAACTTTGAGGACACAAGGGGAATTAGAATAAATAAATGGTTGGAAGATCTTCCTCCCCCTCCAGCCCCTCCTCCTCCCCATCTGTCACCTCCCCTTCCAGCCCCTTCTAGCCCATGCACCTCTGCACCATCCTCCTCCTACGATCGCCCCTCCCCTTCCAACCCCTCCTTGTCCTCTGACCACCCCTCCCCTTCCAGCCCCTCGTCCTCCTCCGTCACCCCATTCTCCTCCTCTGACCACCTCTCCCCATCTAGCCCCTCCTACTCCACATCCAACCCCTCCTCCTCCCCCTCTGCTCCATCCTCCTCTTCCACCGACATCCCATCCACCTCCGGCCCGCCCTCCTCCCCCTCCGCCCCATACCCCTCCTCCCCCTCCGCCCCATACCCCTCCTCCCCTAGCATCCCCTTCGCCTCCAGCCCCTCTTCCTCCACCCCATCCTCCTCCTCCAACCACTCTCCCCTTTCAAGCCCCTCCGCCCCACCCTCCTCCTCCTCCTCAAAGACCCAACTAGAGACAAGAACAAAGAACATTGCTTATCATCATCAACCTATTCGCCTAAATAACATGTAACCTTCTTGAGCTACAACCCTAATCGTAAGAAATGCAACATGTCCTCTTTGTATACCATCATGAACAGTGAACGAACTTCTTGAGCACAAGCCACCATCGCTTAGAGAAGACCTTTGTCGCCGCCGCTCAAGAATTAGGGAAAAACAACCTCTATGTGCATGTCCTTCACATGACGCCCCATCTGCTACTTGAGTCCAAGTGAGGACCGACCTGAGGTGGGGGGGGGATATTAGGGGGGTGGGGATGAGGGTTGAGGAGGAGGAAGGGTGGAGTAAGAGGAGGAGCTAGAGAAGAAGGTGCTAGGGAGGAGGGATTTTTTTCTTGTTATACCTCTTTTAACTACACCGTGATTTGAATATATCATGTTTTAGTTCAACTAATTGACAGTCAAAGTAACGGAAGGGTATAAGTGTTCATAGTGGAAGAAGTTAGGGACATAATTGATATTCCCAAAAATGGAGGGGCATAACTGATATTGCAATATCTCATAGGGGTACAATTGATAGAAAACCTAAAATCAATTTTTTATGGGGTAATGAAATCTCGTCCCTTGCCCAAACATGAGATACGAGACTTCTTAAACTATATATTTGGTGAGAGGAATGTCACTAACTTTTATTATCGAGGAGATATATTCTTTTTATAAGTAGGTTATTATATAGTGTTAGAGTTATTATATTTACATTTATGCATGTGACCCTTCGAGTTCTGTAAACCCCCGTGACCCTTCGGGTTCCGTAACCCTTTGTGACTCTTCGAGTTCGGTAACCTCCTGTGACCCTTGGGGTTCCATAACACTTGTACTCTCTAGGGTTTTCTCTCTATATAAGAGACCCTAACTCTATATAATAAACATATAATTCATCTCTCTTCTCAACATGGTCTCTCTTCTCAACATGGTATCAGAGCGACGGTCCTACACCGAAGTCTAATACCCTAAATCCGCTACCAACACCAGCCATCTCTCTATCGATAAGGAGAGAGGGTTGGACCTCTTGCATCGCTCGTGGATTCATTCGATGTTCCTGCACAAGGCAGTCCGAGTCTCCAACAACATCAACTGCTACCTCCAGCAGCACCTAAAAGGTCATCCGAGGCTCTGACAGCTCCAGTAGCACCTCCTGCATCGTCGTCACCGCCTGGAGCCCCCCCTCCAACAACCCCTGCTTTACCATGACTTATTTCTCCCAACTTTTTTGTTTCTCCCAACTTGATGTTCCATACTCTTTATTCTATCAAGTATGGGAGAAGGGGGGAGTCAGAAATTGTTCTTCAGGATGTCTGCTGCCTTACCACGACTGATAGACCGACACTCCAGACTACTACTCAGATCATCCGTCTTCACCGAGCATGACTTCTTCGTTAGGATGTATACTTCTTATTTTACGACCTGACTACTACTCCGCGCTGGACTTCTTCTACAATGATTCTTCTCCAGGCACGATAGAGATATGTTCTGGTGACCTGCAGGCACGATAGAGATACGTTCCAGTGATCTGATATCACATCGACTCTACATGCATGGCAGAGATACGTTCCGGTGACATGTAAGTCGTAGACCCATCCTCGAGCGAGGTCTTCTACCAACAACGGACATATGTTCTTATGATGCATCGTGTGAAGATGTGGTGTATACTTTTTCTTTTTGTTGCAAGCTGCAGCTTTCTCAGCTCCATCTTGCGGGGGAGTGTTAGAGTTATTATATTTACATTTATGCCTGTGACCCTTCGAGTTCTGTAAAACCCCGTGACCCTTTGGATTCTGTAACCCTTTGTGACCCTTCGAGTTCAGTAACCTCTTGTGACCCTTCGAATTCCGTAACACTTGTACTCTCTAGGGTTTTTCTCTATATAAGAGACCCTAACTCTATAGAATAAACATCTCATTCATCTCTCTTCTCAACATGGTCCCTCTTCTCAACATATAGTTTTTTTCCAAACAACATTTCCTAACACACCAATTCTTATTGTGATCGTATTTCTAGAAAGTGATAGAATTCAATAAATAGTTAAAATTCAAAGTGATGAAAGCAAATGTAATGTCTCCAGCATAAATCTATGTAGTTATTAAAGATAACTGACAGTGACAACTTATTGATGAATACACATTATGTTGGCATGAATAATTCTTTAAAAAATTATGTAACAAATTAAAAATCTTATTTTAACATTTAGCAATAGTATAAATACCGATACGAGCATAAAAACAAGCAACCATGATGCAGAGAAGTTTACAGAGCTTCACCTTAATTAGCCTAAGTTGGTCCTACACATAACTTACAAACTCTCGCAATACAAACTATTTCTGATGTAGTCCAAACCATTTAGATCGTACAAAACTTACCACAATTTATCCTTCGCATAAGAAGAAATGCCTTCACTAAGACATATAATGGTACACAACCTTATCTATATGTATCTTCTATACAAGAGGAAAGGATTTTGCCAAGAACATCTAAACAACCTCTTTAAGGGCTTGACTTCATCCTAAGAATAAAGGCCTTCACAGAATACCTCTTGGCTAAGAATAAAAATAAATACATTTTATATTATATCCTTCTCAACTGTACAAGCAATGTGAATAATTAAAGGCTAATAAGATGCAAACAACTTGAAATAAAATATAAACATAAATTGAAGATTTTGTAAAGCGAACGACTATGAAAGCTAAGTAGTAGAACAATAATGTAAAGCAAAACTTCTCAAAGATTTCTTCTTCGTATGTAATTAAGATATGATAGGAGAAGTGTTGTATGAGTTATTTTCAATGGCTAGGTTAATTTCCCTTTATAGATGAAAGGGAGTCTAATAATAGGAAAGAAAACAAATATATGGTTAGAATAAGTTACCTTGAAAGATAACCACTAACATATTTCAAATGTATGGTTATAAAAATATGTTGAATTAAACTATTTAATCAAGAATTGAAATAAAATACACTGGTGGAAAAAATGATTAAAAATTCATGAATAAATATTGAGGTTTAGAAGGTTTATTTAATAAATTATAAATAGATTAGTAGATACATTTATAAATATGTATAGATATAATTTAAATTGAATGGATCAGAGCAGAAGGCTTTTGGAGTAAAGCTTAAGAGAGAAAGAGCATAAGAACATTGAAATTGGAGAGTAGCTCCACAATGCTTTTGCCTCAAAAACTCGCTAAAAACTATCTTTCAAGTACGGATGATTAGAGAATTGATGTGCCTTTATGTGTGTTGAAATGAGTGAGTAGAGGTACTTTTATAAGCTTAGGGAAAGCTAAATAATAGAAGATTTCAAAATATCACAACTTAAAACATTTGAATAAATGATTTAGCTTCTTGTATATTGGTACTTACAATTGTGACCGATGCTAAAGGGCTAAAAATATATCTTCATAACTCAATGATTAAGGTGTATTAATGTAAGAATAAATATACTATTGCACACAATTGCCATTTATATAAACATTAAAATGGTTAAGTTCAAATATCCAACAATACAATGTGTATCGATACAAGGTGGAATGTAGTAATCACTAAAAGGAAAATCTGATTTTGCGGCTACGAATGTAGTAGCAAAGTGGTGGCCATATGGTTGCAAAGTGGACACTGAGCAATTTTGCGAACACATGGGGTAGCACCTGGCATAGTCACACCAAGATGGTCGCAATGCTCTTGTGACCATTATGTGGTAGCTGTCATAGTCGCAACAGTAGTTGCAAGGACTCAGGATATAGTCAAAACTTCGTTAGCCATTTGAGCCCGAGGCGAACCATTCATACAATAAATGTTATTGTAATGCTTGATTTATCAATAAAATCTATTGGTTTATTTCACTCCCTGTCTGAGATCAAATGAATGAATGCATCATAAGGTCCCTTAGTACAATTAGGGTTATGTACCATGGCCATCTTAATGATCTTACAACTATTGATTCGATTGTTGAATCATAGAGGTTGGTGCTTGGATAAATATCTAAAGTGTTAGAGTGAGGACTCATTAAGCACCGTCAAATGATTATTAAGAGATGATCTCTAGCATGAGGGGGAGATGACAATCCTTTCTCTTTTTGCTAATATCTGACCGACCTTTTGATGTAGATCCTCTGCATAGGAATAGAGATTCAAAGATGTCAGATTAGTTAGGTCAAAGAGTTGACTTTACGAGATCGAGATAACCAAGTCCTATGTTTATGCTGTCGCGATATAGGCATGCATCCTACGATCAGAAACATATGTATTGCTATATATCTAAGTATGTACATTTGGCAGACTGATAGGTTGATAGCCTAATCAAGGTCTATACACTGGTGAGCTGGTGTGCATACAAGGGCATATAAGTAATATGATCTCTTAAAGTGATCATACAAAATCACTTGTGAATCGGAAGACATGAGCTCACTCATGAGGTATTGTGATCAATCAAAATCCTTGCATGGTCGTCTTGCTTTGGAAGCATGGCTAGAATTTGTAGGTATAATATATGCTTTTGGAAAGCATATGATCGATACCAACTCCTAATGACCGATGAGAAACTTAATAATAAAATCCTAAAAATGACAGTGTAAATTGATCTATATCTTCGGGTTTATTCTAGGTCTTCCAGTATGAAGGATGTGCATGTATTAGGAATACCTGAGGACGATGAGATCATAAACGATTGTGTAACAATGACACTTCCATTCTGAAGGAGTAATGAAACAGGTATGGATTTTAATGACTTCTCTCAGTAGAGAAGTAATCTAATCTTAGTCCAAATGTTGAACAGTAATCTAAATGTGATTCGGATGCAATGAGATGATTAGATTTATGGTCTTGATTTAATCAAGCATCTATGAGAGGTCATGGAGATATGTATTTGATGTGATCTCAATATCCAAGTCACTAAACGTACAATCGCCATGTCCTTGTCTCCAAGCATTCGTGGAGAAAGTGCATTATTCTTAAAAGAGTTCAAGAATAATTCCATTGTTAAATTATATCTATGCTTTGTGGAATGGATAATTAAATGTGATTTAATTACCATGAATAATGTTAATTTGATTTATAATATTTTGATGCATGAGAATGATGAGCTAAGATAATTAAATATGATTTTATTATTATGGATATGAATAATGTGGATAGAACTATCCATATTATTCATATATATTATAAATACGATTTATAATATATAAGAGAGAGCGATTCGTAAATAACATTTACAATTTAAATGTTGATGTGAATTGGATTCACATTGGACAATCAATTGAAAATGTAATTCACATTTTATTTCGGGTTGTGAATGTGATTCAAAAATTTCCAATGGCATGCTTGCAATGTTCACAAAATAATTATGAATTATTTGTGTGAGTAAATTTACAACAAATATTGTTGTAAATTATGGATATATTCAAGGAATACAATATTCTCTGAAATAGAAAAGATGGAGCCACCTTCCATGTGGAGAGGGTGGACGGCCACAACTCCTTACGGGAATTGGTGGCTGTCCACTCTCCTTATGGAAGGAGGCTGCCTCCTTCCTATTTCTCCAAGGTGGATTGATTTAATTGAAATCTATCGATTATTATTCAATATATATTAAATTAAATTAAATTAATTGTTATTGTATTTTTACAACAAAATAATGGCCATTGAAAGGAATATAAATCAATGTGAACCATTGGATTTGTGTTGTCTATGGATTGAGATCCATGGACTCCCAAAATATTATATGAGGAGAGGCAACCCCAGCTCTTCTTTACACACAACACAAGAATTGCAAGTGCTTTCTCTCTATCTCTCACGTCACTGATTAATATGTGATTCATCACTCTAAAAGTTGAAAATAGATCTTTATTCCTGAGTAATTAGCTGCATTTCATCACTTATATTGCATAATTAGCATTCATGCATGCATTAATAATATCTGCATTTTAGTATTCATATTTGCATTAAATAAGAAGCCTGAAATTCCTTGTACAAATCACCTGTATATTCACAATATTTCACCTATTTGTATATATTTTATACTAACCCCAAATCCAATAAAATCACAACTCTATAGTGTATATATCACTAACACTAATAAAGGAAAAATATCAAAAAAATACTAACTTGTAAAATTGTCCAATAAAATCCAAATCCGAATGTGAGACTATGAACTTTAAAATGTACATATCTCTCTCATATAGTGTCCGATTTAGGTCTACTCACTTTTAAAGTAATATATATTCAAAGACCTTCAAAACAAGACCAATTTCATCAAATTCAGAGTTTGTATATGAAGCTTGGGTTTTGGGCCCCTATTGTATATTGTACATATTGGCCTTTTTGCCCTTGTATTTTATCCTTTTATTTTCTTAGTTATTAAAATTCCAAAAAAATATATTAAATTGTAAATATTCCTTTCATATTTTCTTTTTTTGTTTTTTCTCTTATTTAAAAATGACAAAAAAAATGCAAAAGATAAAATGCTGTATTTTATATCTATAAGGTACCACCCAAAAATACATTTCATACAGATGACTTTCTTTGATTTTTGGCCCTTCACAGAAGTTGTAGATCTCATCGAGACGAGCAACTTTTGTGGAGATCACTTTTTAATTTGACCCCTTTTGTTATTTCTTTTTTATTTTCCTTTTTATTTAATTTTTGAATTTTTTTGGGAGTGATATGTGGCGGCTTCTTGAGCCGCCACGTGTCACCCATTTTTTTTTATCATTTTTACTTATTTTATTTTATTTTAATTAATTTATTTTAATTTATCTATTTTATTATTATTATAATAATTATTTTAAATAATTGAAATAACCTGCCACGTGGACGCTCCCGAGCACGCCACCTGGCATCTTCTCCATTCCCCTCACCTTTCTTTCTCTCTCCACGCATCCTCTCACGATTTTTTCTCTGTAAACCCATGCACGTTCCTCCCCACCCCATTTTCTCTCTCCCTCTCATGCCTCCAACGCATCTCACCTTCCTCCCTCATCGCGTGGTCAAACCTCGTGCACTTTTCATTGCCTGCAACCACCTGCTCCGCTACGTGCGACGGTGCCTTGCGAGACCCAGCCCTCCATCGCCCATATCCTCCTCACGCCAGCGTCACCCACCAGCGACGGTCACGTACTCCATATCTCCTCCCCATGATCTTGCCCATCACAAACCTCCTATAAAGGCCTTCCACCTACGTTGTTTGAATCATCCACCAATCCCAACGAGAAGGGAGAGATATCCCAGGCGAGTTCGAGTGACAGTCAGGCTCAGTCCAAGGTCGAGCAATGACCTTTCCTTCTCCGGCGAGATCCAAGAGGTCGCAAACCCCTTTGCAGCTGCTTTTCGCAGTTGCTCGAGGCCCAACAGGCTTCGTCCACGGTTGGAGGTGAAGATCTCAGAGAGTTGCTCGGACGAGCAACCTTCCACTAGGCGAACTCCCATCGGGTGAATAGTTGATTGATGAAGAACTATCCATTGTGCTTGTGGCTTGTATCTCGGTTTTGTTGGGCAACAAAATCAAAAGAATATTTGGCTCCATTTGACCTAGTAGAATCGTTGCCAGTCTTGCTCCGTTATTTTTTCCTTGCTCACATCGAGTAAGGGTTTCTACACAAAAATCTGTCTCGTTTGGTTGATTGTTGTGATTGTTTGTGCTAGCTTGATTATCATCATTGTCATTTTAATTCTCATGTGGGGAACACATATTATTATGCTATCTTTGCTGCAGGTTGGAATTTGAGGATGCTCCTACCCTTGTGTTATTCTCAAAAGTGGTATCAGAGCACATGTTGTGCAAGATGGGCAAATATGATGAGGGCAGGATGATTAAACTCACAAGTACCAACTAGTAGATTTGAAAAGCCAAGATGAAAGATATTTTGTATTGCAAAGACCTCCATGATCTTGTTGAAGGAGAGAATGCCAAGCCAGAGAACATGGCTGCAGGTAAATGGACAAAGTTGAATCGAAAGGCCATTGTGACTATTCAGAAATGGCTTGATATGTCAGTTTTCCATCATGTGTCTGAAGAGACAAATGCGAAGGAGTTGTGTGACAAATTGTTTGAACTCTATGACCACAAGACCGCAAGCAACACGACTTTCTTGATGAACTTGAAATACAAGGATGGAACCAAAGTGGTGGAGCATTTGAATGACTTCTAAAGCATCATAAACCAGTTGAGCTCCATGGACCTAGCACTTGATGATGAGTTTCAAGCAATTCTCTTGTTGGGTTCATTGCTAGACAGCTGGGAGACTCTAGTTGTCACTGCAAACAATTCTGCGAAGGACAACAATTTGACCATGCCCATGGTCAAGGTTAGCCTCTTGAATGAGGAGATCACACGTCCCTCATCAGGAGAGACATCCTCCTCTTCGCATTTGTATGTAGTTGAGAGGAGAGGAAGATCTAGTAGCAGAGGACAGTCACAAGAGAGGCAGCAATCCAGGGACAAGTCCAAGGGTAGAGGAAAACGTCACCATTAGCCCGATCATTTGAAGAGAGATTGTAGGATTTGGAAGAGAGAGCAAGCTGAAGCCAAGAAAAATAAGAAGAATGAATATGGAAATATAGCTGCAGTTGCAGCATATAACAATGTAGATGAGGTGGTTCTCACCATTCAGGATCAGTGCTTGCATGCAGAGAATGACTTGGAGTGTGTTGTTGATACGACCGCTTCCTATCATGTAACTCCACACACGGAGTTCTTCACAACTTACAGCAAGGGTGATTATGGACGAGTCTTGATGGGTAACGATAATTACTCTAAGATCGTGAGCATGGGCTCCATCTTGATTCAAACTGATGTTGTGTGCTCAATGACTCTGCATAATGTAAGACATGTTCCTGATGTGCAGCTTAACCTTATATCTGGCTCAAAGCGAGATAATGAAGGCTACTATCTGAAGTTCGGCGACAACAAGTGCAAGATAAGCAAGGGTTCTCTCATCATGGCTAGAGGCAATTTTTATTGCACACTCTATATGACTAGAATGGAGGCCATGGATGGTAGTTTACATGCTAGCGAGGTAGATACTTCAGATTTGTGACACCATTGGCTTGGCCACATGAGCCAGAAGGGCTTGCACCTTCTGAGGAAGAGAGAGTTGATTCCCTGCCACAATGACATCACATTGTCTCCTTGTGATGAATGTGAGGTTGGGCAGAGCAGGAGTGTGCCATACATAGTCAGATCTAAAGTGAAGGGAGACCTTCTACAACTGATTCACTCAGATGTTTGTAATACTATGGACACATCCTCCTTGGGAAGCAATAGTTATTTTGTGACCTTCATTGATGATGCATCTAGGAAGGTATTGTTGTATGTAATGAGGATGAAAGATTAAGTTTTTGGTTGTTTTAAGAAATTTCATGCCATGATTGAGCGTGAGACAGGGAAATTGTTGAAATGTCTAGGTACAAACAATGAGGGAGAGTACACCTCCCTTAGCTTTCAAGGCTACTGTGCAGAGTACAACATCAGACATGAGAGGAAAGAGCCAGGCACATCCCATCACAATGGTCTTGCTGAGCAGATGAATATGACCATTGTTGAGGGAGTTCGTTGTATGTTGAAGACAACGAAGTTGCCAAATACCTTTTGGGCTGAGGCAGTTCGCATTGCATATTACTTGGTAAATTGATCTCCATTAGTTCATTTGGGATTCCATATTCTAGAGCGTGTTTGGATAAGAAAAGACCCCTTATATGCTCATTTGAGGGTGTTGAATGCAAAGCTTATGCGTTAGTACTAAAGGAGCAGAGAATGAAGTTGGATGAAAAGGTGGGGCTTGTATATTTGTTGGCTATGAAGATCAGGAGTTTGGATACCGTCTTTGGGATTCAAGGAAAAAGACTGTCACCATGCACATGGATGTGATCTTCTATGAGAATTAGACATTGGTCGAGGACAACACTGAGAACGGTGATGTAAATGAGATTTCCATGGGTGATGACAATGATGAGGACATGGACCCCTCTGCAGTACAAGGTAGAGGTGGAGAAGATGGGTAGCTAGAGCAGCACGAGCCAGATGTAGACCCCATTGATGCAGGTCCAGGGGATTTGGGGCAGGGGGAGTAGCCTCATCCACATGCAGACACAACAGAGCCTTAGGTCAGGAGATCTGAGAAGGCACGTTAGCCATCATCCCATTACCCCACTTCTCGGTATGTGATGCTTACAAATACTGGTGAACCATACACCTTTGAGGAGGCACAGATGCATAAGGACAAGGATCATTGGCATAATTATTTATTGTAATGGAATGAATGAAGAGATGTTATCTCTCAGAAAAATCACATTTATGATCTTGTTGAGCTTCATAAAGGCAAGAGAACATTGAAAAATAAATGGGTTTACAAGCTAAAGTCTGATGATGATGACAAGCAAGTCAAGTACAACACTGGATTGGTAGTGAAAGGGTTTAGCCAGAAAGGAGTGGACTACGATGCGATCTTCTCCCCCGTGGTGAAGATGAATTCAGTGAGAGTGGTGCTAAGACTTGTTGCTAGCATGGACCTTGAGTTGGAGCAGATGGATGTGAAAACGGTATTTCTTCACGATGTTTTAAAGGAAGAGATCTACATGGAGCAACCATATGGATTTCAAAAGAAAGGGAAAGAGAACATGGTTTGCAGATTAAGGAAGAGTCCCTATGGTTTGAAGCAAACTCCGAGACAATGGTACTTGAAGTTTGATACTTTCATGGCAAAGCAGGGCTTCAAGAGGACTACTACCGATCCATGTGTATATGTTCATCGTCTTCCTAATGACAGGTTCGTCATTCTTTTGATCTACGTGGATGAAATATTGATTGTATGTCATGATTCCAACTTGATTGCGAAGTTCAAGAGAGAACTATCCAAGGATTTTGAGATGAAGTATTTGGGAAAGGCAAGCCACATCCTTGGGATGTAGATTACACGGAACATGAAGAAGCGCATGTTGTGATTGTCACAGGAAAAATATGTTGAGCATGTGTTGGAGCGGTTCAACATGAAGAATGTGAAACCTGTCAGCACTCTTTTAGCCTCTCATTTCAAGATGATCAAGGAGTCATGTCCATCTAATTCTGCGGAGAAAATAGAGATGACCAAGATCCCATACTAGTCCACAGTTGGGGGCCTCATGTATGCGATGGTTTGCACTAGACCCGACATAGCCCATGCAGTGGGTGTGGTGAGAAGATTCATGTCCAATCCGAAGAAGGACCATTGGGAAGTAGTGAAATAGATCTTGAGATACTTGAGAGGGACCTCAAGTATGTGTCTTGTGTTTGGAAGGTCAAATCCCAAATTATGTTGCTACACTGATGCAGATATGGCAGGAGACATGGACTATAGAAAGTCTACTTCAGGTTACATTTTCACATTTGTAGGGAGAGTCATATCATGACAATCCAAGATACAGAAATGTGTTGCTCTCTTGACTTTCGAGGCATAATACATAGCAACAGCAGAGGCTGAGAAGGAAGTATTGTGGCTACAACACTTTCTTGATGAGTTTGGATTGGATGACAGTGAGCCAGTTGTGTTCGTGATAGCCAGAGCGCTATAGACCTAAGCAAGAGTACCATGCATCATTCTTGCACAAAACACATTGATGTGAGATACCATTAGCTTAGGGATGCAATTGATCAGAAGCAACTCATGTTGAAGAAGATTCACATTGATGGGAACCCCTCATACATGTTGACCATGGCAGTCACTCGTGACAAGCTTCAGCTCTGTACATAGATGAGCAATATCACTTCTTCTTGATCTCAATCAGTGCATAACGCCTCCCCATTGGGACTGGAGGGGGAGGTTGTTAGATACTTTGCAATTCTAGTCCCAACTTGGGGGTTGCACCTTAGCCCTTTTGTAGAGGCATCATTGCAATATTTTCAATATGTTGAAGCCCTTCCACTCAGCAGCCCCGATTACAGAACGGAGATCCCTGATTCGATTCCCAATTTTTCCAGCGGAAAAGAGAGAGAGAGAGCGACAAGGGTGTTTGAACCCTTCTTTCTCCAGTACATGCGAGAGAGATCGAGAGAGGGAGCTGCTATACCACATCTCCCTTCTCCATTGATCAAGCAGCGAGCAACGGCTTTGGCATAGCTCTAGCAGGTGGTCTCATAGTTCTAGCTC
The DNA here is from genome assembly GCA_037367405.1 of Ottelia alismoides. Classification (NCBI taxonomy): domain Eukaryota; kingdom Viridiplantae; phylum Streptophyta; class Magnoliopsida; order Alismatales; family Hydrocharitaceae; genus Ottelia; species Ottelia alismoides. The sequence goes on along the minus strand of JAZKJV010001838.1, from coordinate 45,684 downwards.
GAGAGGAGTAGTGGGGAGGTCATTGTGGACGACCTCAAGGAGCCAAGCATCGTCATTTTTTGGGTCTCCATCCGGATCCCTCAGGGAAGCCACCTATTCCATCTTGGATTTGAGCATTTGATATTTTCGATACCTAGGGATAGTTAGTTGATTATTGAAGAACTATCCATTGTGCTTGTGGCTCGTATCTCGATTTTGTTGGGCAACAAAAATCGAAAAAACATTTGGCTCCATTTGACATAGTAGAATCATTGCCGGTCTTGCCCCGCGATTTTTCCCTTGCTCACATTGAGTAAGGGTTTCCACGTAAAAATCTTTGTCTCGTTTGGTTGCTTGTGCTAGCTTGATTATCATCATTTCCATTTTAGATCCAGTGTGGGAAACACATATTGTTGTGTCATCTTTGCTGCAGGACGGGATTTGTTGATACTTCAAACCATTTTGGCTTTTCTCATTATTTTGAAAAAATTCATATGCATAAAAAAATGAGTTGGATTTTCAATTACTAGATGCAGAATTAATTGGTATTTTTTTGAGTTTAATTCATTACAATAATATATTTGGATAGTATAAAATGAGTTGAGTGAAACAAGATGGTCTAGTATAGAATCAATGTTGTAAGTTCTAATGGTAAAATATTTGTGTAGTAAAGTCTTGATTAAAATTGATTTGGAAGGAGAGAAATCAAAGATGGACAGGCACGTGTGTCAACAACGTTGAAAGTAATATCTCTCTCATCTCCTGGGAAGTCCACACACTAATGGCTTAAGGTCCCATATTTTTGTTTTTGTACTTTTCCTTCTTGCTCATCCATCTCTCAGGGCTAACATGTTTGCCCTTGAGTCCCTTACGAATTCACTTGTAATGCCAAAATGGTCTCTTTTTGTGCAGTTTTTTTTATAACGTGCAGTTTATACGTTACAAAATTATTTTAGTTTTTTACTAAATTTGGGATGGCTTTTAAAATCCAAGGCTTGTGTGTCTACCGTATTTCACTTAAAACTTATTCCCATTACTATAAATTAACGAGAAAGTGCAGTAATTTGAGAATATAATATGAACCTTATCGAAAATTGTCCACATTAATTTCTACTTTTACATATGTAATCAAAACATCTCGTTGAATTCAGAAAAGCTTGAACTCTGCAGTACTGGTTGCCTCACCCGTGAATCAGGAGGCAATTTTTTCAGTTCCTTCTCAAATACTATTTTATTCGATACGATAATTTATTTTGAGCTTATTAAATAAGATACATTAATATCTTCGAAAGGTTATGGAGGTGAAGACGACGGGATTACGAGTAAGAGTAATTGTTCCATGAAAATGCAATATCTTTCTTTAACACAAAAGGAGAAAGTCTGAAATTTTAAAAGTATAATTTTAATTATTGATTTATACATATAGTTTCTCTCCACTAATAATTACTTTCTTTTAGTAACACTACAACAAAACTGAGCTATAATGCCATTCTTTTTTTTTTTTCAAAATCTGTCACTAAATTAACCGTTGTTAAATATATAATGATGGTATTATTCATTGCGAAATGATTTTTCGTACTTGAAATTAGCGACGAATAGTATATATGTTGCTATATCATTAGCAATGGTCCATTATTTTTCAAAATATCAATTAATCATCGCTATTTTTTAGTTCAAAATTTAGCGACGATTAATTAGAAGTTTGAAAAATAGTAATGGATAATCATTTTTGTAGACCACTGCTAATGGTATACTGACATATATGATATTCGTCGCTAATTTCAAATACTAAAATTCATTTCGCAATGAGTAATATCGTTATTATTTATTTAACAAAGGCTAATTTAGTGATAGATTTTGAAAAAAGCGTCACTATAGCTCAATTTTGTTGGAGTTAAACTAGGGATGAAAACGATCGGATACATATACGAATATAGGTATAATCACATCCTTATACAATTTAAAATATAAATACGAATACGGATACGAATACTGACGAATATGGAAAATGTTACAATATCCATAAAAACGAATATGATTCGGATACAAATAATAACATAAATATTTAATAGATTAACTAAAATATACATGTTTGGTATGATTTACACATAAAATAGATATACCATGTATATTAATTTCATAACTATTATATTAGCAATGGTGAATGTGATCATAAAATATATATGTTACGCACAGTTATAAATAAATATATTACTATACTTATGTACGGAAGTAAATATACGAATACGGATGCGAATATTAGCGAATGTCAAAGTGATATCATATCCACAATAATTTTAAAATGAAAATGAATATGAATGTCAAAATATATATAAAACGAATATAATATTGGATCGAATATAAATATATTCACATTCGTAAGGGCCCGTTCGGTTCGGGAATAAGCAGGAATAAGGATGGGGAATAATGAGAATAATGGTCTATTCTCTGTTCGGCTGTAGGATAGGAATAAGCAGAATAATGTGAAATAAAGGTAGGTAAGGTGGGATAAAGATAGGAATAAGAGTGAAATAAGATGTAATAATGGGGAATAATCGTACCACTGGGAACCGTGTCGGGAGGAGAATTGGCCCCTTATTCCAGGGCTTATTCTCCTACCAAACAGAGCCTAAGTGTAACCGGTAGTTGAAAAGTTTAAATCATATTTTGCAAGCTACAAACATGTTCTGGAATGCTCCTTTTTTCGATGAAGTCAAATCATATTGGTAAAGAAATTTTAAATGAGGGGCTAGGCATCAAATCTGTACGTTTAAAGTTAACCTAAAATATACTTTATGATGATAATTAAGAAACTTAAATTTATAGTGATCAAATACCTTCATTTTAACAAAAAAAACTTGTTTAGTCTCCTAACTATTTTACATATATTTAGTTTCAAACATCAAGTGTAATTAATTATGAAACTTAAGGACTACAAAACTTCGAAGGGTATTAATTTATGTGCTTTTATCTTTAATATTAGCTAATGCCAAGCTACATGATTAAGAAATCGGACGATGGAAATCGTTAGATATTCTTCATGTGCAACCTGAAAGAATAATGTGTATATATATATATATATAAATGAAATTAAGCATGCATGATCTAGTGTAGACACATATATGTTAGATATTCTTCATGTGCGAAGAAAAGAGAAAAACAACCTGTGTCCGATCAAGAATATAGACTGTTGCCCTCTCAAACAAACCATGGTTGCAAGAGATTTAAAAGGGGTAAATAAATAAAATATAAAAAAATATAAAAATATAATAATAAATAAATAAAGGAAGGAAAACATCAATCATTGTGGTTGCTTGCGTATGCCTTTAGACCGCTTCTGAGCTTTGTTTGACACATTGGAAGAAATCCCGTGACAAGACCCCTACCTATACTCACATGCAAAAGGGCGTCAAAAACTGTAGTATTCTTCAAATTAAAGTGATCTATTTTCTTTTTTAAAAAACAATAAAGTAATACATGTGGAAGTAGAATACCAAACATCACCCATCAAAAGTATCACCATGGATGGCTTCGCACAGGAAATCAAAGCACTTGTTTTTTATTTCTATCTAAAAAATATATCAAGAATAGATAAAAACATATTAGCTCTTTATTTTCTCTAATAGGGCATGGTTCGAAGGATGATGAAGATGAAGATGGTGGCGATTCTCAATTAACTAACACATGGATGAGAACAAAGATCACAGAAGCAACTGGAAGCATCATCTTCCGATGGCATCTACAATACGATTGAGGTAACTAACTACACATAGTAGTTGTAGTTGTTGTTGAGGGAAGAGGAGAAAGAAGAAGAAGAAGAAAAATGCCTGGCTCTCCCATGTACGCCAACGTCGGGCCCTCACCAGGATCCCAATTCATGTCCAACACAAGCAACTCGCCGAAGAGGAGGCGGTGGGGGATGGACAGACGACGGAGCACGATACGCAAGCCAGCTCCGAGGGGGAGCAGAGCTGCCTTCTCGGGGCAACGTGTCCCCCCATCATGCCTTCAAAGGAGGTACATATGTGAGGAGGAGAGGCAAAGAGGGGATGGAAGGATGGGGGGATGTCTTGTATTATATGATAGGAAGGGGAGGGAGAAGATGTAGAAAAGAGATAAATCTATGCAAGGACAAAGGAACACAAGATGGATGGAAAAAGGTAGTTGGGTGGGCGGGCATTGGCATTAGGGATAGCATGCTTCCTTTGTTTCTGCCGTTGCCCAAGGGATGTGGGGTCCCAACCAACCTTACCTCTTCCCTTTTGTGTACTACTCTTCGCTTTTTGCATGGGAAGAACTACTTGACTTGCATGGTAAAAAAAAAGTAACCTCCCCATGCAAATCGCGCACACCCTATCCTATCCGGCACCTTAGTCCCTTCTTGCTCAAATATAGACATCCATGTCTTTTCTCTTAAAAGTACGCGGTCCTTTGAATTTTTATACGTTTTCACTAGGATAGTGTATGCATTTGTACATGGATGCACTATAGACAAAAATAGAACTCACCCAACATGTAAATTTAGAGTTCATTGACATATTTTCCATATTGAATTTTTAACAACAAATATTATTGTTTCAAAATTTTCTTTTTTCAAGTCAGTGTAAATACTTATATACATGAGAACATACAACCAAAACCTGCCTAACAAAACCCTAAAGGCCCGTTCCGTTGGGGGTTACCCCCAATTAGGACGGGTTACCCACAAACCCCATATTCCTAAGCTACTAGTGGGGTCCACTCCCTTCTCATTGAAAAATTATATATTATTCCTTCATATCATCTAAAATTCATAAAATACTCAACTTTACTCACTATTCCAAACTTCAATACAATCACATCATAACAACTACCCACTTTTTCAAATTTCAATACAATCATGTTATAATAACTACCAACTTCTTCAAATTTCAATGCAATCACATCACACAAACCCTCCCAATCCTTAACCCACCAACCAAACACACAAACACAAAAACAGATTATCCTCCCCCGGATAACTCACGAACCAAACCCTCCCTAAGCAAAAAGAACCACGACTTGTGGCTTAGTACACGAGTAGTGAAAAATATACAAACCACAACAACGACACGAATATATAAGCCCCAACAAAAACACAAGAACCATGACTCATTGCAGAATTATCTTCAATTCTTATCACTAGCAAGGAATTATATAACAATGTTTCAGTTTATATTGACCTCCTTAAAAAAATCTCTTACCCCTTCCTAAATTAGCAATTGTTAATGCATATTTATCGCAAAAGTCTATGGTAATCATCTTATGTCAACTGTTACAATTAATAAGATATTCGTTGCGAATTTCTAGAATCAAGTTAATTTTGAAACAAATAATATTTAAACATGATGTAACAATGAGTATTCAAGTTAATCGTTATTATAAATCAATTTTGTTGTTGTGATTTCCTTCAAAGCACACAATATTTACATAAATATATACCATTATCTTCTTTATACTTGCGTAAATGCTCATGTAGATATTAATTAATTTGTTCATATGTATATGCTCCTAATCTGGTTGATGTCATACATACATACGCACACACACTAGGGGTGCACATGGATCGGATTTTAGCTTAATCCGTGTCCAATCCATACTCAACGGATTTTTTATTTTTCCAATCCAATCCATTAAACATGCAAATCCAATCCATCGGATCACGGATTGGATCGGATTGGATCGGATTTTTAATGCTCACCTACTATCACATAATAGGCCATGATTAAGTTTGTAGCACATTAGACCTCTACATTTGAATCATGGTTCTAAAATTGAGAGTATTAAAGAGAATGATAGTTATTTTTTGGAAAACAAAAAATATATGCTTGTTATTGATTTAGTATAAACAATAATTGCATAACTAAATATAAAAAACGTACCTATAATTTGTAGAAATTATAGAAGTATCACGTTGACTTTTAATAAAATTGCAAGTTTGTGTATATCAAATAAGAACTACAACTAACCTACAACCGATCTGCTTGACTATACGGTGCGGGAAGGAGGGTTATGCACAAGGGAGATTTGGGGCGAGGACCATGCACGATGACACGATGTTGGAAAGAGGCACCTAAGGTGCTAGGCCACAGCGTGAGGGAGGTCTGAGAGAGTTGAGGACGAGGTCTGGATGCCGTGTGCGATGGAGGTTTGGTTACGCATACACGAGGGAGATCTGGCAGCATATGCGCGGTTGGAGACAAGGGTGGCAACCAACGGAGATATGTACTTTTGAGGGAGGAGAGGTGTAACGTCCGAGTGGGTGTTTCGTTTGAAAGGGGTCCAAAGGGGTTTTTGAGTTTAGGTATGTTTTTTTAAGAAAGATATATTCTTTGAAAAAATGGAAGGATGTGAAGGACACTATGGATAACTATTACTTTTTTTAAACCAACTGGTGGGGGTGGGCTAAGGGGATTTCCAACAAGTACGGTGTAAACTATAAATGTGAGTAGCTTGGATGTTTACACAAAGATTTCAAATAAAATTAAATATATGACGTGCTCTAATAATAACAAATGAATATATATATATATATATATATATTTATTAACGGATTAACGGATTGGATCGGATCAGATTTTGACAATAATCCGATCCAATCCATAAATGAATGGATTTGTAAAAGTTCAATCTGATCCGATCCATTAGACTTATAAATCCAAACTGATCCAATCCAATGACAACGGATTGGATCGGATTACAGATTTTATCCGATCCATGTGCACCCCTAACACACACATAGGCGACCTTTCAAATGAGGTGGGGGCTTTTCTGAAATTGTAAAAGCCACTGCGAATTTAGTAAAAACTTTGTAACAGTTTTGTAAAAGTATAAAATGCACATTGTAAAAAAATGAATTTTGTAAAATATAGCATCTAAATTTAAATCAACATTTCCATTCATTGTATTGATATTTTCATAATTTTATTTCACTATACATGTTGTGTTAATATTTATTGTTATATGCATGAAACAAGAAATTGTAAAATATATTGGAAAGATGCCTAAATTGAGGGTGGCTCACCATATATATGGTGAGACCCCGTCTCATTAGAAGTTTCTCATATATATATATATATATATATATATATAGGTTAAATGGGCCTTCCCCCTTGGGGGAGCTAACTTGGCTCCCCCCGTGCCATTTCGCGCTTTTTTTTTGAAAATTTCTTCGTAAATATTCATCACTATATCACTATATTATGCTATTCAAATTTCGTGTGAAACAAAGACTCCTACGGCCTCCATCTAGACAGTCATTTTTAACTGTAACAGAATTGCTAAAAAAACGACCCTTCTGGATAGAGGCCGTTGGAATCTCTGTTTCGCGTGAAATTTGAATAGCATAATTAGGGATATATTGATAAAAATCTACGGAAAAAATTTCAAAAAAAGTATTTAAAAACGGGCGAAATAGCGCGGGGGGAGCCAAGTTAGCTCCCCCCATGGGGACATCCCCATTTTACTCATACATATACATACATACATATATATATATATATATATATATATATAGGGGACTCTTCCAATGAGGTTGTCTATATACATGGAAAGCCACCAATACACGCCTTTCGATCGATATCAGAGGGCTTAGATCAAAACCACTATGAAAATTTTAAGGTGGTTTTGGTGATAAGAACTTTCCTAAAATGGGAGAAAGATTAATGGAAAGCAATAAATAACAAAGAAATGTCATTTAAAAATTCCAATTTTTTTGGTAAGTGACAAAATAAATATTGAAGGATATGGAAAAATCGTCAAGCGCATCATGGAAGCGTGAACGTCGTATCGAATACAACGAAGAACGACTAGTCGAACTAGTTGTTCTATGCAGCGGAATTTAAAAATTTCTATGCGATGAAATCACATGATCCAAGAACGATTCTCGGATCGTTTCATCTAGAACCACAACAAGTATAAAGGAATACCTCTTGAAGCGTGGTTGATGGAGTCTCTACGAAAAGAGACCTCCAGTCTCAAGTCTGATCATCGTAGAAGAAGCTTGCGAGCGCAGGGATGAGTCGCGTGATCTTTGCAATCCAACAAGTTGATCCAAGCACGATGAACTCCTGATCTTGTCGTACGAGATCGAATGTCTTCTTCGCGAGCGTAGCACTCCAAGAAGACGGAGAACTGAAGAACGTCGAAGCGGCTGCACGGTGGCGAGGGTGACGACGGCTTTCTCCTCTAGGGTTTGGTGGACGACCACCAAGGAAAGAGGGAGAGGTTGATGTGTAGAACGAGAGAGAGAGAGAGAGAGATGTGCTTCAAAAGAATAGCCATAGAGAGCATGGTATGCCTCTCTATTTGTAGGGTTTTCGGATCCATGGATCTCAATCTATGGGACACATAAAATCAATGGATGAGATTGATTTATGTTTAATCCAATGGTCAAGATTGTTGTTGGAAAAGCCAACAACTAATAGTTTAATTTAGATCAAATATATTTGACAAATCAAATATAAATCAATCCTAAATTAAATCAATTAAATAAAGGAGATTAACCAACATGGAGGTTGTATCCTCCCATGGATTATGGTGGACGACCACCAATTTCCATATTGGTCATGGTGGTCGTCCACTGGATTCCAAGTGGGAGCAATCTCATGAGATTTCATGAGATTGTAAATCTCCATGGAAATCTTCATTATTTAATCCAACAACTTTTGTTGTGATTTATTATTCAAAAATAATTCATAATTAATTTTGATAATATTGCAATCTTACCATTGGAAATTTGTGAATCATATTCACAACCCAAAACAAAATATAATTTACATTTTCAATTAATTACACAATGTGTATCCAATACACATCAATAATTAATTAACAAATATAAATTATAATTAGCTCTCTATAATACATTATAAATCACATTTACAATATATTATGAATAATTGGATATTGCTATCTACATTATTCTTATCCACAATAATTAAATCACATTTAATTATATTGGATAATTTCTACATACATCAAGGTAAGTAAATCACATTTAATTATCATTCTCTTAATGCTTAGATATATTTCTACTATAGAATTATTCTTGAACCCTTTCAAGAATAATGCGATTTCTCCGCTTATACTTGGAGATAAGGATAGGGCGACTGTATTGTTCCACGTGCAGTGACTTGGATATTGAGATCACATCTCAAATCCATATCTCAGGGACCTCCCATAAATGCTTGATTAAATCAAGACCGTAAACCTAATCTTCTCATTACATCTAAATCTCATCCAGATCAATGTACAATACTTGGACTAAGATTATGTTACTTCTCTACTTAGAGGAGTCACTAAAATCCAAACCTATTTCATCACTCCCTCGGAATGGAAGCGTCATGATTATACAATATTGTTTATGATCGCATCACCCTCAGGTATTCCCAACAACTGTACATCCTGCATACTGGAAGACCTATGATCATCCTGAAGATATAGATCACTTTTACACTGTCATCTTCAGGGTTTGATCACTATATTTCTCTATCTTGGTCTTTTGGGATTTGGTATAGATCATATGCTTTCACAAAGCATATATCTTACCTTCAAATTCATGTCATGCTTCCAAAGCATGACGACCATGCATGGAATTTGATCAGTCCCAATACCTCATGAGTGAGCTCATGTTTCCTGGTTCACAAGTGAACCTGTATGATCCCTTTGAGAGATCGTATTACTCATATGTCCTTACATGCACACCAGCTCGTCGGTGTATAGACCTTGGTTAGGTCATCAACCTATTGGTCTGCCAAATGTACATACTCAGACATATAGTAACACATCTGTCTCTGGTCAGAGGATGCATGCCTATGCTGTGACAATATTCAACATAGGTCTTTGGTTATCTCGATCTCGTTGAGTCAACCCATTGACTCAACTAATCTGACACCTTCGAATCACTATTCCCATGCAAAGGACCTGCATCAAGAGGTCGGTCGGATATCATCCAAATGAGAAAGGATTGCCATCTCCTACTCAGGCTGTAGATCATCACTTAACAATCATTTGATGATGATTGATGAGTCCTCTATCTAACTCCTTAGATATTCATCCAAGCATCATCCTCTATGATTCGATCAATGAATCAACAACTGTATGAATATCAAGTTGGCCATGGTACATAACCCTTATTGTACAGAGGGACCTTATAGTGCATTCATTCATTCAATCTTAGAAAGGGAGTGAAAAGCAATCAATAACGTTTATTGATAAATCATTTATTACAATAACATTTATTGTAGGAATGGTTTGCCTCGGGCTCACATTGCTAACAATCTCCCACTAGCCCTCAGAACCATTCAGGAACAATCCTTAAACCCATACTCATTACATGCTGGTCGAAAACCTTCCGTGTCAGAGGTTTGGTAAGAGGATCAGCAATGTTGTAGGCGGAGGCCACCTTGGTGATGTTGATATCACCATGCTTTTGAATCTCCCGAATGATGCGGTATTTCCTTTCCATGCGCTTGCTCTTTTGATGCCATCTGAGTTCCTTCTCCTAGGCAATGACTCCCGTGTTATCGCAGAGTAATGGGATGGGAGTATCAGAGGAAACTACGCCAAGCTCCATGATAAACTTGTGCAACCACACCGCCTCCTTTGCAGCATCCGATGCGGTAATGTACTCGGCTTCTGTTATTGAATCTATTGTAGTGTCCCACTTCTTGCTTCTCCATCTCACAACACCACCATTCAACAGGAATACAAACCCCGATGTCGACTTTCGATCATCAATATCTGATTGGAAGTCAGAATATGTATATCCCAAGACTTGGAGATCACCATCTCCATAAACCAAGATGTAATCTTGCATCTGTCTTAGATATTTGAATATGTTCTTTACTGCATTTCAGTGTTGCTCTCCATAGCAGTATTGGTAACGACTTACCACTCCCACTGCATGGCAGATATCTGGCCTAGTACACATCATGGCATACATTAAGCTTCTTACAACTGATGCATAAGGGCATCCAGCCATGGCTTTCTTTTACTCAACAGTTTGAGCAGCCATCCCTTTAGACAAGTGGATACCATGTCTTAAGGGGAGGATACCTTTCTTAGAACTATCCATACAGAATCGTTCAAGAATCTTCTTAATGTATCCATGTTGTGACAATCCCAATATCCTCTTCTCTCGATTTCTGAACAACTTCAGACCCAAGATGTAAGAAGCTTCTCCAAGATCTTTCATCTCAATGGTATGGGACAACCAAATCTTCACATTGGTCATCATCCCTGTATCATTCCCAATGATAAGGATGTCATCTACGTAAAGTACTATGAACACAATGGCGCTCCCACTAAGCTTCTTATAAAGGTTCATCAGGATTCTGCACAAAATCATAACTCTTTATGGTTTCGTCAAATCTGATGTTCCAGCTACGAGAAGCTTGCTTGAGCCCATAGATGGATTTCTTCAGCTTGCACACTTTGCCATCCTCAGTTATGAAGTCCTGGGGCTGCTTCATATAGATATCCTCCTCGCGGTATCCATTGAGGAAATCCGTCTTGACGTCCATCTGCTAGATGTCGTAGTCAAGATATGCAGCTATAGCTAGCAGTGTCCTGATGGATTTAAGCATAGCCACAGGAGAGAATGTCTCATCGTAGTCGATGCCTTCTCTCTGTGTATAGAACTTGGCTATGAGCCATGCCTTGAAAGTCTCTACTTTCTCGTCAGGTCCCCTCTTTCTCTTGAAGATCCATTTACACCCAATGGGTTTTACCCCTTTAGGTGGATCCTCTAGGGTCCATACACCATTCTTATTCATGGAGTCAATTTCTGACTTCATTGCTAGCATCCATCTATCCATGTCACGATCCGCGAGTGCTTCATCGAATGAAGAAGGATCATTGTTAGTTTCACCTGACACATGGAATCCATACCTTTCAGGTGGTGCAACCACCCTCGAACTCCTTCGAAGAGGTATGGGTGTTTCTTCTTTATTTATCTCTTCAGTTTCTGGCTCAGGAAGCTCAGAATCCTTAGGGGATTCAATGAGTTCCTTTACTTCATTTTTGTCTTGACCTTTAAGGAAATCATTCTCCAGAAATTTCACATCTCTAGAAATAAAAACCTTTTGGGTCTCAGGGTCATAGAGCTGGTATCCAATACATCTCTAACATACCCAATGAAGTAACACTCACGAGAGCATGATTCTAGCTTACTTGCGTCCACGTTCTTCGCATGGATCAAGCAACCCCAAACCCTCAAGTGATTAACACTAGGTTTGGTTCCATACCGGAGCTCATGAGGAGTCTTAGGTATATATTTGCTAGGAATCTTATTCATGATATATATTGCAGTCTCTACTACATATCCTCAGAAATTAAGTGGTAAATGTGCTTTACTCATGATAAGGCTGAAAATCGGTTTCGCGGCTTTTTTTAGAGGAAGCACAGTCAATGTAGCAAAAAGCCGCGAAACGAGAAAAACGGTCTTCAACCTATCAAACAAATTCGGTTTTCCTTCAGAAAACCTACACTAAATTTTTTTACCAGGCAAGTGTTCTTAGGTCGAACTCAAGGAGGCAGAATAGAATCCTTTGATTCTTTCGGTTTTATCTTTGTAATTTTATTACATCTTCTTCAAGTTATCAAAGCAAGAAACTCCTTTTTTATTGATTTTTATTTTTATTTTTATTTGATTTTATTCTTTTCCAATTTTTATTTAATTTTCAAAAAGGGATATTTTTCAAAAATATTTATTTATTATATAATAGGTGGATATTATATAGATGGTAAAATATAATAGGGTGAACGTGGATCGAGCAGCGAGCTCGAACAACACAAGGAAATAAAACAAAATGAAGCGAACTTAGAAGAATCAAATCACAACGAAAACATGACAAAAACACTCGAAAACTTAATACTAGGTAGATGGGGTAGTTGCGTAACTACCTTAAAGAAACCATCAAAAAAGAAGGTCAAACGAGGTCAAAACAGCCCCTACAGCCCAGGGGCATAAGCGCAAAAAAAACTATTTAAAATGTTTGCAAAAAGGTCCTCAGGGACTGTTCTGTAAGAAAATATATAAAACTTTACATTTAGGTCCCTACGGAGGGACCTAAATGTAAATATCAGAAACCTGGGGGGCAGAAGTTAATTCTGGAAAACTTGTTGGGTTTATGAAGCAATTTCTCCACCGGTTCACAATCGACGGTCCAGATTAGATGCTACGCGCGCCGATCGGACGGTTCTGCTGCTGACACGTGTCGCGAATCTGCACCTCCACTGTTCTTGAGTTTGTTGGAGTCGCTGGCGATGGGCGTTCTTCTCCGAATTCTCCCGGACGCACGACGAAGTCTTTGGCACTCCGGCGGAGCCAGAGGGGTGGCTCCTCCACCCCTCGAGCTCGCCCGCGGTAGGGGGCGGTCGACGGTGGCTCGAAGCGGTGGTGGTGCGCCGATGAAGACGGCGGTCTCGGCACCTGGAGGTTGTTGAAGTTCTGGCGACCGTCCTTGGATGTTGAATTTCTTGATGGTTGAGGCTTCCAAAACCTTGGTTTGCTGCTCCTGATTAGAGTTTGATCTGCAAACGAGAGATATATTCGCTTGATTCTCTAAGAATCGGCCGAGTGGCGATAGAATGCAAGATCAAAAATGATGAAAAGTTGAGTTTCCAGACGAACTTCAAAACGATTGAGAATGTCGATGGATTGATGAAGAGATTCGAAGCGATTCTAATCGATTTTGAGATGAAATTTTGAATGGCGTCTAAGCTAGATGGTTAAGCTACCTAAAGACGCAATTAACGTCGCTAATCGACGCACGCAAATCGATAAATAAAACGAAGACGATGGAGGAAGAGGTCTGGGGATTCAAGGTTTATTACCTGGAAACGTTGCTCGACGGGCGACCCTTGACCGGAGCTCTACGCACGCTGAGCGGCGATGCAAGGCGGCGTGGCTACCTTGGAACCTCCTCCGATCTTCCTTCCTCCACGCGAGCTGGCTTGCAGGTGCTGTCACCACCGGAGCGAGGCGGAGCGAGGTGAAGAAAGTGGGGGATCGGGTAGACTGGAGCTGGAGCTCAGGCAATTGGAGAGTTGGTTGGCGATGGAGGAAGTTTAGGGGCTTAAATAGATGGTTGGCGTGGGATCCAAGTTTAGATCGACGACTGGCGAGGTAGAGGGTAGTTAGGAGAAGGGAATTGAGGGTTTGGATCGGCCAGAAGGTTCTCGAGGTGCGCGGGAAAAATGGTGGAAGTCGACAGGTTGGTGCAGAAGTCGGCTGAACAGAATCTTGAAGAAGATGAACCAGGTGCTGACACGTGTCAGCACCTGGTTGGCCCAGAGGTGAAAATTCTTTATAAAATAGATAATAATTAGTAAATAAAGTTATTTAAATTAGGTATAAATACAAGAAAGTTAAATAAATTAATTATCTAATTTATGGAATAATTACCTTTAATAAATACTAAATATTATTCAAGATATAAATATTATATTAATAAATATGTATTTATAAATAGGTTTTAGATTTTTAATTTAATAAATAAAGAAATACAAATTAATTTTATATTTTCTTAATTATCAGAATATTAAATAAGGCTTATGTAAATTTTTATAGATTTTAATAAGTTAATTTGTATATTTTAATAAATAGAGGTATAAGTTATCTAGTTCATTTATACCTATATTTTAAGGTTTTTGATTTTATTAAAATAATAAACATACTCCAAAATTATGAAATAATTTATGGTGAAACTACAAGATCATGAAATAATTTAAAAATTATAAAATTAAGAAAACTATAAATAATGTGTGTTACATAAAATAAATAGCCCAGAAACCCTGTTGTCTTTTGGTCCCAAAACCGACTTTTTGCAAACGGACTCCGAATTCAATGAAACCACCTTTATTAATTAGAGAATATTATTTTATGAACTTTAAAGGTGAGTAGAGTGAAATTGGAGTTCGTATGAGGAAGTTATGATGTTCGGAAGTTGAGATTTTGACGATTTACAGGCTGAGTTTCTTGGCATATATACAGGGTAATATTTTTAACTTATTTTTATATTTTTATATACATTTTTAGAAATAATTAGGAGAAGAGTTTAATGAAAAAATATGTTTATATGAAATAATTAAAAATCTTTAAAGTTTTGTATTTATTTTATAAATAATAGAAGGTGTATATGTGTGTGTTAACTTATCTTTTTAAAGTTTTCGTTCCTTATCTCCCCCTACTTTTTGGTTTGTCGACCAATCCATGCTGACTTGGTCTCGGGGTTGGGCTATAAATATATCTTACAGCTATATTTATATTTTAAGTCATATTGTATATATATACATATATTCAATCTGCCTTTTCTTTCTTTTCTTGTTCTTTATTTATTTACATGATTTTAGTGGTTAAAAGTGAATATTTATACATGAATGGTGATTTGTTAAAAGATGAGAATTAATGGATATTTACATGTATTTGTTAAGGGTTTTAAGACAAAATACGATAGAAAAGTTAATGAATCATGGATTCATCAGCTCATCATTGAACGAACCATATCCATGGTGGTCATGTTGCGTCTTTCAGCAACACCAGTAAGTTGGGGAGTTCCAGGAGGAGTGAGATTGGATATAATTCCATTCTCTTTAAGATATTCCTAGAATTCATCTGAGAGGTACTTGCCACCTCGATCAGATTGAATCCGTTTAATCTTCCTATCGGTTTGGTTCTCAACCAAAGCCTTGAATTCTTTGAACTTTTCAAAGGTTTCAAATTTATGACGTAATAGGAAGACAAACCCATATCGTGAATGGTCATCAATAAATGTCAAATAATATCGATATCCATTTCGAGTCACGGTACTGAAGGGACCACATACATCGGTATGTATTAGGTCAATAATACCTTCGCATCTTGTAACCTTGTTACAGAAAGGCATCCTAGTCATTTTACCTTGAATGCGATGCTTGCAGCTAGGCAAAGGTTGAACTTGTAGAAATTCCAAAGGTCCATCCTTTATCAATCTATTGATCTTATCAACAGATAAATGACCAAGCCTTTGATGCCAAATCTCATTCAAAAGATTTTCATCCTCCTTGGATCTTTTAGGGTTTTTATTAGTGGCTGTAACATTCATGATACATTTATCAATGCACAATTCATAGAGTCCACCAGAAGTCAAAATACCATACGTAATATATTTATCATAACGATTTATGACTAATTTATTACAGAATAAGAATGGATATCCACTTCTAAATAATTTAGATACAGATATCAAATTCCTTCTGACTTCAGGTACACAAAGACACTCTTTAAGTACTAGGACTCTACCACTAGATAATGATAGTCGTCAGGTCCCGACTGCGACTGCTGTAACACTTGCATCAGATCCCATCTGGATGACTATCTCCCCTTCTTCCAGATTTCTAGTTTCCTGAAACAAATGCAACAGATTGCATACATGAACAGAAGCACCAAAATCAACAACCCAACTTCCTTCTCGTCCAATGAGAAAACTAGTTTCAATGATGAAAGTAGATTTCATACCTGTTGGGGCTTTACCTTTGTCGACCGACTTCAGGTATTTCGAGCAATTACGCCTCTAGTGCCCCACTTCTTGCAGTGGTGACAGTGGATGCATTAGAGGATGAGCCAACGCCTTGACTCTTCTTCTTTCTCTTCTGGGCCAGGCCCTTCCGAGAACCTTGCTTCCGACCGTACTTCCCTCTGACCTGTGCAACCATTGTACTGCCAACGGGACCATCTTTCTTCATTATGTCTTCTGCAGACTTTAATGCAGCAAGAAGTCCAGCATTATTCAAGTCTAACTTGTTCATGTGAATGAAACCACAAAATTATTGAAAGATCTTGACAAAGATAGTAGAATGAAGTCAATTTGCATTTCTGCATCCATATTTGCCCCAAGGGTCTCCAACTCAGACAAGTACCCAAATATTTTGAGTACATATTCTCGGACTGAAGTTCCTTCCTGCATCTTGCAGCGAACGAGTTCTTTCATAATGTTGTAGCGTTGGGTGCGGTTAATGTCACCAAACATATCTTTCAGATTCTGCATTATTTCCTAGCATGTGCTCATCTCCACATGTTGCTTCTGAAGAACATTGGAGAGAGAACCCAAGATATAACATCTAGCCAAGACATGATCTTCATTATACTTGTCATTGTATGCCTTTTCTTCCTTCGATTTAGGGCTTTCATGCTTGTCTTGTGAGAGCACAACCTATGCGCTCAGCTGAGAGAACAAGCTCCAAATTACAGATTCAATCCGAGTAATTCGGTCCGGTCAACTGGTTGACCTCCAGAAGCCTGCTTAGTGGGTTCATGGACTTCATTTTCTGAAATTAAGAATGCAGTATATTAGAACATATAATCATATATTCAAATTTATGATGTTTGATTAAGGCATTTTAAATTAAATTATTCTTGCATTGTCAACTTTGAAAGTTCATTCCCTTAATCACTTTCAAAGCAAGAGATATACTTACCGCTATATCTCTAGCAAGAACTGGGATCTCCTCTTTATCTTTGTCACATCCCAATATTATGAGAATCTGTGACTCTAATAAAGAGAAGCAGGAACACATTCCGCCTTGCAAGTCCAACTTGCATTTCCCAATTCGGTCTTTAACACCCGGGCCCACCACCCCTAAGGTGATGTTGACCCGTCGTTAATTGAACCAATCGTCAACAGGAATAGTACTTGCTATGCGCAATCCAATATCACCCCAATAATATGAGGATCCGATATTGGGGTCACTACTCATACGGCCTTACTCTTTCGAGAAGCAAAGAGCCCGATCCAGATGTGGTTGCATATAGGAGCTGTCACTTCGTACATGCGTCTCCTATATGCAATCCCTTACGACGGAAACCCTTCGCGTTGACGGGAGACCATGGATGTCACTTATGTGATCCTCCACCTCCTATTCAAATTTTAATCAGTTATCATGAATCATATTCATATAATTAATTCTTTTAAGAGAAATAATGACTCTATTCATAATAGAGTGTTTCAATTGGATATAATTAATTCAATCATATTAAATTAATTATCAATCTAATTCAATCAATCAACTTGATTGTTTTTACTTGAATATATATGTGGTATTATCTCAAAGTACGTATTAATTCGAATTTTAATAATTAGAAAAATACATCATGATCTCTCAAGCATCATTCGTTCACTACCCGCCGTCATGGCCAGTACCGGCGGGAGTGGGACGGGCTGCAACTGGCGCGACCCGCTACCCCAGCGATACCCGACTAGACACCATATCCATCTCAGGAAAAAGTAATGCCGAGTCAATCACTTTGTACTTGAGATGATCATCGGTTCTTCAACCGAAATTATACCATATAGTAATAATCAAAATATTTTTGATTATAAGGAAATTTGCTAAATAAATTCCCAATCCTATTCAAGCAAGGAGTTCGATGATTGTGTTTCCAATTATGATCTAGATCAAATCTAATCAATTTATTGGTTGAGGCCACGTCAATTAAGGAAATAATCATCATTCAATATTTCTCAAATATTTTCCATAATTATTTCATAAAATTAGCAATTAATTTCACTAATTGACAATCACATGTATCTTGATTATGACTGTAATTTCAACAGTGACCCATACTTACTAAAATTAACATATCTCAATCAATTTAAATCCAAATTAGACAAAATCAATTTTCAAAGATTTCTAATTTGATTTAGGACAGAGCCTAAGTGATATTTCACGCATTTCGAGGCAGATTAAAATAGTAATTAACTCATTAATCATGTTAAGATTCGCAGTCCCGCAACAACGAATACATGTTCATTAAAACAACCATATCTCGAGCAAACGGAATCCAAATTACGTAAACTCAGATTCTATGGTTTCATTATTTAATGGGAAACAAAATACAAGTGATTAATTCGTGTTTAAATATTTTAAAGAGGTCCGAATTTATTCACTAAACATATGTGCGAAAATCAAATGCGACAAAAACTTTCGCGACCTTAACGAACCCAAGTCGTCCTAGGTTTGCGGATTGTATCCAAAACCTTCAACCTGACTCTGATACCACTAGAAGGATATGGAAAAATCCTCAAACGCATCACAGAAGCGTGAGCGTTGTATTGAATACAACGAAGAACGACTAGTCGAACTAGTTGTTCTATGCAACGGAATTTAAAAATTTCTATGCGATGAAACCACATGATCCAAGAACGATTCTTGGATCGTTTCATCTAGAACCACAAAAAGTATAAAGGAATATCTCTTGAAGTGTGGTTGATCGAGTCTCTACGAAAAGAGACCTCCTGTCTCAAGTCCGATCGTCGGAGAAGAAGCTTGCGAGCGCAGGGATGAGTCGCATGATCCTCACAATCCAACAAGTTGATCCAAGCACGTTGAACTCCTGATCTCGTCGTACGAGATCGAATGTCTTCTTCGCGAGCATAGCACTCCAAGAAGACGGAGAACTGAAGAACGTCGAAGCGGCTGCACAGTGGCGAGGGTGACAACAGCTTTCTCCTCTAGGGTTTGGTGGCCACCAAGGAGAGAGGGAGAGGGTTGACGTGTAGAATGAGAGAGAGAGAGAGAGAGAGATGTGCTTCAAAAGCATAGACATAGAGAGCATGGTATGCCTCTCTATTTATAGGGTTTTGGGATCCATGGATGTCAATCCATGGGACAAATAAAATCAATGGATGAGATTGATTTATGTTTAATCCAATGGTCAAGATTGTTGTTGGAAAAGCCAACAACTAATAGTTTAATTTAGATCAAATATATTTGACAAATCAAATATAAATCAATCCTAAATTAAATCGATTAAAAAAGGAGATTAACCAACATGGAGATTGTATCTCCCATGGATTATGGTGGACGACCACCAATTTCCATATTGGTCATGGTGGCCATCCACTTGATTCCAAGTGGGAGCAATCTTATGAGATTTCATGAGATTGCATATCTCCATGGAAATCTCCATTATTTAATCCAACAATTTTTGTTGTGATTTATTCTTAAAAAATAATTCATAATTAATTTTGAGAATATTGCAATCTTACTAATGGAAATTTGTGAATCATATTCACAATCCAAAATAAAATATAATTTACATTTTCAATTAATTACACAATGTATATCCAATACACATCAATTATTAATTAATAAATGTAAATTATAATTAGCTCTCTCTAATACATTATAAATCACATTTTCAATATATTATGAGTAATTGGATATTGCTATCCACATTATTCTTATCCACAATAATTCAATCACATTTAATTATATTGGATAATTTCTACATACATCAAGGTAATTAAATCACATTTAATTATCATTCTCATAATGCTTAGATATATTTCAACTAAGGAATTATTCTGAACCCTTTCAAGAATAATGCGATTTCTCCGTAGATACTTGGAGATAAGGACAAGGCGATTGTATTGTTCCACATATAGTGACATGGATATTTGAAAAGCGATAAGAGCGAGAGCCGCTAAATAGTGGTCTGACAAATCAGACTCACTGTCGCTGGGGCGACTACTCAAGCCTTTACGTTCATCAACAATTAACCCACACAATCAATCAAGCAATCAAGAGCAAGGATTAAAATTTATTATACCATACTAAAAATGTATAATGGCAAGTAAGTAGGGGTCGAACACAAGAAACAAGGGTGTAGAGCTAGCTAATAAAGGTAGCACACATGTATAAGTACCACTTAGCTAAATTAGCAAATTTTTGTGGGTTTTTAATTATATATATATTTTTAATTTTTAATTTTTGGATTTTATATTTTCTTTTAAATTTTCTGATTTTGTAGTATTCTTTTTATGTTTTATATCTATATATATATTTTTTAAATAGGAATATTTATACAATATAGGGAAAGAGAGGATAAAGTATTTATAAAAATAGGTAAAAATACTCAAAAATTAGGAAATAAAATGTTTTTAGGTTTTTTATATTTTTCTAATGTTTTTGTGATTTTTCTAGATTTTTCCTATTTTTTTGGTATTTTTAAAGTCAAAAATACTGAAAATAAATAACAAATTAACAAGCTGAAACTAAAATGGAGAAAGAAAATAGGAAACAGTAACCAAAATTCTCCAAATTAATTTTTAATAAAAGATAATAAAACAAGAAAAATTCAGAGATAAAATTAGATTTTTAGGATTTTTATATAATTTTTAGGATTTTTAGGAAGGTTTTTGGGCTTTTCTAATTTTTAGGAGTGTTGTTTTATGTTTTTTAGTGGATTTTGGTCTGAAACTGAAGGACACTAAAACAAATAGAATATATTTTTTTTGGAATTTTCTGAGATGGTTTTATAATTTTTATGGGTTTTCTAAAGCAAATAGTAGAAAAAAATGCATGTTTTTGAATTTTTATAAATATTAAAATACAATAAAAATGGGAAATAAAAATATGGCATGGATGAGCAAACAACCAGGAACTTGGCTTAATTTTTTTGGTGATTTTTAGAGTTTAATAGATATATGCAATAAATAAAGGGAACAAAAATAAAATACATTGCTGGCAGGGGCATACATGCAAATATTAAAAGTTACAGGGAAAGCATTGCAATTTCACCAAAAAGTCACGCGCACAGCACATGTTCTGCTGTTCACAGGGGTATAATTGTAAATAACAAAAACCGACAAGGTTTGAGTGCAATTTACCCAAAACATATTATAATACATACGCACAGGGGCATAATCTACAATTAACAAAAAGCTCTGGGTTTAAAATGCAAAATACCGAGGAAATAATCGTGCAGCTAGGGACGAGTCACTTATCCATGTGGCGCATCCAGCGGCTGAGGTGAAGAGGCGCTGATGGACGGCTGCGATACGCGGCGATGGAGATCCAACGACCGCTGCTCTCGATCATCCAACGGCTGAGGATGAATCTGGTGCTTGCTCGTGATCGGACGACCGTAAAGGGTGTTGGAAGAACACGGCTCCAGGCGAACTTCGACGGTTGATTCCGGCCGACACACGGCCTCTCTGGGCCCATGATCGAGGACAAATGATCCTGGCGCCCTTCCACGTCGAGTGACGGTCTCAGCAGAGGTTGAGGAGGCTTGGCGTGGCACGATGAGGATGGAGAGCTGGGGAGGCCTTCCCTGGATTTGAGAGGCTCGAAGGAGCCTTAACTTGGGCTCTTCTCTATAGGGTTAGCACGAGACAAAAAAGCGATGCAGATGGGGGTGTTTTGGGGCTAAATGGAGGTGGTTCGTGGCTCGGGCGTGGAGCTCTGGCGAACGACGGAGAAGGATCTCGGGTGGCTCGATCTGAACGAGATCGAGATGAATCGGAGGGTGATTCAGGGTGACGGAGTGACCAGGAGTGAAATGGAGGTGATCGTGGAGGATTTCAGTGACGGGTGAAGGTGGAGGGTGAAGGCGGAGCTAAGTTCCGCCATGAACTTTGACTGATGATTCACGACGAATAATACAAGGAAACCCAAAATTGTTACGAAGCTAAGTTATACTAATCGAAAGCTACAAGAGAAGGGAACAAGAGATGAGGGAGGCTCACCGGCGTGGGCTGCAGTGAGCTGCAGGCGGCGCTCTGGCGAGGGGTTGGATACACCTTGATTTGACTCCAATCGATGCAAGGACGGATGCTATGGGTTCCTGCTGTCACCAGGAGCTCACAACCCTCAAGAACAAGCGGCGAAAATGGAGGAAGAGGGATCAAATTCAAAATGGAGGTCGAAGGGGATTTTTGAAGAATTGGCTCTGGCGTGACCTTCGATGCAGGATCACGGGAAACGGGGAAGATCTAATTGGTCGGCGTGAATCATGATGATATGGTGAGCACTTTTCATGAAGGTACCCTCCCTCCTCGAGCAACGGATTGATGGCGAAAAAATCGAGAAGAGGAGGGTGTCAGACGTTCTGACAGGGGGCGCAGGGCTAGGACTAGGGAGTTGACCAACGGGTTAATTTCCCAAGCCACCTGGTTGGTCCACGTGGACCAACCAGGAAAATCCCTGGAAAAAATATTTATAAATTAGTTTAAAAATAGTAAATGATTTATTTAATTTTAGGTTATTTAATAAAAATGTTTGCTATTTTATAAGGTATTTTAATATGATTCTTAATTATTTTTATGAGGTATCAAATTAAAAGTTAACTTTTTAAACCTATATAGGTATATGTATCTGTATATTTTAGTATTTTATTTTTGTTTTGTTTATTTAATGTATGTATTTTTGTTTATTATTTTATAAATTTATAAAGTATTTTTATACACTTAAATATATTTTTATTTTATTTTTCTGAAGTATTTTATACACTTAATAAAATAGAAATATGAATTATATAGGTGCATGTTAAGGTATTATACATATGTATTATATTACAAGTATTTTATTTTTGTATTTTATTTGTGTTTTTATTCTGATTTCAATGTACTTATTTATTATAAATAATATTTACAAAATTATAAAAATATAAAATTATAGAAATAATGAATAAATGGTAAAATGAATATTTTAATATGTACAAGTATACAATAGGGTTCCAAAACTCAACTTTCAAACCATAGCTCCAACAAACGTGAAACTACCGCCATTAAATAGCTTATTTTAAATTATATACAATTAAAGGTGAGTTTGGCACATTTCAAGTTTTTGTTTGGGAGATACAGGTCTGGGAAGTTGGTATTTTGGGATTTTATTCAGATCAAAACTTTTTATCTGTATATTATTTTTGAGTGAAATCAATTTTGTATTTTTGTTTATTTAATTAAATATAACTTTGATGTACAAAGTTTCTTTATTTGAGGTATAAGAAGTGTAACCAAAAATAGGTCCCAAAATGAATAAAGAATGAATGAAATAAAGGGAAATTTTACAATATTTACATGCATTTTTACAACCCAACTTCCCAGACCTAGGTCTCGCCAACCTAGTCATCTATATGCCTAGGTCTCAGGGTTTCGGGTCATAAAATATTTACAATATTTTATTCTTTTTCTTTTCTTTTCTTTATTCTATAATTTTGGCTTTAAAAACCGCATTTTATACAATATTTACACAATGATGCATGGGTGCTAAAATACCTAAATTAAGACTATTTACATGCATTTACTAGGGTTTTTGAGGCCAAAATGATAGAATAAAGATGATGAAATGTGGATTCATCATCCCCCTATACTTTACCTTTGCTAGTCCTTAGCAAACACTTATGCAATAAGTGCAAAAAAGAAAAACAAAGCAAAGAAAAAGAAGAAATGTGTATTAAGTTTAATTATTAAACTTGTCTTCACAAAATCAAAGTTTGGAGCTTAAGTCGGACCTTTGGAATTTTAGTGCGGGCGGAACCTTATTGAGAACCGAATTTGAAATCCAACAGTCCCTGAGAATCCCAAAACTCTGCTCAAGTCTCCTCAATAGCCAGATCGAAAATATTTCAACTCATACGCAAAACCTTACGACTATGAATCTGACTCGTACAGTGTAAGTGATGGTGGCTCTCCCGAACTAGAATGACAAAGAAACTAACTTCTCCAGTATGACAACCCAATGATTCCCCAATCCAATAACTCCATCCTCGAGGAGCGGGGTATTCCCTTCTAAGTTCAAGTGGCAACCAGCTCAAGAGGAGGGGGTGAAGAGAAGAATGGACGGTAGCCAGTGTAGCTACCTATCCTAGGATGCAAGACCAGTGTAGTCAAGTCATCCAGCTGCAGGCTCACATATTTGACTTTGAAGCTCAAGCTTGCTTATTGACTTTACAACATATGTACATACTTTGCAGGCATTTATTTTTGTACAGGCCTGACCATTTTTTTTAAAAAAACTATTCACAGCAGCATTTACATAAGGAGTTTTTCCTCTTGAGCCAGTAGACTATCCCTCTTTTGAAGCTTTATTGCAACCCACACTCTCCTGTCTTTAGAAATCCTCATCACTGGACAGGTTGGGGTGCACTTCCCTCCCTAGAGGAGGACAAGTGTTTCCACTTGTGTGCGTCTCATACCGGCTAATCCAATCCCCTCACCACTCCAACTGAGTTGAGCCATGTGAAAGGTGCAGGTGTCCAAGTTAGGGCATTATCAACAAGAGTCGTGCGTGTGCCCGAAATACTCTACTTAGGCAGTCAAGAATCCATTGAACCAAGTCTCATGATCCTCAAAGAATTAAGTCGACTAGACCTGAAGTACCTCAAACCCAGTTCTTATAAGGTTCCTGTTATTAGGTAGATTTTAAGGTCCAATCAAGCTCCAATCTCCGGATTTTACTTAGACTCGTTCAACTATCAAACTCAATTCGAAAAATGCTCATTCTATGCAAATGATATGCAGAATGCAGGAAATATTTTTGTGATGCAATTTTTAAGATTTTGAACTTTTTATGGATTTTTGAAAAGATGATGCATATGCATTTTTTGTATTTTTCAAAAAGATTTTTCAAGTGTTTTTGGTATTTTTGAAAAGAAAAGATTTTTGGCTGAAAACTGGGTTAAAATATTCACACGGGCATGCTTCTTATATTTACAAGAAGTAGATTTTAAGAATTTACAAGGGTAGGTTGTCAATTTTATAGATGTACAATAAAGTATTTTAGGTGTGATGTATATATTCCTAAAACTTATTTGGAAATCATTTTACAAACAATTTTGAAAACTATAGTCCAAAATAATTTTTACAAACATTTTACAAACATGTACACACATTTGAAAATCATTTTGCAAAGGTTTTCAAACAGTATAGATAGATTTTTCAAAATATTTTTGCAACCATTTTTCAAACCATTTGCAAATCATTTTTCAAACATTTTATTTCACATAAAGAAAATAAAATTTTGCAAACAACACATTTTTATAAAGGTTGGAAACATGTAACAAAACATTTTCAAAATAGTTTTCAAAAGATTTTTCACAAAGATTTTCAAACTATTTTTCAAACATCTTGCAAAAAACATTTTCACCTGATTTATTAATCAGTAACTACAAAAAGAATTTGGGGAATGATAACATCTTTTTATTAGGGTTTTTAATGAATTTTAAAGAATTTTTAGCCATATTTATTAAGAACATACGAAAGTACGAGTTATGGCTAAAGTATATACGTAGTATTTATGACCCCCCTATACTTAGCTTGAGCTATGTCCTCATAGATCGGAGAGAAAAGAGAAGACATAACTCGTACTGAGTATAGGAAAATCTAAAGAATGAATAAAGAAATGAATGAACAAATGAATAAACGAATGAGAAGTTGACCGTCCCCCCCTATACTTAGGATCAAATAATCCTAAGTATAGTAGACTGTACACAAAGCGGGGAGGGTCAAGGGTGGGAATGAACAGATCGTACTCCAGTTGTCTCCCCCTATACTTAGGGTAAGATAGCCCTAAGTATAGACAAGAAGAGGAGACAATGGAGAGGATCAAAGAATCATGAAGCTCGGGGTGCACACCCCCCTATACTTAGGACAAAGTACGTACTAAGTATAGAAGATTGTCTACAAGGGGCGACACCTTTATATAGATAAAGAGAATAGACAAGGAAAAGAAGAATAGAGGAAAAGAAGAAAAGAGATGACAATGGATATGAACAACTCGGGATGCACATCCCCCCTACACTTAGGATAAAGTACATCCTAAGTGTAGCAGTGATGAAAGGGATGAGATCATGTCGGTAGAATAAGATGAAAGAGACTGAGAAGAAGAAAAGAAGTAAAGTCATTCAAAAATGTTTTGCTCTGCTTGGCCTTCCTCTGCCTCTTTGGAGATATCC
Source organism: Ottelia alismoides (assembly GCA_037367405.1). Classification (NCBI taxonomy): domain Eukaryota; kingdom Viridiplantae; phylum Streptophyta; class Magnoliopsida; order Alismatales; family Hydrocharitaceae; genus Ottelia; species Ottelia alismoides. The sequence continues at coordinate 18,968 of JAZKJV010001838.1, read as the reverse complement.
GACTCATCCATGTAGATTACTTGAATCGAGTCAACGACAGCTATGAATGTATCATGTTCAAGGTATGGCTTCCGAAGCTGTCCATTGACTACAAATGGTTGTGCGTCAGCTGACAGATTGGATATCAATACACTTCTGTTGTCACGTACCTGCCTAACCATAAACAGCCCAGTCCATTTACTCTTCAATTTGCTTGGAAAGATCTTTAATTTCGCATCAAACAACCACACCTTCTGACCTGGATCGAAAGACTTGCGGCGGATATGCTTGTCATGCCATGTTTTGACCTTCTCCTTGTACATCAGGCTATTGTCATATGCATAATCTCTGAATTCCAATAATCTGTTCAGATCCAATTTTCTGTTCTTTCCTGCTTGCTTGGACTCCAAATTACAGATGTTAATGGCCCATAAAGATTTGTGAATTAGTTCAATGGACAGATGACATGGCTTGCCATACACAAGGCGGTAGGGAGCCATTCCCAAGGGTGACTTGTACGCTGTTCTAATGGAATCAAGCAGCTGAGACCAGTTCTTGCGATTCGGACACACAAGCTTCTGTAAAATTGTCTTGATCTCCCTATTTGAACATTCCGCTACGCCATTGGACTACGGGTGGTAGGGTGAAGCAATGCGATGTTCAATACAGAATTCCTGAGTCAGCTTCTTCACCTCTCTATTTATGAAATGACTTCTCCCGTCAGATATGAGAATCTTAGGAATCCCGAATCGTGCTATGATGTGATCTCTCAAGAATCGACAGACAGTCCTACTATTGGCGGTTAGGGCGGGAATAGCCTCCACCCAACGACTTACATAGTCGACAGCAAGAAGAATATATTCATAGCCCTGGCTATTGGGAAACAAGCCCATAAAGTCGAAGCCCAATGCGTCGAAGACGTCTGATATCTGAATGAATTTCAGAGGCATCGTGTCTCTCATTCCTATGGTTCCTCCCATCTTCTGACAGTCATTGCAGCATTTGACATAATCATCTGCATCTTTGAATAGTGAAGGCCACCAGAGGCCACTTTGAAGAACCGCCATTCGTTTGCCTGAATGATGTCCTCCAGAATCTTGGTCATGACATAAGGCGAGGACACTTGGAACTTCCTCCTGAGGAATGCACCTTCTCCAGATACAATCTTCCCCCTCACGAAATAAATACGCATCCTCCCACTGGTAGAAATGGATTTTAGATAAGAATCTGTCTATTTTCAAATTTGGCCAATCTTGTGGGATTTTCTTGGTCACCAGATAATTCACGATGTCTACATACCAAGGAAGCGAGGTGACTGAAAGAATTGCATCGTCTGGAAAGGTCTCTATGATTGGCTGCAGGTTCAGCTCAAGAGATTCCGGCTCAAGAAGCCTTGATAGATGATCGGCTACCACATTCTTTACCCCATGTTTATCATTAATTTCCAAGTCAAATTCCTGGAGAAGAAGGATCCACCGAATGAGATGTGGTTTGGCATCCTTCTTCTGCTGTAAGTACCGAATGGCCGAATGATCAGTGTAAACGATTACTTTGGATCCAAGGAGGTAGGATCTGAACTTTTCCAAGGCAAAAACTACCGCTAGCAGCTCCTTTTCAGTGACAGTGTAGTTTCTCTGGGTTTCATCGAGCGCTCGACTAGCGTAGTGAATCGCAAATGGTACATTATCTTTTCTCTGTCCAAGTACAACACCAATGGCATAATCTGATGCGTCAGTCATTATCTCGAAAGGCTGAGTCCAAATCGGAGGCTGTAAGATAGGGGCCTATGTGATGAGTTCCTTCAACTGATTAAAGGCAAGGAGCACACGGTCATCTACAATGATTTCATTCTCCTTGCCGAGAAACTCAGTCAACGGTCTGGCCAGTTTGCTGAAATCTTTGATGAATCGTCAGTAAAAACCATCTTGGCCCAAGAATGACCTAACTTGTTTGATTATTGTAGGTGGCTCAAGTTTGGAAATTACCTCCACCTTGGCTGGGTCAACCTCCATGCCACGTTTAGAAACAACGTGACTCAGCACAATTCCTTCGGTTACCATGAAGTTGCTCTTTTCCCACGAGAGCACGAGATTTACTTCACAGCACCTCCATAAAACTCGGTCTAAATAATCTAGACATTGATCGATTGAATCCCCGTAGACCGAAAAATCGTCCATAAAGACCTCTAGAAAGTTGCCCACCATATCGGCATAAACTGCAAGCATACACCTCTGAAATGTGGCGGGGGCGTTGCAAAGCCCGAACTGCATCCGTCTGAAGGCATATGTACCAAAAGGACAGGTGAAGGTGGTCTTCTCTTGATCTTCAGGAGTAATAGCAACTTGATTGTATCCAGAGTATCCATCCAAGAAGTAGAAGTATTCCTTCGCGGCCAGTCTCTCTAAGATCTGGTCGATGAAGGGTAAAGGAAAGTGGTCCTTCTTGGTGGCAAGGTTAAGTCTTCTGTAGTCCACGCAAACTCGCCAAGAAGTGAGTACTCTGGTTGCGTTCTCCTCTCCTTTATCATTCTTCACTATGGTGATCCCTGATTTCTTTGGCACAACATGCAGAGGGCTCACCCATTTGCTGTCGGAGATGGGATAAATAAATCCCGCATCACACCATTTCTGAATCTCTTTCATAACAACCTCCCGCAGATTAGGATTTAATCTTCTCTGAAGTTCTCGAGAGGGCCTGCAATGTTCTTTCAGAAAAATGCGATGCGAGCACAGTGACGGTTTGATCCCATGGAGATCCAAAGTTTGCCAGCCTATCGCCTTGCGGTTGCGTTCAAGAACCTCCATCAGACGAGATTCTTGGTCTTCAGTCCGATGTGCATTGATAACGACCAGGTACATGTTCGGTTCTCCCGCAAGGAGTGCATATTTCATGTTGGAGGGCAAGGGTTTCAACTCTGGCGGGGTCTGAACTGCTTTAGAGGTGACCTCAGCTATTAATGCAGGTGGCGATTCTTTCATCTATTTGGTGTCCACCATACTCTGTTCTGCCTCTTCTCTCAAATCTTGATAGAATGTCTCGATGATTTCCTCTTCATCATAAGATTCTTCAACAATTTGCTCTTGGTTCTGAAGGCACAACACCTCCACGGTAGTCTCATTCATCACATCAGCGAGTTCCTTATCCTGATCGATAAGGGGAAATTCGACTGCGATCTCCACTCCCTCCTCGGGGCAGAGGAGTTCATGGATCTCGTTGTCATCTAAGAATAAATTGGTGTCTTGAATTTCTGCTAGAAAGTCGCGGTCGTCAGAATGCTCAATCACCCTTGCACATGATGCAGATGCTCGTTCAGCTGGTGCTCCCTCAGGCAGGGTCTCCACTCTGATTGTTTCATTGCCAGTGCTAAAAGTGATCTCTCCCGTCCCATAATTCACTACTACGCTCGACGTCCACAGGAATGGTCATCCAAGTATGATTGGGGTAAGGAGCAATGGAGCGGGGAGTCCATATCTAGCACCACAAAATCGGCTAGGAACTGCTTTCCCTGAATCGTAACTATCACGTCCTCCAACAGACCCCTAGGCTGCTTAACTGACTTGTCTGCGAACTGCAGAATCATCTTTGTAGGCTTGAGCAGTCCTAGCCTGAATTCTGTAAGTAGCAAAGCTGGCACCAAGTTGACAGACGACCCACCGTCGAGGAGTGTTCGTTCAAACTCCTGATTGAACATCTGGCAATGCACAAGAGGTGCTCCCATATCTGGCTTTTTATTTGGGAGGTTGCTGATGGCATTAACTATGGCCATTGTGAGGATATGCTTTTCGGACTTGCCACATTTGCTTCTAGAGTTATGGGGGTGCGACCTGCGCTTAGTTGTGCATGCCTCTTTCAATCCTTTCTTTACAGCTGGCATGTACTCAAGAGCTTTCGCATGTTCAATACCAAATTCTGGATGATTTCTATGATGGCAGGATCAGACAAAGCATTTTTCAAATTTTTCATTTTTTTGTGTTTTTCCATTGCTTCTGGAAAAGGAATATTTACAAACTCTTCACCAATATCATTCAAAATATTGTCCATATTGTTGTTTACAGGTAGATGGTAAAAAGGAATAGAATCATCTACAAGATGTGGACCAAAAACAACAGGCTCAGCTTCAGGTGCCGGCGTTGGACTCGCTGCAGGTGCAAAATCCCTTCTGTCTGTGGTTGGCTCTGTAGCAGGTGCAGACCTCTCCAATGCTGGCCTATCTCTACCGAGGATGCTGCTATCTTTTTGTGTTTTGTTGTTTTCTTCATTTTTTTGTGATTTTCTGGGTGATGGTGCTGCTCCCAAAATGCTTGATGCCCTGATGTTGGCTTGGCTGACGATTCCCCGTCAGATGCAAGATGCTTCCCCTTCGCGGTTGATGATGGCCTGAGTGTCCTACCGCTCCTGAGAGTAACAGCATTAGATAAAAAACAATTTAATTTACCTGATTTTGGTTGGACACTACCGGATACCTGCTCCTTGCGTCGGAAATTGTTCGGGTTTGCCTTGACTTGAGCAGGGATGGCTGTTTTCGCAGCCGTCAAGTCGTCGATCTTCTGGTTCATCTCAACCATATTCTTCATCAACTGTTCAAGGCATGCCAGGGATGGATTAACCGGTACAATCTCAGAAGAATCCCCATGCTGGGGCCTAGAGTGCTGGTATGACGGCTGAGACTGAGACTGGTAACCCTGAGAAAATTGGTGAGGAGGAGGTTTGGAGGAATACTTTGAGTTCTGGTGATATGTAGCAGCCGTCTGCTAATGATACCCTTGTCCGCGGTATCCGGACTGCTGAGGACCATGCTGGTAGTTCTGCCTCCATGTGTTGCTGTGAGATGGAGGCTGGTACTGATATGAGGGCTGGAAGGGTCTCCCACCCTGCTACTGCTGGTGATAGGGCATGTTACCCATGTTCTGACCTTGAGAGTGTCCCTGAGGATGGGTCAGCTACGCTTCATTGTTCCATACACCATTGATTTCCTGAATCAGTGGTGGGGGTGGAGAGAACTGCTTAGAGTAGGCTGGCTAGGACTCAGGTTGATATACAACCATCCGTGTCTGAGGCTGCGGGGGCTGCTCCATAACCTGCACGTAATACACATGCTGAACAGGTTGGGGCTACGGTGGAGTCGGCTGAGGGTTCTGCTGCATTGTAGGCTCCTTCTTCTCAGCATTCGGCTCGGCAGAAGTAGACACAACATTGCACATGTTGGCATTCAACGCACGAACGAGCTGCTCCAGCTGCTGGGAAATCAAATCGAGCTTTTCTAAGCCCTGGATCCTTTTCTCAATGACTGATAATTTCTCAAGGTCCTGCGACCTCTTCTCGATGATATCCACCTTAGACAGGTGGCTCCCAATGATGCTCAGGTTGGAGCTCTCATCCTTGTCTTCGGTGTGAGAAGCCATGTTCACTGGCTTGCTGACGGCAGTTGACACCTTCATGTAGATTCGGGACGAGGATTGAGCGGCTTCTCCTTCAGCCATTTCCTCGAAGATGTTCCATACCACGTCCTCGTCCTTATTGAAATGCGAACCACCACAAGCGGCATCTACGAGTTTTTGGCTTTCAAGTGTAAGCCCACCAAAGAAGTGCTGCATAAGGCTGGTCTTTGAGATTTCGTGGTGGGGACACTTCTCCTGAAGATACTTGAATCTCTCCCACGCTTCATGGACAGTCTCGTGGGGTTGCTGGCAAAAACTGGAAATACAGGCATGCATCTGATTCAATTGCCCGAGAGGATAGAACTTATGGAGAAATGCGGATTTCAACTCCTCCCAGGTCGTGACTACCTTCCCTAGGTGGTCGACCCAATATAGGGCCTTGTCTTGAAGGCTGAAGGGAAAGGCGGTCATCTTGACTACCTCCACAGGAATTCTAGGATAATGAGCGATAGCACAAATGCGGCCAAACTTCTTGAGGTAAATATAGGGCTCCTCAGTGGTATTCCCGTGGAATGTAGGAAGAAGAGATAGAAACTGCGGCTTTAGCTCGAAGTGGGCATGAATACGTGGAATCTGGATCCACTCATTAATGCGACCCACTCCTGGATTGTATGTCTCCTTCAGCGTAGGCTTTGGCTGCGGTGGGTCTGCTCCCGCTGCATCAAATTCTGGTCCTCCCATTGAGAACTCATCTCTAACGTCTTCAAAATTGGGCTCTTGATTTGGATCATCCTCCCGTCGGCCATCTCTTGCATCGGCCCTTCTCCTCAGATCATTCAACATATCTTGGAAGGTGTTCTGGGCAAGGGCTTGGTTAGTCAACTACTGCTGGATGGCTTGAATGGAAGCCAGTAGCTGACTATTAACTTCGTTCTGCGTAGTGTACTGCCCTTCCCCCAGATTAGCTTCAGCTTTAGGTTGGGGCTGTGGTCCCTTTCCTTTTCCACCGGCCATCTCAGATTCTGCTTGCTATGCTGGCTCGGAATTGGGTTCTAAGTCTGCATATGGAAGAATGCCCTGATCAGTCTGAATTGCAGCACCAGATAGAGAGAAATGGTTTGTGTTAAGGTCAACACAGAATTTTGTTAAGGACGGCGATGTGTAAGGAGTGAAATCAATTGCCATCCAAAACAGACAGAATTCAGGACAAGAGTGATCCCAGTTTATTGAAGAAGATGGGGAGTCTGGAGATCGGTCCACGGAGTCTGAACCGGGTTCTCGGGAATCGCCCCGAATTATTAGAGAGGGCGAGCGAATAGAACTGATGTGGGTGTCGACAGAGTCTCGACTAAACTGTCCATTCGTCGCCATCTCGAAGGTCAAGAGGAAGATCGATGCGGATGAAGATACAGAGGTCAACGAGAAATAAATGGAGTGTAAAACAGTAGAAGGCTCACAATGAGCAAGGGTCAACTGGAGGGAGAACAAAATTGCGCAAAGGCGCGATGTTTTTGATCTTGACCTTAATTTGACTAATCAATCAAACCCAAAGAAATGGATTCACCAACTCGACCCGTGAAGCCATTAAGGTTCGGCAATTATCTTTGTGAGTTTTAGATTTGATTTTTAGGCAATTATCTTTTCACGAGTCCTTAGAGCGCTATGCCTATAGGAGCGAGAGTACTACCGGAAAAGTATCCCGAACTTGTCCTCCTCCTGTGTAACCTATAGTCTGCGCTTTTTAAGGTCATTGTAACCCCTCCTGGATCCTTACTCAACCAAAGAAATAGAGGGAGGAAGCCGATAGGCGAAACCAATACTTTGGATCTCGCTCGCAACGGAATCACCCGTGAGCGTGCGAGAACCTACTCGGACGCAAGACGATGAGACAGACACCCCTGTGAAGGCGTAGCCTAAGCTCGATACTTCGAACAAGGTCAATGCTCTACACAATAGAGAGTCATTAATGGCGACCAAGCCCTACTCGTCTACATACGATAGAAGCGCCAATACTTCGAAAATCCAGGCGATACACAAGGCAACCACAGACTGGGTTTTGGGCTCTAATCCTTACGACGACGCTCACCTCACTGGGAAGGAAACCTTCCTATGCAACCTGAAAACAAATGAGGGCTTTGCTCACCCCAAGGCAATGAGTCCAATTAATCCATTTTATTTAGGTCAAGTTTTCTTTAGCAGTCCCTTTTTTAATTTTTTTGGTGTTATCACTTGTTTCGAGTCAATTCAATATAAGCGCCTAACGTTTTTGTATTTTATTTTGATTCCTATTTGATTCAAAAACAGAGGGAGAAGAGTCGGAAAAGCAATGCAAGGCGGCACCAAGATGGAAATCTCACCTTTGTGCCTAGATGATGAATGCAAAGATAGAAGACTTACAGCGCCTCCCAGCTCTCTCCATGCGGGTTGCAAATTAGGAATTTATAAACCTATGCTATATGCCAATATGCACACGGAAATCGTCCTAAGCAGGCAATTGCTAGCGTGAAGAACCACAAGTCGGTCACCGATCTTCAATCCAAGTGTCCAGTCTAGGCTCACCCCTCCTCCTCTCGACACATCGAGTTCAGGAGCAGCGCTTGGCAGGGTGGGCTCGCGGCACGAAGGCTTGAAGATGATGAGTCGACTATTTAATTTAAGCTAAGTCCAACATGCACTATAGGTACATGTAATAGTTATTAGGGTGTCTGGACCTAATTTACTCGATCAAGCAAGCCTAAGAGCTAAGGGCTCATTCCACAAAAGAAACGAAAAATAAAACAAAACCGGAAAATGACAAGCGGGAAAACCGATGAAAACCGCGGTGAGCCCTCAAGTGAACAAACACTTGGAAATTAGGCCCGAGTGTCCAAAGTCCAATGTATCTGTATTATTACAATTTAATCAAATGTCTCTCTCTCACAAAAGACTAAAAAAAACCTAACTATCCTCTCTCTCTCAAGTCTTCCTGCTCTCTCCTGCCGGCTAGGGTAGAATAGCCAGCTCCTCCTCCCAAGGCTGCTTAGGATCCCCTAGGCAACCCTCCTCGGTCAGTGGTCCCTCGCAAGAAAACAATGAAGAGATGTCAGACAGTTCCAAAATTAATTATGCAAAAAGGAAAGATAAGTAAAAATGGCTAAGCTGGTAAACAGACACAAGTCTACTCTACAAGCCGATGATCCCCGGCAATGGTGCCATTTGAAAAGCGATAAGAGAGAGAGCCGCTAAATAGTGGTCTGGCAAATCAGACTCACTATCGCTGGGGCGACTACTCAAGACTTTACGTTCGTCAACAATTAACCCACACAATCAATCAAGCAATCAACAGCAAGGATTAAAATTTATTATACCCTACTAAAAATGTATAATGGCAAGTAAGTAGGGGTCGAACACAGGAAACAAGGGTGTAGAGCCAGCTAACAAAGGTAGCACACATGTACAAGTACCACTTAGCCAAATTAGCAAATTTTTGTGGGTTTTTAATTTTTTTATATATATTTTTTTAATTTTTAATTTTTGGATTTTATATTTGCTTTTTATTTTTTGATTTTGTATTTTCTTTTTAGGTTTTATATTTATATATATATTTTTTAAATAGGAATATTTATACAATATAAGGAAAGAGAGGATAAGATAGTTGTAAAAATAGGTAAAAATACTCAAAAATTAAGAAATAAAATGTTTTTAGGTTTTTTTTATATTTTTCTAATGTTTTTGTGATTTTCTAGATTTTTCCTATTTTTTGGTATTTTTAAAGTAAAAAATACTGAAAACAGAGAACAAATTAACAAGCTGAAGCTAAAATGGAGAAAGAAAATAGGAAACAATAATAAAAAATCTCCAAATTTATTTTCAATAAAAGATAATAAAACAAGAAAAAATCAGAGACAAAAATTAGATTTTTAGGATTTTATAGAATTTTTAGGAATTTTAGGAAGGTTTTTGGGCTTTTCTAATTTTTAGGAGTTTTGTTTTATGTTTTTTAGTGGATTTTGGTCTGAAACTGAAGGACACTAAAATAAGTAAAATATATTTTTTTGGGAATTTTTTGAGATGGTTTTATAATTTTTATGGGCTTTCTAATGCAAATAGTAGTAAAAATGCACGTTTTTGAATTTTTATAAATATTAAAATACAAAAAAATGGGAAATAAAAATATGGCATGGATGAGCAAGCAACCAAGAACTTGACGTAATTTTTTGCTGATTTTTAGAGTTTCATAGATACATGCAATAAATAAAGGGAACAAAAATAAAATACATTGCTGGCAGGGGCATGCATGCAAATATTAAAAGTTACAGGAAAAGTATTGCAATTTCACCAAAAAGTCACACACACATCACGTGTTCTGCTGTTCACTGGGGTATATTTGTAAATAACAAAACCCGATAGCGTCTGAGTGCAATTTACCCAAAACATATTACAATATCTACGCACAGGGGCATATATGCTATTAACAAAAAGCTCTGGGTTTAAAATGCAAAATACCCATGAAATAATCGTGCGGCTAGGGACGAGTCACTTATCCACGTGGCGCATCCAACGGTTGAGGCGAAGAGGCGTTGATGGATGGCTGCGATGGAGATCCGACGACCGCTGCTCTCCATCATCCAACGGATGAGGATGAATCTGGTGCTTGCTCGTGATCGGACGACCGTGAAGGGTATTGGAAGAACACGGCTCCAGGCGAACTTCGACGGCTGATTCCGGCCGACACACGGCCTCTCCTGGCCCAGGATCAAGGGCAGAATGATCCTGGCACCCTTCCGCATCGAGTGACGGTCTCAGCAGAGGCTGAAGAGGCTTGGCTTGGCACGACTAGGATGGAGACCTGGGGAGGCCTTCCCTGGCTTTGCGAGGCTCGAAGGAGCCTTAACTTGGGCTCTTCTCTTTAGGGTTAGCACGAGACAAAAAAGCGATGCAGATGGGGGTGTTTTGGGGCTAAATGGAGGTGGTTCGTGGCTCGGGCGTGGAGCTCCGGTGAACGGCAGAGAAGGAGCTCGGGTGGCTCGATCTGAACGAGATCAAGATGGATCGGAGGGTGATTCAGGGTGACAGAGAAACCAGGAGTGAAATGGAGGTGATCGTGGAGGATTTCAGTGATGGGTGAAGGCGGAGGGTGGAGGCGGAGCTAAGTTCCGCCGTGAACTTTGACTGATGATTCACGACGAATGATACAAGGAAACCCAAAACTGTTACGAAGCTAAGTTATACTAATTGAAAGCTACTAGAGAAGGGAACAAGAGATGAGGGAGGCTCACCGGCGTGGGCTGCAGCGAGCTGCAGGTGACGCTCCGGCGAGGGGTTGGATACACCTCGATTCGACTCCAATCGATGCAAGAACGGATGCTGTGGGTTCCTGCTGTCACCGGGAGCTCACATCACTCAAGAACAAGCAGCAAAAATGGAGGAATAGGGATCATATTCAAAATGGAGGTCGAAGGGGGTTTTTGAAGAATTGGCTCTGGCGTGACCTTCGATGCAGGATCATGGGCGAACGAGGAAGATCTTGGAAGATCTAATAGGCCGGCGTGAATCATGATGATACAATGAGAAGTTTTCATGAAGGTACCCTCCGTCCTCGAGCAACGGATCGACGACGAAAAAATCGAGAAGAGGAGGGTGTCGGACGTTCTGAAAGGGGGCGCAGGGCTAGGACCAGGGAGTTGACCGGCGGGTCAATTTCCCAAGCCACCTGGTTGGTCCACGTGGACCAACCAGGAAAATCCCTGGAAAAAATATTTATAAATTAGTTTAAAAATAATAAATTATTTATTTAATTTTAGGTTATTTAATAAATAAAATGTTTGTTATTTTGTAAGGTATTTTAATATGTTTTTTAATTATTTTTATGAGGTATCAAATTAAAAGTTACCTTTTTAGACCAAGACAGGTACATGTATCTGTATATTTTAGTATTTTCTTTGTTTTATTTATTTAATGTATGTATTTTTGTTTATTATTTTATAAATTTATAAAGTATTTTTATGCACTTAAATATATTTTTATTTTATTTTTTGAAGTATTTTATACACTTAATAGAATAGAAATATGAATTATATAGGTGTATGTTCAGGTACTATACCTATGTATTATATTACAAGTATTTTATTTTTGTATTTTATTTGTGTTTTTATTCTGATTTCAATATACATATTTATTATAAATAATATTTACAAAATTATCAAACATATAAAATTATAGAAATAATAAATAAATAATAAAATAAATATTTTAATATGTACAAGCATACAATATGGTTCCAAAACTCAACTTTCAAACCGTAGCTCCGCCAAACACGAAACCACTGCCATTAAATAGCTTATTTTAAATTATATACAATTAAAGGTGAGTTTGGCACATTTTGAGTTTTTATTTGGGAGATATAGATCTGGGGAAGTTGGGATTCTGGGATTTTATTCAGATCAAAACTTTTTATCTGTACATTATTTTTGAGTGAAATCAATTTTGTATTTTTGTTTATTTAGTTATCTATAACTTTGATGTACAAAGTTTCTTTATTTGAGGTATAAGAAGTGGAACCAAAAATAGGTCCCAAAATGAATAAAGAATGAATGAAATAAAGGAATTTTTTATTGGTATTTTGGCCCTTATCTCCCCCTACTTATTCATTGCTGACCTAGTCCATCTAGATGCCTAGGTCTCGGGGTTTTGGGTCATAAAATATTTACAATATTTTATTCTTTTTCTTTTCTTTATTCTATAATTTTGGCTTTAAAAACCGCATTTTATACAATATTTACACAATGATGCATGGATGCTAAAATACCTAAATTAAGCCTATTTACACGCATTTACTAGGGTTTTTGAGGCCAAAATGATAAAATAAAGATGATGAAATGTGGATTCATCAATATTGAGATCACATCTCAAATCCAGATCTCAGGGACCTTCCATAGATGCTTGATTAAATCAAGACCGTAAACCTAATCTTCTCATTGCATCTGAATCTCATTCAGATCAATGTCCAATACTTGGACTAAGATTAGGTTACTTCTCTACTGAGAGGAGTCACTAAAATCCAAACTTGTTTCATCACTCCCTCGGAATGGAAGCGTCATGGTTATACAATCGTTTATGATCACAACACCCTCAGGTATTCCCAACACCTGTACATCCTGCATACTGGAAAAAGTATGATCATCCTGAAGATATAGATCACTTTTACATTGTCATCTTCAGGGTTTGATCACTAAGTTTCTCAATCTTGGTCTTTTGGGATTTGGTATAGATCACATGCTTTCACAAAGCATATATCTTACCTTCAAATTCATGTCATGCTTCCAAAGCATGACGACCATGCATGGAATTTGATCAGTCCCAATACCTCATAAGTGAGCTCATGTCTCCCGGTTCACAAGTGAACCTGTATGATCCCTTGAGAGATCGTATTACTCATATGTCCTTACAAGCACACCAGCTTGCCGGTGTATAGACCTTGGTTAGGTTATTAACCTATTGGTCTGTCAAATGTACATACTCAGACATATAGTAACACATCTGTCTCTGGTCAGAGGATGCATGCCTATGCTTTGACAGTATTCAACATAGGTCTATAGTTATCTCAATCTCGTTAAGTCAACTCATTGACTCAACTAATCTGATACCTCTGAATCACTATTCCCATGCAGAGGACCTGCATCAAGAGGTCGGTCAGATATCAGCCAAATGAGAAAGGATTGCCATCTCCTACTCAGGCTAAGAATCATCACTTAACAATCATTTGATGATGCTTGATGAGTCCTCTATCTAACTCCTTAGATATTCATCCAAGCATCAGCCTCTATGATTCAATTAATGAATCAACAGCTGTATGATTATCAAGTTGGCCATGGTACATAATCCTTATTGTACAGAGGGACCTTATAGTGCATTCATTCATTCAATCTTAGAAAGGGAGTGAAAAACAATCAATAACTTTGATTGATAAATCATTTATTACAATAACATTTATTGTAGGAATGGTTCGCCTCGGGATCACATTGCTAACAAATATAGCTAGTGTTGTTCTTTCCAAACAAAGTAGTTCGTCTTGTTAAATTAGATTATATATTTTACAAAATAAATAGTAGTATTTTATAAATGTGGTGTACAGCTTACAAATAAAAATAAATGTGGTGTATTATATAACTATAACTAATTTTGGATTTATCTAAATAACCAAAAAATAGTCAGAAAATTAAATTAAAAATATTTTGGGTTTTCTGAGTTTTAAAGTGTTCTGTAAATTTTATAAGTTTTTCTAACGTTTTTGTGATTTTATAAAAATCAAACAGTGCTCAAAATGCCAAACATTGCGCATCCAGGACCAAATTGCAACTTAAAATTACTTTAAGTGCTCCAAGGTCCTGTCTGGCAATTTTATGATAAAATATGAATAAAAACCTACAAGCAACAACTAAAAATGGAATTTTTGGAATTTTCTACGATTTTATATGATTTGTAAGTTTTTGAATGTTTTGCAATTTTGGTGGTTTTATGATGATTTTTCGAACAAAATTAATACTGGAAATAAAATACACAAGAAGGCACACACATGATTTTTATAGAATTTTTAGAGTATTTTTCGAATTTTTATAAATTTTCCAAGGCAAACATGGATATTTTTGAAGGTTTTTTGAATTTCTAAAAATAAGAAATGCAAATAAATCAATCCAATAAAATCATAGTAAATATTACACACCAACATGAATTAATGGTAATTTTTAGGTGATTTTTCGAATTAATTTACTATTTATTAAGTCCAAAATAAAATGTGTATTTAGGCACCGTTCACAAGGACCTATTCATAAATATATTAAGTTTTGGATCGAAGAATAACACAATAGAAAAGCTCAAGACCTTATCTGCAAAAAGCCCACTCAAATCATGCACATGCTCAATACTGGACGCACAGGGGTATAAATGCAACTTTCAAAAGTTAACATCTATTCATTAACCATATAAAATTTCCCAGTAAAGCATGCAAATAACCCAAAACTCACATGGGACTGCACGTGCTACAGACTGAGAGGGACTAAAGTGCAAGTAGCTAAAAATTCGAGGTCCAAACTATAAAAGTATTGAACTACAATATTTATTTAATGGACTAAACATGAAAACATAAACATACAGGGGTAAAAAGGCAATGTACCTTGAGGCACGTGAGGCGCGTGTGGTGGCTCTGACGATTATGATCCCCTCTGCAAAGTGATCTAACGCTCCAGGGGATGTTGGGGATGTGCGGTCGGATCTGACGCGTCGGGTCTGATCCAACGGTATGGAAAGCTGCTTTGGTAGTCGACTCAGATACGAACTGGAGCTCCGCTCCTCATCCAACGGCGGAGGGTGACGATGCAAGAATAGGTGGCTGGCAAACTTTGATTGGGGATTGGCGCTGCTCCGTTGAGCTGATCGGGCCTCCAGAAGGTCCAGCACATCTGGAAGGGTGCTCCGCGTCGAATGTAGGAGGCCGATGTGAGGGATGACGATCAGATGGCCGGAGCGAAGGTACTCCACATGGAGGTGCTCCGCCGAGCAACTAGAAGTCCAAATGAGCTTCCTCTCGTGTGAGAGTACCTGCAAATGAAAGGGGGGATTCAGGGGCTACGCTCCGGTCTTTTTATAGAAGTTGAAAAAGAAAGAAGTGACGGGGGATAGGATTTGGGTCTCCGACGAACGCGGGGGAAGGAGACCCTTCCTAATCTCGACCGATGGTCGAGCCTTAGGGGGATAGATTGCATGAGAAGGTGTGGGGTGCGGTGAGGCATCGATCGGAGCGGATAGATGTGGATGACAGGCTCCAAACCTCGTGGTTAGAACCAACGAACAACGACGGCGATGAAATGGGAAGGTGGAATCGAAATGATAAATGCAGGGGATACAAGCGTTACTTGAAGCTACCAACAAGCTGAGAAGCTCCAGGCGAAGATGGGCAGACGGGTTGGACTCAACCAAGCTGCGTCTGGGTGGGAGGCTACTCGTGGCGGAGGTCCGGCCACGAAGCTAGCTACGAGCCTCCAGGCTCCTCCAAACGATCCTAAACGGCTCCTCGAGTGGCTGTCACTCCACTGAAGGTGTTTAGGGAAGAAAGGTGGTGCGAGGGACGAGCTACCGAGCTTTGGAGGCGGGAGATGGATTTTATAAGGTTGCCCAAGGTATGGAAAGATGGAGAGATGGCTCGCAACCCTAAGAAGATTCGACCCTTCTTAGGGATCTGCGAGGGTCACGCATTTTCGGAGGAGAATCGGGCGAAGAATCGAAGGGAACATAGGTCGGAGTCGGGCGTGAAAATTCAGAGAAATGGCTCCGGCGAGAGAGAGGACAACCCGACCCGGCTGGAAGAGATCGTCTGAGGTCAACGGTCTAACGTGGACCAATGAGAAAATCAGGATTTGCAAAATAAAGGGAAATTCAATAGAAAATAACAAATTAATTTAAAATAAAAAGTATATAAAATAAAAAATGTTTATTTTTTTCCAAAGTATTTTTATGTGATTTTTAATTATTTTTATAAAAAACCTATATACAATATATAATATTATGTACAGGTATATTATACATATGTATTATGTACAAGTATTTTTATTATATTATTTTTAAACAAATACCTTTATTTTGCATTTTTTATTTACAACATAATTTTAGGAGAATAAAATATTTTTTATTTTATTTTATAGATGATTTAAGGCTATAAAATAAATAATGGATGTGATATGTACATGTGTATTTTGTACAATGTTTGATGATTTTTTAATTTTTCTTTTATTTGTTTTTTTTATTTTTATAATATTATTAATACTATATACAAGGATGTAAAATAATTTGGTTTTATAAATAAATAAATAAATATTATGTACAAGTATAGGTGATATATACACTACATAGTAGACCCTATCTCTCTCTACTTATTTTATTTTGCGATCAGGTCCAGTATTGACCTTTTCTTGGGGGTTTGGGTCACTATGTATTTATTCTAAATACCTCATTCTTTTTCTTTATTCTTTATTCTTTTATTTTTACAAAATATATGCTAAATATGCAATATTAACAAGAGCATGCATAAAGCTAAATTATTATATTTACATGTATTTATAGGGTATTTTGCTAAGAAGAAGAGCTAAAATAAAAGAACAAAGAGTGAGAATCACGGATTCATCACCCCCCTATACTTTACCTTTGCAAGTCCCTTAGCAAACACTTGTTTGAAAAAGAAGTGAAAACCAGAAAGAAATGAAAAGAAAAAGAATCAAGGTTGATTATTAAACTTATCTTCATTAAATTAGAATATGGAGCTCAGTCAGACCTTTGGATTATTAGTTTATCGGAATACTATTGGGAAATAGGTTTAAGACTCAACATCCTTTAAGTTCCATAATTCTATGGTCAAGACTCCTTAATAAATCAGGTCAGAACAAGTCTACATACGCAAACTCTAATGACTATGCATCTTTCCTTGTACTGTGTAAGTGATATATAGCTCACCATTCCAGAAATGACAAAGAAACAACCTCCCTCAACAAGGTAAATCTAATTCCCTAGTATAGCAACTCTTTCCTTGAGGAGTAAGTATTTCCTTCTAAGTTCAAGTTCAACCAGCTCAAAAAGAGGGGAAAGAAGAGAATGGATCGTGATCAGTGTAGCCACGTATCCCTTGGAGCAAAGCCAATGTAGCTAAGTCTCCAGCTGCAAGCTTCCATGAGATTAAAAGGTGGAATATATACGCTTTGCCTATTCACTATATACACTCTGTCAGGTATTTTTTTCAATTAGGCTTGTCCCCTTTTTTTTTTAAGTTTTTTCATATTTTTGCGCATTTTTTTAATGTGCATATATACAACATATTTACATGGTGCAACATGTACATATGGAGTTTTTCTTCTTGAACCAGTAGACTATCCCGCTTTTGAAGCATGATGCAACCCACAAACTCCTGTCTTTAGACCTCAATGCTATTAAACCAGGTTGAGGTGCACATCCCTCCCTAAAGGAAGACGAGAGGTTCCACCTAGAAGTACTACCCTCGTATGCTACCCCAAGCCAAGGAATTCTGCCTCCTCACCACCTCATCCTTATTGAGATACGTGTAAGGTGAGTGTCCAAGCCAAACCATTGTCTCTGAGAATCATGCGCGTGTTGTTAAGTGCTCTACTTAGGCTCATCAAGATGACATGTGAACATAGCTTAGTGGACTCAAAGAATTAAGTCACTATGAACCTGAAAAGTCTTAACCTCATTTCTTATAAGGTTCTTGTATGTCCCGACATTTGCCCGCTTTCCGCGATTCCTAAGCGTACTTCACTTTCTTTGAAATATTTCAGAAGAGCTTGATCCCTCCCTACCCGGCAGGGCAAGTAGCCGGGACCTTTAGCTTTTTTTGTCTTTAGGGCAGCAGAACTAGATATTAAGGGGCGGATGTCGGAGAGAAAGAAGCTGACATTGGACTAGAGAAAGCAGGAAGAAGGTCCTCACCTGAACCTAGGAGTGGGAAAGAGGTAGACCGGATCTGATACCCCAAATAACAACCTTGCAGGAAGAGTAGAGCTAGTTCTTCTTTTCTTCTCACTACGACAAGGTCTTAACCAAGCTCTATTTTCCAATTTAATTCCAGACTAGTTTAAATGTCAAATATGATTTAGAAGAATATACAAGCAAATATGTACAACAACTCTTTCTGTGCAATTTTCAAAATATACAATTTTTTATGAAACTTTTTGAATGCAAGGAAGGGAAAGTTTTGCAATATTTACAAATATTTACAAACAAAATTTTGCCAACTTTTGTTTTCCAAACATTTTTCAATTATTTTTTTACTATGTACCTAATTTTGATATAAAAATATTTACAAACATTTTACAATCAATTTTTTTTCAAACATTTGTACAAAAATATTTTTTACTAAAAAACTATTTACAAACGTCTATGTACAAGAAAAATTTTAAAAATTTTGTGATTTTTAGTTTAGGACTTTTTAGCCATTTTATTTTATTACACGCTCACACAGAGTACGAGTTATTGCTAAAGTATATGTACAATATATACGACCCCCCCTATACTTAGCTTGAACGATGTCCTCATTGATCAAAGAGCGATGAAAGGAAGACATAACTCGTGCTGAGTATTGGGAAGTGAAAACAAAAGATTATACTACAACGACGAATGAAATAATATAATGAATAGAGGTCGGTGATCCCCCTATACTTAGGATCAAATGATCCTGAGTATAGAAGTCTATACACAAGGGGAAAACCGAGGGTTAGGATGTATAGGGTTTACCTCCCCTATACTTATGGTAAAATATCCCCAAGTATAGGCAACAAAACAGAGGTAAAAAGAATCAAATGAATAATCACAAGTCTGATACTAGACAAAAAGAATGAATGATATGGATAACTGGATCTATACAACTGCCGAAGAGAAGTGATAATCAGGCATGAGATGCAAATGATGTGAGTCAAATACCACATCTCATGCAAAATGAATACGAGCAACATCAACGATCAATGGATCATGATCAATATATGGTTTCAGGTGCTGATCGTTAACTCGAAAGGTGGATTCAGATGATAATTCAGATATATCAATGCTTCCATTGTCATGCACCTTTCGGACCAA